>JBAMMX010000014.1:3415091-3821196 GCA_037126225.1 Dillenia turbinata
TAAAATAATGAGAGAAATGAAAATAAAATAAAAAATCATATTTGGTTAGATGAGGGAAAGAGAGGAAATATAATCAAAAAGTATATAAATTTATTATTTTATTATTTTTATTTTTTATTAGAGCTTTTAAAAAGATGGAATAAAAATAAATTTAGTATTTCAAATTTTAATCAAAAATCTCTCCCTTTCAAAATTCACCGATTTAATGGAACTGAAAAATTAGGTTTAGAGTGTTTCATAGAAACTCTTCTTTTCTCTCTCCTCTAATTAATTACTTACCAAACGTGAGTTTTTTAAAAATCCTCCATTTCTCTCCATTTTTCATCAAACCCTCCCTTTGAACTTCACATTCTCCATAAAAACCCCAATGAGCTAATCAACAAAAGTGAATACTAAATAAAACAAATCCAAACACTGTTTGAACTTGTAGACTAAATGAGACTTCATAAACAAATCCGTAAAATTTTCTGAACTTGAACAAGCAAATGCACACATCATACTATCAACTGTACTAAAATATGGAATCTGTGTCAAATCCTCATTTTCAAATAACTGAGCAGAAAATAGTCGAAAAAGACTAACAAACGGAGTACTCACGAACTTAGCATTTTTCATGCTAAAACTTTCAAAATAATTATTCTGCGTCAAGAATAATTCTCTAATTTCACGATCTTCCTTAATTTCCAAACAAAAAAACTTCTTATTTGCTCCCAAATTTTGAATACCAAATTCACTGCTTAACTGCAATTTCAAAGTAAATTTTTCTGACAAATTCTTGGTAACAACAAGCATATTAGTAAGAAAAGACATCAAATAAACAAATGACTCAACACTAAACTTTCGGAAGAAAACAGAATTGTCAAACATACTTCTCAAATAATCATCAATGAACGTCAATAAATACCTGATACCTTCCTTAAACTGAACACAAGATGATCTCCACAAATCTGAACAAATGTCAGAATCAGACATTGATGATAAGGGTGCAACTGAACTAATAACAGTAGATCCCTGTAGATAATATAATTTACCAGACCTGTAGACTTTCATAACAACAAAAGCACCATAAAACACATTCATAATTTCACCTTCAACTATATATTTGCACCCAAAATTCTCTAAAGTGCTTAAAGAGATGAGATTTTTCTTCAAATCAAGAACATATCTAATATCAGTGAACGTCCTCATAATATCATTATGCATTTTAATTAGAACTGTACCCTTACCAATAACATTAGAAATAGTATCGTTTTCCATAAAAATAATTCCACCATTAACAGATTCATAAGTGGAAAACAAATCCTTGTTGGGATACATGTGATAAGAACAAACTGAATTCAAAATCCACTCATTTTTAGACCTTATCCTGTCATCAGTTATGTAGAAAATTTCTCCATTTTTCTCATCTATCACAACACTAGTTTCGGCAATTTTAGTGTTTTTCTGATTAGATTTTTCCTTTTGCTTATTTTTCAATTTAAAACAATTGGACTTAATGTGTCCCAATTTGTGATAATAATTGCACACCAAATTATTATAGTTAGATCTACTATTCTCAAATTCTTTTTTATCAGTTTCGCTCCTAACAACTAAATAATCAGCTTGACCACTACTAATTTTCCCAGTAATATCTGTATCGTCTGGTTCTTAGATTTTAAAACAGATTTTATTTCCTGATACGAAATGTTTTCTTTACCATAAATCATAGTATCACGAAAATATTTAAAAGATTAGGAAAGAGAATACAATAATAAAAGAGTCTTATCCTCATCATCAATTTTCAAATCTATATTATCCAAATCCATCATAACAGAATCAAATTTATCAAGATGAGAGAGTATAGATGTACTTTCTGTCATACGCAACATATATAGATTTTGTTTTAGATAAAGTCTGTTATCAACCGTCTTTTTTATATACAAAACGTTCAGCTTATCCCACATAGTTTTAGTCGTGATCTCTATAGTTACCTCCCGCAAAATCTCATCAGAGAGGTTCAAAATAATTTCGAATCTCGCCCTTTTATCTATCGCAACAAATTCTGAATCTGTCACATTGGCTGATTTAGTTTCTTCTTCCTATAATGTCAAATCAACTCCGTCCTGAATCAAAATGGCCTCCATCTTAAGTTGTCATATATCGAAGTTGACATTTTTGTCGAATTTCTCGACCACAATTTTTGTTATTGTGATGTTGTCAAAAAATAATTACCCAAAAACTTACTCAGAATATCTCAAAGCTTTGATAGCAGTTTGTTAGGATCGGCCCAAAACCAATAGGAAGTTAACTAGAGGGTTTTTTGACAACCCAAAAGACAAATAATAAAATACAAAATTTAAATAAATAGAGAAAATAAAATGACATAATTTAAATGTGCAAAATTTAAATAAAGAAAAGAGACAAAATATATGTGATTCGGTCAAATAAATCTACGTTCACGGACGATAGAGGAGCAAAATTTTACTAAAGAAGAAAATTATAAATACCTTAAAAAATATTCATAGACCTCAAATAATCACCATACAAAAGAAATAATAAAAGTAAATCTTAAAAGATCATAATATCTTTTACTAAAATCACTTGAGTTGGGATGATTAAAACAAGATCCAAGGCAACATATTTATAGGAAAAATCTGAAGATGGTTTAGTATTTAATTATCCCTATTATCATCTTCGAAATTCTGTGCGATTTAATTTGGAATTTTAGTATTTAATTAATGGCAAACATTTTTTGAAGCCTGAGAGTTTCAATCAAATGGCATAGTTGTGTTCAAATTCTCAAATCTTTATCTCTCTCTCAATAGTAATGCAAGCTTATCGCTAAGGGATAATTTAATAATTGCATAGTACCTACTTCTCTTTATTACATCAATCGATCGTGATTGAATTGTCAAAACTAATCAAGAGGTGAGACAACTAGGATGTGAGACTTCTCCGGTACTTGATGCTTCCATGGTCATGATCATGATCAGATCCAGCAAATGTCACAACATGAGGCTAAATATTAAATAATATTGTGGGTGATAATAAAAAATATTAATAAGGCTGCTAGAATCTTGGGAAAATATGAAGGATAGAGCGACACACCATATTTAAAGTTTCTCTTTAGGAAAAATATTACACATAAGAATTTAAATTTTTTCATTATTTTCTTTGTTATCTATATTATGAGATAGAATTGATGGAACTTGTTACTTATGTTCGAATTTATAAATTCTAAGGAATAATTATTTTTCGTATAATAAAAAATTAATTTTTTATTTTAAAGATTTGACGATCCAACATACAACATGTTTTGAAATAATTTAGATTACAATTAAAATGATATCCTGGACGGTGCCTTCCACCTTCTACCAATATTGTGAAACTCTTGAAAAAATTTCCAACATGGTGATCAAAAATGTGACCAAATGATAAAGCAGACTGCAAAGTGATTATGGAGATTTGAGCAATTATTGCCAATCATCTGCCCCATTTCTTAACGCAAACCCAAAAAATAAATAAATAAATGAAATTTCACCATCGCAGGTCTCGAGTTCGGATAAAAGCAAAAATTGCATTAGGTAATCGTGGAGATATTCCTCCTAACGCGTGATCAATTCACCATTTTCCCACTTCAAAACAAAAACATATCATATGACTGTGTTTCGTCACTTTTTCCTCCCCAGACCAATTCTCATGTAAACATGTCTTTGTAACAAAATAAATAAACGATATGAAAATGATTTCATAAGAATTCGTAAATGTGTAGTTGTCTTGTGGGCGAGTGGAGACCAAGTCTTACAAGTTTTAGAAAGAAAAAAAGATTTTTCTTTTTTCTTTTAAAAAAATATGTTTAATTTATAGTGATTAGGGATGTTTGACACTCGACTCGATGGATACCCGTGATACTACCCGTTCAAAGCTCGATTCGAGCTTGGGCTTGGGTAGCCCAGAATCGAGCTCGAGCTCGGGCTCGGGCTCGGGCCCAACTATGTCGAGATCGAAAGAGCTATCTAAAATTAATTAATTATATTTTTAAAAATAATTTTTATATGTGAAATTATATTTATGGTATAGTTTTTTAAATATATTACTCACAACTATCTAACGATACTATCCGAACACTTTGAGTTCGAACTCGAGTTCGAAAATTTGCTATGAGCTTGACACCACCTAATAACACTCGAGCGAGCTCGGTATCTACACTATCCGACTGCACCGAGTGTCATAATACCCCTAGTGATTGGGTAATAAATTTCAATAAATTCAATAAATTTTTATTTGAGCTTTGTGTTTGGAAGATTTTTAGAATTCAATCATAATACTTGATGAAAATAAAAGTATTTGTGTTTTAATTAATTACTAAAAAGGTAATTAGGTCCTTGTATTCATGTTTCATAACTTGCACAAGAAAATTTTAACTTTAAATGCAATTTGAAAAAGTATATGGACTACATATTTAATGGTTAATCTCTCTTTTACACAAATTTTTCAACATTATAATTTTTTGTTTTTGAAATGTTTCCATTTTTAAATATCAATACGTTAAATTAATTAATATTTATACAAAATTCTTTATATTTATTATTTTTCTTATTTTATAAATAATTTACTTAATTAATTATAATTTTTATTTTTATATTTTTTTCTTTATAATCATTTTATATTTTATTATAAAAGATAACTTTCTATTAATTTCTACGATGTTAATATTGAAGACAAATAAAATTTAAAAATGCATTTAATTATAGTTAAACCATAATCATTTTATTATTTTTATTCAAGTCTTAATATTAATCCTGGGAAGATATAATGTTTTCGATTTTGATAGCCGATTTAGGAAATTTCTTTTTCTTTTTTATTTGTTTCATTTTGTCTTTTATAAATTGCCTATATAATTTATTATATAACTATATTCTATTTATATCGTATGCTCATATTTATTATTTTCTTTATAAATAATTTAGTTATATGCAATTTAAAATTTTTGTTATATTTTGTTATTGTACAACTAAAGTAATTTATAGCAAAAGAGTATTTACTAGTTGTCTTCTTACATATAGCAAGAGGAACTTCATCGGGGCCAGACCATCATATTAATCAAATCAAAATGGTGATTGACATTGTCAATCTCCATTTTTATATGACCGGTTCCAACTCATAAGGCATCGAGTCCTGTTGTTTGTTTCTATCATACTAAAGATAAGAGTTTATAGAGAACAATTGTTTTTAAGTTTAGAACTTTTTGAAATAATAGTATTAAACGTCAAAACCATTTTTTTTCTGTAAGCGGGATCGAATTGGGGCATAGAAGATTGAAATGAAGAGACTTTACTTTTGAGCTATCCTTGAGGATACTACAAAATTGATAATAGATAATTCCTCCTTTTAATTAAAAATAGAAGAAGGTTTGATGGCAAGCACCTTCAGGCGTGACTTAGCCTGAGGTCGTATAGTGTGAAAGAGATCATGTTTTTAGCATGTGAAACTACACTAACATGTTATGTTTTGTCTCATCTTTTGCATGTCGGAGCTATAACAAAATCAACCATGCAATATGTACTCACACATTACCTCTCTCACAAATGATGGAGGATTGGGAGAGCACCAGAATAATGATGGATTCAAAAACTGAGAAAACCGAAGACGCTAAAAGCAATGCAATGCAGGACATAGTTCGAAAGCAACAAGAAAAACTCAGCAAGCTAAGAGACACCGCATTCACTCTGGCAAATTACTACATGGTCTTTCAAGGAGTAATCCTGTCTGTTATTGTCTCTTCCTCATCAGCACTTCGGCTCAAATGGTGGATCCCCATCTTTCTTTCTTGGCTGGCAGCAGTGATTAACCTCTATGCCCTGTCATCCAGTAACCATCGAGTCAGCCAGACAGATCAACAGATTGTGCTCAGAGGCTCAAAGTCTGGAGCAGAGTCTCCAGTGAGTGATAAGGATCAACAATTGTACCTGTACCCTCTGTGGATGAGAGGAAAATGGAAAAACGAGATTTTTTGTTTACATTGACTCGTATTATCCTTTCATGGTTCCCTATACTTATCACCTACGCCTCGTGGGAAACACTGTATCATAGTCATGCCTAAATGACAAGCACGAATAGTATGTACTTTTGGAAAATAGAGGAAGATATCTTCCATGCGTCTCTTCCTTTTATTTTTCTTGGTTGTAAGACAAAATAAAAACCATGGTGTCCAGCATAGTGTTTTGTTTACTATTCATTCCTATTAGCTCATGTTGAATTCCAAGCCCTCCAATTGCCTCCCACGCTATTTGTTTGCTGCTCATTCTTCTTTGTCCATCTTGAATTGGGGGAAGGCGGGGCTATACCCTGCGGAAATACATCCCGGCTGTAATTTTTGAAATACCATGAATTATGTAATTGTGTAAATCGGAAAGTTCCAGACGAGTGCAGAGTGGGTCAGGTTTGGCAAATTTATGAAATTTATGCTTCCCTGTCCTGGACAGAGCGAATCCCAGTTCTTCAATTTGGAAGGCCACAGCAAGTTTAAGAATTTTCTGATGCAGAGGGATTCAATGGAGTGTTGGGAATGGGAAGAGGATAGTTTGGCAGGATTGTTGACTTACCCCATATCCTCTTCTTCTCAATAGGATGTTGTGGAAGCATAGTGACTAGGATTTTACTGTAAACTCTGTCAGTCAGTTGCAGAATAGCTCCAATACAAATCATGAAAACCATATATTTAGTCTGATAGATGCTCTAATTGTTTCTCCTGGAGCTGGTAATTTCATGTGGAGATTGGCTCTTCAAGGACTTCTAACAAACATGGCGAGGAAGAAGAGAAGAATGACTCGAGATGATACGTGGGGGAGGTGCTGTAGGATCAAGAATCAAGTATTCTTCTCCGGGATTACAGCTATTCAAGAGAAGATTGGACAAAGTAGCCAAAGTCAAGGACGAGGAGGTTTTCTTCAACGACAATTTGAACCCTGAATCCTGAACAATCTGAGCAGAATTAAAGAGAATAATAAAGGTAGAGACCTTTGCATAGTTGTGTTGGCATTGATGGAAGATGAGGAACGAAGGAATTTTTTTGTGTTGCTGTCTTTGATCCAGAGAGAGTGATTTATTTGACTACTAGATAAGCTATGGAGTACAGACTAAAGAGCTCAAGGAACCAATGTAGAAGTAAGTAATATGGGTTAAATGGATGGCCCAGGCTGATGGGTATGTTAAATTAAACGTTGATGGGAGTGCGTTGAGGAATTCCATGGAGACTGCTATCCCAGGACTGGAATTAGGATCTCAACAAATTCTGCAGCTGAGTAGCATTGCTAACTTCACCCGTAGGAAACCCCATGGTATCAGGGTTCTTGAAGCTCCACCAAAAGGCCCAAGACATCCTCAAAATGGATTATATGGGCACTGCTCACTCCACAGCAGACTAGTGTAGGCCGTTTTTGTTCTGCCATAATGTCTATCTTTCCATTGTTTGGCCGGTTTTTGCTTCTTGTAGCCGTTGTTTGTTTCTAGGGCTATATGCCCTCTTCCAGAATTGAAATTGAAAGCAATATAAGATGGTGGATACACCATCTAGCGTATGTGAGATTTAAACATACAGGTAACTGCAATGCCAATTACAATGCCTGACAAAGCTCATACTCCTAATTTGAGTATACAAGCTTTCATAGCATAGCAATACAAAATATATTAGGGGGTGAATTGAATGTGGCCTCATACCTCGAGCCAAGAATCAAGCAATCCAGAGAAGAGGATAGGCTTGAGATTTCAGAATAACCCTCGGAACACAGAATATAACTTCAAGTTATAAATGAAATAGTAGAATAAGGTTTCATTCAGCATGCACAAAACAGTCGGAGGCAAGGACCAGAATCAGGGGCAAACAGATGTGCATCAGCTCATTGTATCTGTAATAAATGCCTATGCCTATTTGTCTACCTTCCTTTTGGCTAACCAAGAAACATATGAAATATGTTTTACTAGAATAAGGTAACCACCATTACACAAGATTGTACGAAAAACTAGGTACCAAGCACTCAAGTAACGAAACTGGAAATATCCAAGAACATAACTGATCTTAAAGATGATGGATTAAAGAATCGCAATACCCAAGTGTTTTTTCATTCCTTTTGTGTTAATCTGTCCAAGACATTTGTTTCTACAAACCTTCTACATATCCATAATTCAGAGAAAAGGCAACCATAAACAAATATAACTGAGGGACTGTCAATAATGGAGAGTTGGAAACAAAAATCGGGGCATATTTGTAGCATTCTCTTAAGGTACTCGACAATATTATTGAAAGAATATGATTTCGCAGAATATCCTCTCCCCACTTAAGAATCTGCTACTGCAGAAAAACAGAAACACTTCCAGCTGAGTTAAAGAAGGTAGGAACACATCAAATTTCAAAGTGAGGTGTAATTATGCGCCGCATGGTAAACATAGAGACACATGTCAATAAGGAATGTATGGCAGTACACAACAACTATCCACGAATGATCAAGAGTTAAAAAAAAAAAAAAGGAAAGGACAAAGAACAAAAGGGACAATTTCAACGTCAAAGGTTAAACTTCAGCTTTCCAAGGGTGAACATCTGAAGTGATTATAAACCCACGACAAGAATACAGAAAGACTGGAACATTTGAGACACCAAAACATGGGCAATCTCTGTCTCTAACTTCAGTAATATGTTGTGCACAGACAAATAAGAACAAAATTTACGAATAAAAGTTTAGAATAAAACAGGACAGACAGTGGAAAAAGCAGCGATGGGTTAAATTTTATTCTTTAGTCTTCCCCACCCCACACTGGGGCAGAATGTTCGGAAAACAGAGCTCAATTGTCAAATGCATTTCAGGGTTATTCTTTTAATCAAATCTAGGCAATTCGAAGTTTATTTTTCAAAGCAACATATCATGCATAATTAGGAGTTGGGTAACAAAAACGTGTAGATTGTCAAAGACTAAAATTTCATTAGAAAAGTTGACTTGTTTACTGTGAAGGGAAGTTCTAGAGTCATTTCTTATTAAATATAGCTGAATTATATATCATTAAAAACCTTTTCGAATCTAGTTTTTAATGCAAAGTAGAATTGGTTTAGTCCGAGCAACCAAGTGTCACACCAATATTATCACACATGTTCTAAGCCACCATATATATATATATATCCCCAATTTGTCAACTTCATAATGACAAGTTAGAAATTTCATGAAAACCAACGTTAAGTTCAGATAATTAAAAATAATTGAAATAAACAAAACTGGAGAATTACCTATTTTATTGAATATCTTGACGGACGAGCCATCACTCCTGAAACCCCGACAGAGTTAAAAAAAAAAAAAAAAATTAACAGAAGAGAAATACAGCAAAATCAAGGGAGAGGAATAGGAAATTGGGGGGTTCATACTTGATTCCTGTGATTGTGACTCTGACTCGCCGTTTTTTCTCAATGGAAATTTTAAAAACAATTCTCTCATAAGTCTCCAAAACTGAGCAAACCAATTTGTAGGGTATGGGCATAGGTTTCTCGTCCTTGCCTTGACGAAGATAGAGAACAGGTGTAAAATATGTAAACGTATCCGGGTCGCGTCTGTAATCCTTTGCACGTACTCTTACTCTCCGTTCCCGGTCGATGGTGATTTTGGGAAGAGAAAAGGCTGTACTGACACCAACGATACGGAGAATGGGAAGGATCTCGACCCTTCCCTCATCCTTGCCATATTCCAGAGTGCAGGCCATCGTTGCGGCCAGTTCACGGCAGAAATCCTAGTTTCCTTTGTTGAGGTTCGGAAGTCGAGAATGGCGCATTCAACGCGTTCACCGCACTCAGAATCAGAATGAGACAACGCGTTCACCGCAAATCGGAATAAAAAACATAAGAATTCAAATATCGAATCTCAAGCCCACGGAGTTATTTCTTGTGTAATCTTCCGCCCCAATTCTTATAAGTGCAAGACAAAAACAATGGAAATTTAAAATTATTAGGAAGCTTCATGGAGTTAATATGACTTGGGTGTTTCACCGGCTTTTCCTCCGTACATAAATGCCTATGTAAACGCTTCTCTGAAAAGTTTGAAACCTTTTACACGAGACGTGGAGACCGAGACTTGCAACTTGCAAGCATTCTTTTGGGTTGGAAAGGATTTTTATTTTATTTTATTTTTTTTTTTTTTATCCTATTATTATATTCATGTATTCTTGTCTTAATAACTTAATAGGGAAATTTTAGTGGATTTAATTAAGGAAAAATATTTTCTATCTTCATTTTAATCAATATTATTTTTGGTAAAATAATTATAAAAATATATTTGTGGATAAAATAAATTTGGAAAAAAGTATTTGTGTTTAGTTAATTCCTCCTTTTTTCTGCCTTCCTGTCTAAACATATGGTTGATTCTAACTCCAATTAAATTAGTAAAAAATTGTCTTAAGGGATAATTTAATAATTATAATTTTCCTTATTTATGATTCTAATCATTTTTATCAGATTTTTAGAACTACTATTTTATCTTATATTCCCAAATCTAACCATGATTGTTAAATTTAATAATATTTTTTATATAAATAAAAAATATATTATCTTATGAATCTTTTATTTTATTATTTTTTATTTTATATCATATATTTCTATTGTCTTTATTAAATAATTTAATCTTCAATTTAATATGTTTTATTATTTTCTTTTGTTATTCTATATATTATAAATCTAATTAGTAGGTTATTCATTTGAATTCATTTTTAAGAAATTACTGGTTTTCTTCTTTAAGTATCTGACAAAGGTGCATTGTAAGCAACAGTCTTTACAGTGCTTTATGGAGATTTAAGAAATTATCTCGTGACCGACTTCTTCACGGACCTGTCACCAATTATTAGTGATAACTTTCGTGACCAGGATTAGTAACATGTCTCTCGTAACATGAGCAAGCAGTATTCCGGTCATGATGGATTTGGCATTATTGAATTCTCCATGTGCCCAACCTGAGCAATCAAATGCACAATCCATTCATGATATTTAAAACCCTAGATTGGTTTTTTAATTCTTATATTTTTATTTAGGTCCTTTTTTACCAAAAAATAAAAAATAAAAAATAAAAATTTTTAAGAAGCTACATGGAGTTATTCCTCATTAACGTGTGATTTATTCACCATTTTCCCGCTTCAAAACTAATATTTTTAAAATTGGATCAGATCGATCGACTGATTTGATCATGAAACATTTTATAATAGATTTGATTTTTACTATTTAAAAATCAAATCTGATTAAAATCATTTAAAATCAATAAAATCAATAATATAATATATAAATTAAAAATAAATTTTATTTTATTTTAAAATAAATAATAAATAAATTATATACATGATATCATAATACGTGATTCATAAACATTTTGATGAATCAGAGTGATGAAATAATAAATCGATAGATCGGCCGACAAACTCCTCGTCGGACCAAATGCGTTTCGTTGCCCAGTGATTTGTACACGTGTATCTCTTTTAACCAAAGAAAAGGAACGTGTACAAGACGGTGGACGATGGAGACCAAGTCTCGCAAGTTTTGGGTTGGTAAAGATTTTTCATTTTTTTTTAAAATATAATTTATAGGATAAGGTAAGGTACAGTCATCTACTAGGAAACTGCAAAAGAATAAATATAAACAAAAATTTAGGTAGCTTAAAAGGTAAGCTTTCTCGGACAACACGTTCATCTCAAAATCCATCTTCTTCCCTTCCCGTCCAACACGTAAGTTTATTTATAACTCTAATAAAATAAAGAATTTTTTAAATCATAAAAAATTACAAATAAACTCTATTATTAAGTATATAATAATACCAACTTCTTGTAAACTTAATTGGAGTCAGATTTTGAATTCAAATCTTAAAAATAAAAAAAAAATATTAAAAAAATCAATCTTTAAATTGGATCTTATAGTGTTATTCGTCAGATAATTTAAATATCGGTCGATCAATATAAACAAAAAAGTAAGTAACAATAGTTAAAAATGAATTCTACATTTGATTTTATTATTCAAAGTATAGAATTTTGATTGGGTTCCATGTTTTAATTCCATATTCAATTGATGTAATCTTATGCCACCAAACATAGGAGAAATCCTAATGATAAGGTTCTCATTTTAAGATTCTTTTAAAAATTATTTTCTATTTTAAAGATTTGGTGCAATGGGGACGAGAATTTCCAAAAATTTAGATAAATTTCTTATTTGGATCGCTATTTTGAAGGTAAATTAAAAAGAAATAATTATTTCTTGTGCAATCTTCCATCCCATTTCTTAGCACAAGACAAGAAAAAGAAAAAGAAATTTAAAATTATTAGTAAGTTTCATGGAGTTATTCTTATTCCTAACCAATGCGTAATCTATTCACCATGTCCCTACTCCAAAACATACTGGAAATGACTCGGGTGTTTCACCGGCATTTCCTTGGCTGACCAAATGCCATGTAAACGTCTCTGTAATTTGAAACCGTGAACAAGACGGTGAAGACCAAGTCTTGCACGTTTTGGTTTGAAAAAGATTTTTTTTTTTTTTTTTTTTTTTTATAAATATAATTTGTAGTGATTAGGTACAGTCAAGTACTAGGAAATTGCAATATATATAAATATATATATATATATATATATATATATATATTTCAAATTAATTATATGTGGTAATAAATAACACATAAGCCCGGTTCTCAAACCTATGTTTGGAATTGAACAAAAAAATAATAATAAAGTTTTTAATTCAATTAAAATAGATTTTATAATTAAGGTTATTCAAAATATTATTGTTTGGGGGGAAAAAAACTAGTGTAAGAATTCAATAAATATTTATTTGGGTCATGTGTTTTGAAGATGCTAACAACTCAATTATAATACTAATGAGTTTTATAGTTCAACTGATATCATTTCTTATTTTTAGAGATCTTGAGTTCGAACATCTCATATATATATATATATATATATATATATTAGTTAATTATTAAAAAGATAATTAGGTTGATATAATCGTGTTTTATAACTTACACAAAAAATCAATGAATTATAATTCAAATGACACTTTTTTTCCTTAAAAATCTCAGATTCAAAACTTTCCTATTTATAAAAAAAGAAAATAACTTACACAAGAAAATTTACCTTTAAATGCAATTTAAAAAGGTCTATGGATTCCATATTTAGTGGCTAATCTAATATAAAATATTACAAATTAGTAACATATTTTTTTTAAAAAAAATAGAAGTTTAATTGGATACATTCATTACATGAAAATGTACTATTTCTGGTATTTTGCCATTAACATTTTGTGTGTACATGATTTTTCTTTGTGAATACTAAGCAATATGAGTAAAGATACTAAATCTCATGTGTAAAATAAAATCTTAAATTATTTAGTTAAATTTTAATTTTAAAATTTTAAAATAAAAAAGATAATCTTAATTTTTTTTAAATAAATAAGATCTCTCAAATCAAATTAATTAAAATATAATTTTAAATATTATTGATTATATATATAAAAAAAATGTTTTTCTTCGTCAATGGTCTTCTTTCTACGTAAAACAATGATAAAAAGCTCAAATCACGGGGTTAGCAGCACAACTACCTCATTCTTTGAAATATTCTACCCTACCGTCTCGGATTAAATAAGAAATTGAAAAAAATTTATAAAATAATATATATAAAATATTAAAATATTATACAAACTAAATATCAATCACACCACCAGACCAACTTAAAGGTTGTTAGGTAGATGAATTCTATATAGTATTCTCTAGATTTATCGAACGACTCCCGGAAGGGTAACAGAAAAAATACCATTTAATCTTATATATGGTTGTGAAGCATTCGTACCGGTCAAAATTGGTGTGCACTCACTAAAATTGGACCAGTATGCAAAGGTTGTTGAACTTTGCAGCATACAAGTTTGTTTCTTCATCAAGCCATCCATGTTGCCTCAAACTGGAAACTTCATTGAGAGAGAGAGTTGGTGCCGTTTGTATGTTGGTTTTGTTTTTGATTGATAAAGATACAGAAAGGGTTTAGCTTATACAGTAAGGTGACCAAGCAATGGGGTTGAGAAATTGAGATAGTTTTTAAAGTTTTATTAGTTGAAAAGGACAATTTTGAAAGAGAAATGTATAAATTAAAGAAAACAAGCTGTCTGTTGGGAGTAAGGATTGGGTGAGAATCTGAGTCCGACAAAATGCAGGAAGAAATTCAATTGGTCCCCTCAGGTACCCATAATTCGAAAAAATGCTTTGTAATGATCAAACAGCCCAGAGGAGAATTTGTGCATATGACGTTTTATCATCCTACTTGAAATGACCAAAAGCCCCTAATCGAATGATCCTACAAGGGTTGAATGCCATATTAGACGAAGTCAAAGTTTATTGGGTAGACGAACTCTATAGTATTCTTTAGATTTATCACACGATGGCCCGAACGACAACAAGGAAGACACCGTGTGGTCTCGCATATGATTGTGAAGTAGTTATACCAATCAAAATTGGTATTCACTTACTAACGGTGGACTAGTATGCAAAGGGGCAGAATGAATCCGTGCCACACGAATGCCTAGACTAACTCCCCAAACTAAGGGAAACCATATTTGTCTGAATGGCATCCTATCAACAACAGACGACGAGGTATTACAACCGACAGATCAAGACCAGAATGTTCAAACCAGGCAACTTGGTGCTAAAAAATATGGAAGCCACTGGCTAACCCCAACCAGAGGGCAAGCTAGTGCCCAATAGTGAAGGTCCCTACAAAATATGTTCAGAAGTTCACCCGAACACATATCACATCGATCATGTAGACAGATCAACCATACCTAGGACCTGGAACTCTGAGAACTTGTGCATCTATTATCAATTAGAAATGACACTCTCTTGAGGGAGCACACCCTGCTCTATATAGTCGGATAACCAGGGATTTATCTTCCCAAACGGGTAAGTATCACCACTGCCAAACATAGCCTATCATTAGGATCTATTTCCTTAAATAGCCTAGTATCATTCTGTCCTTCTGAACAGAGTCTATCGTTGGGATTTATCCCCCCGAACAGACAAGTATCACCCAGTTCTCTTAAATGGAGCTTATCGTTGGATTTATTTCTCTGAACGAACTAGTTTCTCCCGGTCTTCTCAAATGAAGTCTATCATTGGGATCTATCTCCCTGAATAGGTAAGTATCGTCCAATCCTCTCGAACAGAGTCTATTGTAAGGATCTATCTCTCTGAATAGACTAGTATCACCATGTCCTCCCGAACGAAGCCTATCATTGGATGTATCTCTGAGAAAGGGAAGATGACCTCAACCTTCTAAACGAATCTAAGGAATGGGCCTCCCAAATAGAAGTTCACGACCCTCTCACTCGGTCAAACAAAAGCGTAAACAAAAGGAAAGGACCCCTCTATTCAAGCGAATTCACTCTCTTAGTTATAGATTACCTAGAGGAAAGAAATGACAATTTCATCTTACGCCTTATCGTAAGAAAGCCAACCATGAAGTCTCCTATCAATCAGATCCTATCAATTAAATCAGTCACTCAATGATTCGGTGCTCATTAAACACATTGATAGACTAACAATGAACAAGGCAATTATATAGAGAACAAAATCAGCAAGTAATAAAAACTTTTCTTTTATTTCGATACTATGAATACATATCAAAGTACACAGTTGGATAGGAGACGAAATGAAAATTTACAAGTCCATGAAATGGCCTAAGTTATATCAAAGAATGACATGAGGAATCTATAGTAAAAACCTTTGAGACAATAACATAGCAGAAGCCTTCGTAGTTCATCAAACTACTCTTAAGCAACAGAGCCAAAGGGAGTAAAAACTGCAAACCCCTTCTAGCAAAAGCTGGAAAGGACTTGAGAAGGAGTTGAGAAGGGTACAAAAGAGACAATGAGGATGCATCAAACCTATGGCTATCTCCTGCCCCTTCTATCCACCCTACTGAAGGAAATGCCAAGGAATTACCTCAGCCACCTACGACACCAAGGGTTCAAACAATGGCTCTGGTCCTGGGAAGAAAGCTTACTCCGAGAAATATCTCCTCCTCCTCAAGGTCAAAAACCTTGATGAGAGCCTTGACTGGCTTCACCCCGATGTCTGAACACTAGATGACGTGATAGAAACTCACATCAGCAACCCCTTCTTTGATGGAACCTCGCATCAACAGAAGTCTTCTAAACTTTAGGGTTTTGTGGCTTAAAACCCATAACAAAGACATCTCTCAGAAACATAGACTCTCAGTGGTGGAAACTTGTAGAATCACTCATGGATGTACTCAAGATCTCTCTAGGGTGATGCTGGGTCATACGATCCCTATTTATAGCCGCAAGGAAGTGATTTTCACAAATCTTGAGCAGATAAAACGACCCAATGAAAAACATGTGTAATGAATGAGAAGTCTCAACCTTTTCAACTTCCCATAAAGTATTTATCTTGGGATCATTTATTCAAAGGGTGAACGCATTTATGGTCTCATGACCTTTCAAGTAGTAACTCTTGACTTACTTTTTATGCCTCACCTTTGAAGTGGCATAAGGAGTACGGGTAAATAGTGGTACATCGCCCAAATCATATGAGGCTCAAAGATGGTCAGACCCATAACTCGTCAATAGACCTCGTCGGTACTCGCCGATCACTCCCTTCTCGATAGCCAATTGTTCGGCACCTTAGCTAATCGATCCCAAGACCTTCTTGACGCTCGGTGTGAGCTGCTCGATCCACTAAGACAATATTTGCTTCTCCTAAAAAATGAAGAGAATATTACGTAAATAGAAAAGAAATCTACAATCTTAGTTGATGAGAAAAAGAATCTCCACGATGATTTGGACTTTCCAAACCAATAAGATTTCATGATCTTTGAGCTTCTACAACATGATTCCTAAAATCTCGGGATAGTCTCATAAGAAAACTAGAGTTTTATCACCCCCCGCTTACACACGAATCTCACATAAGAAAGCTATATAAGTTCCAATGTGTCTATCACCAGGTAAGTCCCCGTGACCTACACAAAGCCACAAAAATATACAGAGCTCCGGCTCATTCTCTATCTCTCTCGATATTAGTCCATTTTCTTACTTTCGAAAATCATTCTCTAATTTGATTGTCGGAATATCCCCATCAAAGCACCTTCCAACGATCTTTTACAGGACTCATCGATCAAGATCATCAAACAGCCGAGTCATTTCGTTCAAATTAGCAAAACCATCATTTGTAGAGGCTAATCCACCTTCAGCAGGTATGGTCATGTACTAGGAAATTGCCAAAAAAATCACAAATTAATTATATATGGTAATAAATAAAAGATAAGCCCGGTTTGGTTTGATACTCTGACCCAATGAGAAACATACGCAAAGAATAAGGAGTCTCGACCTTTTCAACTTCCCTTAAAATATTTATCTCGAGATCATTTATTCAAAGGGTGAACGCATTTACGTTCTCACGAGTTCTGAAATTCAATAAATATTTATTTGAGTTTTGTGTTTTGAAGATGTTTAGGATTCAATTATAAAACTAAGTGAAATTAAAAGTATTTTTGTTTTAGTTAATTACTAAACAGTTAATTAGGTATACATATTCATATTTTATAACTTGCATAAGAAAATTTTAGTGGATAAAATAAAATAAAAAAAGAATTACTATCTTATCTTAATTTGGAAAAAAATAAATTTGTGGATAAAATAAAATAAAAAAGTATTTGTGGATAAAACAAATTTGGAAAAAAGTATTTGTGTTTTAGTTAATTATTCCTTTTTTTTCCCTTCCTGTCTAACATATAAGTTGATTTCCAACTCAAATAAAATTAAAAAAAAAAATTAAATCATAAAAAAGAATTTACAAATAGACTCTATAAAAATTTATGGGGTCAATTGAATTTTATTTTAATTAACCTAAAATGAGGAAAAGTTAAAAATAATTATTGCATAACAATAATTAGCAATGAATTTTACATTTGATTTTGTTATTATAAGTATAAAATTTCAATTGAATTTAATGTTTTAATTTCACATTCAATTGATTTAATCTTATGCCACTACACATAGGGGAAATCCTAATTATGGGTTTTCATTTTAAAAATTTGAGCATTCATAATGCAACATACTTTTCCCTTATTATAATTTAAAAATATTATCTCGGACGGTTCTTCCGACCTTCTATCAATACTGAACGAGTATTTTAAAGGTAAATCAAAAAAAAAAAAGATAATTATTTATTGTACAATCTTATCCCATTTCTTAGCACAAGACCAAAAAAAAAAAAAATTAAAATAAAAATTTTTAATAAGCTACATGGAGTTACTCCTCGTTAATGTGTGATTCGATCACATTTTCCTACTTCAAAATTAGTGTTTTTAAAACCGGGTCGAATCAGTCAATTTGATTAATTTGATGATGAAATGTTTTATAATGGATTCAATTTTTATTATTAAATAAGATAAAATTAAATTTGATCAAAACTATTTAAAATCAATCAAAATCAATAAAATCGATTGATTCGAACGATCCAATTAATATAATATATATCTAAATATTTTACTCAAATTTTTATATTCTAATCGGGTATAGTCAGATAGGTGAGTAACCGTTTAATATTTAAGTTTATTCGTGATTATGTTGATAATACAAAGATTGATTTATTGATATTCACAAAATTTAATAAGGGAGAAAGCAAAATCTCATGCCTTCCTCTTATCAAACTATTCTTAACTCTCATGTATGATAATCAATGTTCTTGGTAATGGGTAATAGTATACAAATCACAATTATAGAAACCCGCTAATTACAAAACATATACTATCTGCAGAGTCAAAAGTTTTTGTATTATCAATAAATTATAATTGAATTAATATCATTTTTTTAAAAAAATTTCAATTTCAAAAATGATATTAGAATTAATGTCAATAAATTATAATACATTTATTGAATTAATGTCATTTCTATGCCTTTAGATTCATTTATGTAGCATAATTTATTTTGAAGCAGACATTTCCCTTTTTTTTTTTTTTTTTTCACTGATCGATATTTAGATTTTGTTTGATTAATCCGATCTGAGTAATATGAAACCCATTAAGGGATTAACTCTTTTAAATTTTATTTCTCTATTCCTATGACCAGAACTCGAGACTTATAACTAAAGGAGTGCAACGCCATATGAGTATATCCATGGATCATGTAAATGAAATCAAGTGAAAAAGAAAGAAATTGAAACCCAATGTCACCCTTGGAG
The DNA here is from genome assembly GCA_037126225.1 of Dillenia turbinata. Taxonomy (NCBI): domain Eukaryota; kingdom Viridiplantae; phylum Streptophyta; class Magnoliopsida; order Dilleniales; family Dilleniaceae; genus Dillenia; species Dillenia turbinata. Next base: position 3,434,318 of record JBAMMX010000014.1, read on the forward strand.
TGACTCTCTCAATTTTGTGTAGTAGTTTAACGAGATCAATCTTTTAATTTTAATTAGTTTAGTCCTATCAATTTCTATCTTCTGGGGCCTCTTTCATAAATTACAAAATATCTAAAGGGTGTTTGACTAAATTTCTCATGAAATTTGTTTGATAACTTTTCTTTTGAAATAGTTTAAGGGGATGTTTGATATCAATTTTCAGATACTTTTAACTATTTAACTTTTCAAACAATTCATAACAACCGATCAAACTTCAACCAATGATTCAAAAAACTGTTAAAAATTATCGGCAATCTAAATTGAATATTAATTTTCCAAAAATTACTTTTGATTATTTTTGTAATTATTTTACCATATATTAATAATAACGACATCTAATTTCTCCCTATTTATCGACCATTTTGGAATAATAATAATGGTGATGATCATAATAATAATAATAATAATATGGCATCATTTCGAAAGGAGAAAGTATCAAACTATTTTGGAGGTTGTATGAAACTTATATCTTGTATTTCATATTTTGCTTAGTTTAGACAAAAGAAATGAAAGTAAAATCCATGAGATTCACACTTCATTTTATTAGAAATAGTAAAAATATTAGTTAAATTCATGTTTGGTTTAAAATTAAAATTGTACTTCATTCTCAAATTAACTTTGTAATGGAAGTGAATTATGACCATTATAATTTTTTTTTTACATAAAATATTTGAATATTTGTTTAAATTCTGTTTATCAGTTTGAAATTTATTTTTGTATTTTTAGAATTTATTTTTACTATCTCGAGTTTAAAATTTAATGGGTAAATGAATATGTAAAGATACTTAAAAATTGATTCCCCAAAAATTTGGACAAAAGTTAATTGTCTACAAAATACATTCATACATACCACCATTTTTTAGATATGAAAAGACACTTTAAAAATAAAATAAAATAACCTTCATTAATGTTGAAGCTACTCAAATTAATATATAATGTGAGCAAATTGCTACAAGTATGAGAGAGTAAGAGAATAAAAGTAAACTACTTTTTTAGAATTTATTTGATTTTTTTATAAAATAAAATTATTCAAATTATTGTTATGGCATTTATTATATTAATTGATTATCTTTTTTAGTAGTTAAAAATCGCTTTTTCTTATAAAGCCATTGGTTTTATAGAACTTATATTATTTCTTAAATATGTATTTAAATTATTTATTTTTAAAAATATTATAAATATCATATTTCTGAATAATATATATCAATAACATGAAAAAAAATATTTTAAAAGATAAAGAGATTTAAATAATATAAAATTGTTATTTTCAGCCATTTTATACTTTAACAACAATTGTAATTACTTAAACAACGAAATAGTCATTCGATTTATCAACTATCAGTCATTGATTATCAGTTATCGGCCATCATACATCAATTATCATTTAAATTTTATGGACCATACCAAATAGACTATAAAAGTTATAAAAGTCATATATTCAATCTTACAAGCTTTTTTTTTTTTTTTTTTTTTTTTTTTTTAAATCCTGACTCCATTTTTTATGTCTAACTAATAAATTATTTTATTTTAATCTATAAATTAATTAAACTGTCTTCATTAATATTTTATCATCAGATATTTACTCTTTTCATGTCAGCAAATAATTAATCTAGTGCATTTCGTTTTAAATATTCAATGTATAGGCTTAAAAAATAGCATTGTAAGCTTAGTTTCGGTAGAGTGTTTTTTTTTTTTTTTTTTTTTTTTATGTTCCTTTTTATTTTTCCTCGTTCAATTCAATTACAAGGAAAATCCCAAACCCAATTCTAAAATTGATCTAACCCTTTCAGATTGAGCCAAACTAGTTGCCAAGACCTTTCAGGAAGATCAACCCACCATCTTTTTTTTTTCTTTTACTAGATTTTCATAATTTGTAAAAACAAAATTAAACTATTTTAATTAATTTTTTTTCTTTTATTGCACGAAATAATAAGTGGTACAAAGAAAATAATTAAATTTGGTCAACCAAATGGACCATTATTTATCTCAAAGGTTTAACTGGTAACATATTCATTTCAATTAGACCAGCAGCAACACTGCCTATCAGTTATTCGGCATCTACCACTTGAAAACTTGAGCCCAATGCATGTTTGGTTGCATTCATCTAGTGTTGTGCATGGTCCAATACAGGTCGGGTTCTGCTGCATTATATCCACAGCCTCCCCTTTGGGACTTTCCACACGTTTAGCAGCTTCAACTGTAACACATTTATATCTTCTTGTTGTTATTGTTGTTAATTCTCATCAATATACTTGAGATTATTAGGTTAGTCAGAGTAAAATCAATCGAAATTTTCAATATGAAAAATTCTAATTAGTTTTAGGGGAAATAATTGATTTCTTTATACACTTTTCTGTTAAAGTTTTTAATATTTCTTGAAAGATATTATAAGTAAAATAAAAATAAAAAAAGGTTGGAATATGATGGGGAAAATGAAAATTTTCTTACATGCCCTCAATAGTTTGAAAGGAAAAAAGAAAAGTAGTATTTTCAAATTTTGGCAATAAATCTCAGTGTAACAAAAAAAAGGAGCCCATGATGTATTTTAAAAATATTAAAATAATAAAAATGAATCTCTTCATATTAGATTTAATATATATTAAATTTATTTTTTATATATTAAAATTATTCATATGAAATCCTATTACCAACTATGAATTATTTTAAGAAACTCTTACTAATACGAATTTTCGATAAATGACAAAGCAATATAAGAAAATGGAAAGCTCACCATAAGAAAGAAGCAAACCAAAGCATAAGATACCAATGAATAGGGTTCTAACAAAATCCGAGCTTTTTGCCATTGCCATTGCCATTGTATATCTATTCTTTGCTTGAATTCGTGTGTATGTATGTGGGATGTGGAAGAGTATTAGCTTGTCTAAGCCATATATATACCTGAGATTGTGTTTTATGACTTTAAAGATCATATCAAAATCTATCTTTTACTTAATTTCTTTCTTTATTTACAAGATATTTCTTTCCATCAATCGCTTCAGACCCTTATTGTGGAAACATTTTTATTTAATAAATTTATTTAGAAATATACTCAAAAATTTCCATGAAACTATATATTATAGGAAATTTGCTAAAAATGAGATTATCTATCTTAATTTGATAAAAAAATTGTACTTAATTTTCTTTCTTTATTCAGAAGATATTTCTTACCATGAATTGCTTCAGACCCTTATCGTGGAAAAATTTTTATTTAATAAATTTATTTGGGTTATCTTCCTAAATATTAATAAAATGGGTTAAAATTATTAAAATATTGTTAGTGAAGTCGATCAACTTCAAAACTACCCAAAAACATACCCAAATCTACCTAAAAACAAGGAAAAAAAATGGAAAAATTTTAAATGAAGTTGACTTCTGAGAAATCGACTTTGAGATCGATTTTTGAGAAATTCACTTTGCAATTGATTTCTAAGAAATCAACTTCTAGTGTATGAGAGAAAAAGATAATTTTTTAAATTTTTATTTGTGTAGATTCTCTCGAAATCATTCAGTTTTGAAAATAAAGAAAAAGTTTTGAACAATTTTGAATGATTTTCAAAATCTTAATGGTTCAAATAATCAAGCTTCACAGACACCCAAACCAAAACAAAAGAAGCCTTTTGACTCTGCACCCAAAATAACATCACTAGGGTTTCCTAATTTTCAATCAACAGACTGAAATATACAAGGTAGATCTTATTTCCTTAGTCTATTTTTTCAATTCAGAATCCATTGTGCGTTTACTTGCTTTGTGAGTCACTATGATTTTCACCGATTGAGTTTCATTTGTTCTACCTTTGAATTGACGGCGTTTGACGTGAAAATGTATTTTTTGTTCTTCTTTTGGGTGTTAAATTGGGATAGGGGTCGAAGGATTTCTGATAAATTTAAAAATTTTGAAACCCTTGATTATAGCTAGAAGCGATTATTGTCTAAAGCTTTACTATGTAAAAAGTGGTTCAAGTAGTAACATGATGGGAAGGCATCCCTAGTGACATGACGAGCAAGATAGTGCCTTCAGGATATATGCATTCACCATCGAGCTCTCTAATGGGCTGGTCAGAAGAGGGAAGGTGAGACGGGGTGAGACTCATCCGGCTGAAAGACATCTCAAAGAGGACGTCGCAATCTGCTCTTTGATCTATAAAGGTCCTCTTGATGAGGTAAGAGCCAATTCTCACTATGATGATTAGCGGATCGTTTTGGTTGGTATCAATTCTTATCAAATCATCATCGTTAAAATTGATTGTTGGTATCTTTCTTTTGACTGAGGCGATGATGGAGAGGAAAAGATAGTGATAAGAGCTGATTTTGTTGGAAAATCAATTTGCGTCCTATAGACGGCGCCCATCTATTGGTGGTGGGTCTGACTCCATAGATAATGATTCTGTTAATTCGAGCGGGATGGTTTGACCGTATGATGACCTTGATTGATGAGACCTGCAAAACAATTGTCAGAGAGTGCTCTGACAGGGAAACTCAACATTCAAGTTAGAGAGCAGTTTTCGGGAGAGAGAGAAAGATAAACTTAAAGAGAACTTAGTATATCTTTGTGTTTTATGTGTAGATTCAGAGTACATACCTAGCTGGTTGACTTAACAATGTGTATATGTCTATTTATGAGTGAGTTATATGTATGCGGGATGTTAAAAGCCTAATTTCCTTATGAGAGTATCCCGAGATCTTGGGAAATCATAACGTAGGAGTTTCAAAGATTTTGAACTTTTACTGTTTTGGAAAGTCGAGATTGTCATAGGACCTATTTTCCTTATCGGTTTCGGTTGTTGATATTTTTTCCATTTACCTACTCTCCATGATTTTAGGGAAGAGGAAATATTATTTTGGTGATCAAATGATAATCACTAAGCATCGAGAAGAGGTTGAACCCATGCAATTGACCACCAAGTAGAACTTGACCGATGGGTAATGAGAGAGTGTGGGCCTTTTAGATTAGCCAGAAGGTTAACCGCCGATCAGGTAGAAGCCTATCAGGTCGACATCAGGGCTACTGTGAGCCACTCGAAAAATTACGAGTTAATTTTGAGTCCAGTATGATTTAGACCATTTTGTCCATATACCATCAACTTCTTATATCAACAAAGATATGTTATTAATTCTTATCAGTATACATGAGATTAGGTTAATCCGAGTTAAAATCAATTGAGATTTTCAATATGAAAAATTCTAATTAATTTTAAGAAAAATAATTGATTTTTCTACATATTTCTAGTTTTCCATATTTCTTAAAAGATATTATAAATAAAATAAGAAAAGATATGAATACAGGCAAATAAATGCCCTTAATAGTTTGAAAAGGCAAAAAAAAAATAGTTTTTCAAATTTTGGCAATAAGCAGCTTTTTTTTTTTCATTGCCATTGTATATCCATTCTTCGCTTGAATTCTTGTGCATTTGTGTGATGTGGAAGTGCATTAGCTTTTCTAAGCCATATATGTTCCTGAGATTGTGTTTTATGTCTTTAAAGATTATATTAAAATCTTACTTATACTTAATTTTCTTTCTCTATTTAGGGGATATCTCTTACTATGAATCACTTCAAATCGTTATTGCGGATGCATTTTTATTTAAGAAATTTATTTAGCAACATCTAGAAATATATTTAAAAATTTCCAGGCAGCTATATATTAACTATCAAAATATAAAAACCACAACTATCGGTCATTGGTCATCAGTTGTCAGTTATCAACTATCAGTTTTCGGCCATCATACATCGATTATCAACTAAATTTTATTGACTCTTACTAGCTATTTAAAAAAATATATATTTCAACTCTATTTTTTATGTGTAACTAATAAATTGTTTTGTTTTAATATAAATTAATTAAGTTGTCTTCATTAACACTCTTTTCATAAATAACAATAAGAATAACAATCAGAATTTTAATCCTAATAATTAGGGTCGGTTTTGGAGTGGGCGTATATGTACGCAATATTCCCCTTATATTTTTGTAAAGAAACTGTTTCTACGCTTCGAACCTGTAATAAAGTCACCAAATGAGTAACTCAATCGTTACCCCAAGATTCGTCCAAAAAAATATTTTTTTATTAAAGTAATAAACCCTAAAATTTAGAAACATCAGTCTTGGTAAAACATAAGCCTAGAAGGAGAACCACTCTTCTTGAAATTGGAGTGATTCTTTAGATAGATTTATTTAAAGAATTCCAAGTTCTGAATTTCGTGCACCTTTGATGGAGCTTGAACTGCCTAGAATTAAAAAGAGTATCATGGACATCATTCTACTCCGCGTTGCCAGAAATTAGACCCCTGTGGCGTTTCTTTCTTTGATAGATCTAATCAAAAAATGCCCAAGATCTGAAAAAATTGAATTTGCAACACGGACGAAAAAGAGCAAATCGATCAAGATCAATTGAATCTTCAAGTCTAGTGCATTTCAATTCAATTCAAATATTTATACGATATTATCACAAGTCTAGTGCATTTCAATTCAAATATTCAATTTATAGGATTAAAAAATAGCATTGTAAGCTTAGTTTTGCTAGATTTTTTTTTTCTTTCTTCTTTCTTCTTTTTCCTTCTTCAAATCTACGAGACTTCTAATGCTTGACCGGGGGGGGGGGGTAGTCTCTGAGAATCAAACTTTTCTTATGTTCCATACCTAACAAAACTTTAATTACCAATTACAAGGAAAATCCCAAACCCAATTCTAAAATTGATCTAACCCTTTCAGATTGAGCCAAACTAGTTGCCAAGACCAAAAAGGGGGCAAAGCTCATGAGGCTGAGTGGGCTTCCAATCAGGAAGATCAACCCGCCATTTTTTTTTTTTACAAAATTTTCATAATTTGTAAAAACAAAATTAAACTAATTTAATTAATGTTTTCTTTTATTGCACGAAATAATTCGTGGTACGAAGAAAATAATTAAATTTGGTCAATCAAATAGACCATTATTTATCTCTCAAAGGTTTAAGTGGTAACATATTCATTTCAATTGGACCAGCAGCAACACTGCCTATCAGTTATTCGGCATCTACCACTTGAAAACTTGAGCCCAATGCATGTTTGGTTGCATTCATCTAGTGTTGTGCATGGTCCTATGCAGGTCGGATTCTTCTGCATTATATCCACAGCCTCCCCTTTGGGTCTCTCCACACGTTTCGCAGCTTCTCCTATAACACATTTATATCCCGTTGTTATTGTTGTTAATTCTCGTCAATATACTTGAGATTAGGTTAGTCAGAGTCAAAATCAATCCAGATTTTCGATATAAAAAATTCTTATTAATTTTATGAAAAATAATAGATTTCTTTTAACATTCACTACAAAAAAAAAAAAAAAAAAAAAAAAAAAAACCTTTAGCAGCGACAAAAAACCATCGGTAAAAATCTTAACAACCACTAGTAAAGGTTTAGGATCTTCTCCGGTAGCCAAAATTTCTATTAAAGTACTTCATATTTGTTGAAAGATAGTATAAGTAAAATAATAATAATAAAAAAGATAGGAATATGACGGGGCAAATGAAAATTTTCTTACATGCCCTTAAATTTATTTTTTATATATGAAATCCTATTACCAACAATAAATTATTTTATGAAACACTTACCAATATGAATTTTCGATAACACATTTATAACTTCTTGTTTTTGTTGTTGTTAATTCTTGTTAATATACTTGAGATTAGGTTAGTCAGAGTCGAGATCAATCGAGATTTTTGATATGAAAAAATCTAATTAGCTTTATGAAAAATAATTGATTTCTTTTTACACTTTTCTGTTAAAGTTTTTTGTATTTCTTGAAAGATATTATAAGTAAAATAAAAATTAAAAAATATATAGGAATATGATGGGGAAAATGAAAATTTTCTTACATGCCCTTAATAGTTTGAAAGGAAAAAAGAAAAGTAGTTTTTTCAAATTTTGGCAATAAATCTCAGTGTAACAACAAAAAGGAGCCCATGATGTATTTTAAAAATATTAAAATAATAAAAATGAATCTCTTCATATTAGATTTAATATATATTAAATTTATTTTTTATATATTAAAATTATTCATATGAAATCCTATTACCAACTATGAATTATTTTAAGAAACACTTACTAATACGAATTTTCGAATAATGACAAAGCAATATAAGAAAATGGAAAGCTCACCATAAGAAAGAAGCAAACCAAAGCATAAGATACCAATGAATAGGGTTCTAACAAAATCCGAGCTTTTTGCCATTGCCATTGCCATTGTATATCTATTCTTTGCTTGAATTCTTGTGTATGTATGTGGGATGTGGAAGAGTATTAGCTTGTCTAAGCCATATATATACCTGAGATTGTGTTTTATGACTTTAAAGATCATATCAAAATCTATCTTTTACTTAATTTTCTTTCTTTATTACAAGATATTTCTTTCCATGAATCGCTTCAGACCCTTATTGTGGAAACATTTTTATTTAATAAATTTATTTAGAAATATACTCAAAAATTTCCATGAAACTATATATTATAGGAAATTTGCTAAAAATGAGATTATCCATCTTAATTTGCTAAAAAAATTTACTAAATTTTCTTTCATTAGTTAGAAGATATTTCTTACCATGAATTGCTTCAGACCCTTATTGTGGAAAAATTTTTATTTAATAATTTGTTTGGGTTATCTTCCTAAATATTAATAAAATGTGTCAAAATTATTAAAATATTGTGATTTTTATTCAATTTCCAAAAATAGAGAAGCTGATCAACTTCAAAACTACCCAAAAACTGTCCCAAATCTACCTGAAAACAAGGAAAAAAAATGGAAAAATTTTAAATGAAGTCGACTTCTGAGAAATCGACTTTGAGATTGATTTTTGAGAAATCGACTTTGCAATCGATTTTTGAGAAATCGACTTTGCAATCAATTTTTGGGCAGATTCTTCCGAAATCATTCAGTTTTGAAAATAAAGAAAAAGTTTTGAACAATTTTGAATGATTTTCAAAATCTCAACGGTTCAAATAATCGAGCTTCATAGGCACCCAAACCAAAACAAAAAGAAGCCTTGACTCTGCACCCAAAATAACATCACTAGGGTTTCCTAATTTTCAATCAACAGACTGAAATATACGAGGTAGATGTTATTTCCATAGTCTCTTTTTTCAATTCAGAATCTATTGTGTGTCTACTTGCTTTGTGAGTTACTACGATTTTCACCGATTGAGTTTCATTTGTTCTACCTTTGAATTGACGACATTTGATGTGCAAATGTATTTTCTGTTCTTCTTTTGGGTGTTGAATTGGGATGGGGGTCAAAGGATTTCTGATAAATTTAAAAATTTTGAAACCCTTGATTATAGCTAGAAGCGATTATTGTCTAAAGCTTTACTACGTAAAAAGTGGTTCAAGTAGCAACATGATGGGGAGGCATCCCTGGTGACATGACGAGCAAGATAGTGCCTTTAGGATATATGCATTTACCATCGAGCTCTCTAATGGGCTGGTCAGAAGAGTGAAGGTGAGACGGGATGAGACTTATCCATTGAAAGACATCTCAAAAGAGGACGTCGCAATCTGCTCTTTGATCTATAAAGGTCCTCTTGACTAGGTAAGAGCCAATTCTCACTGTGATGATTTTTGAATCGTTTTGGTTGGTATCAATTCTTATCAAATTGTAATTGTTGAAATTGATTGTTGGTATCTTTCTTTTGATTGAGGCTATGATGGGGAGGAAAAGATAGTGATAAGAGCTTATTTTGTTGGAAAATCAGTTTGTTTTCTATAGACGGTGCTCATTTGTTGGAGGTGGGTATGACTTTACAGATAATGACTCTGCTAACTCGAAGAGGTTGGTTTGGCCGTATGATGACCTTGATTGATAAGACCTGTAAAAAACCATCGAAGAGTGCTCTGACAGAGAAACTCCAACACTCCAATTAGATAGCAGTTTTCGAGAGAGAGAGAAAGATAAACTAAAAGAAAATTTAGTATATCCTTGTGTGCTATGTGTAGGTTCAGAGTATATAGCTAGCTAGTTGGCTTAGCAATGTATATATGTCTTTGTATGAGTGAGTTATAGGTATGCGGGGTGTTGAAAACCTAGTTTTCTTATAAGAGTGTCCCGAGATCTTGGGAAATCATAACATAGAAGTCTCAAAGATTTTGAACTCTTATTGTTTTGAAAAGTCCAGATTGTCAAAGGACCTCTTTTCCTTATCGGTTTCGGTTGTTGATATTTTTTCCATTTACGTACTCTCCATGATTTTAGGGAAAAGAGAATATTATTTTGGTGATCAAATGACAATCGGTGAGCATTGAGAAAAGGTTGGAGCCATTCAATTGACCATCGAGCATAACTTGACCGATGGGTGCTGAGAGAGTGTAGGCCTTTTTGATTAGCCAGATGGTTAATTGATCAGGTAGAAGCCGACCAGGTTGACATTAGGGCTACTCTGAGCCACTTGACAAGCTACAGGTTAGTTTCGAGTCCAGTATGATTCAGACCATTTTGTCCATATACCATCACTTGTTATATCAACAAAGATATGATTAATTCTCGTCAGTATACATGAGATTAGGTTAATCCGAGATAAAATCAATTGAGATTTTCAATACGAAAAATTCTAATTAATTTTAAGAAAAATAATTGATTTTTCTACATATTTCTAGTTTTTCATATTTCTCAGAAGATATTATAAATAAAATGAGAAAAGATCTGAATACAGGTAAATAAATGCCCTTAATAGTTTGAAAAGGAAAAAAAATAGTTTTTCAAATTTTGGCAACAAGCAGCTTTTTTTTTTTTTTTCATTGCCATTATATATCCATTCTTTGCTTGAATTCTTGTGCATTTGTGTGATGTGGAAGAGCATTAGCTTGTCTAAGCCATATATATACCTGAGATTGTGTTTTATGTCTTTAAAGATCATATTAAAATCTTACTTTTACGTAATTTTCTTTCTCTATTTAGGGGATATTTCTTACTATGAATCACTTCAAAACCTTATTGCGGATGCATTTTTATTTAAGAAATTTATTTAGCAACATCTAGAAATATATTTAAAAATTTCCATGCAACTATATATTAACTATCAAAATATGTTATCAACTCTCAATTATCGGCCATTAGACATCAATTATCAACTAAAATTTTTCAACTCTTACAAGCTATTAAAAAAATATATATTTCGACTCTATTTTTTTTGTGTGTAACTAATAAATTGTTTTGTTTTAATATAAAAGTTAATTAAATTATCTTCATTAATACTCTTTTCATGTCAGTAAATAATTATTTATATGATATTATCACAAGTCTTGTGCATTTCATTTCAAATATTCAATGTATAGGCTTAAAAAATAGCATTGTAAACTTGGTTTTGCTAGAGTTTTTTTGTTCTTTTTTCCTTTTTCCTCCTTCTAATCAACGAGACTTCTAATGTTTGATAGTGGGGTAGTCTTTGAGAATCAAACTTTTCTCATGTTCAAATACCTAACAAAATTTTAATTACCAATTACAAGGAAAATCCCAAACCCAATTATAAAATTGATCTAACCCTTTCAGATTGAGCCAAACTAGTTGTCATGACCAAAAAGGGGGCAAAGTTGATGAGGCTGAGTGGGCTCCCAATCAGGAAGATCAACCCACCATTTTTTTTTCTTTTGCAAAATTTTCATAATCTGTAAAAACAAAATTAAACAATTTTTATTAATTTTTTATTTTATTGCACGAAATAATTCGTGGTACAAAGAAAATAATTAAATTTGGTCAACCAAATAGACCATTATTTATCTCTCAAAGGTTTAAGTAGTAACATATTCATTTCAATTAGACCAGCAGCAACACTGCCTGTCAGTTATTCGGCATCTACCACTTGAAAACTTGAGCCCAATGCATGTTTGGTTGCATTCATCTAGTGTTGTGCATGGTCCTATGCAGGTCGGACTCTGCTGCACTATATCCACAGCCTCCCCTTTGGGACTCTCCACACGTTTCACACCTTCTCCTGTAACACATTTATATCTTGTTGTTGTTGTTAATTCTCATCAATATACTTGAGTATAGGAGGTCAGTTAGTGTTGGAATTAATTGATTCAACATGCAGCGGAAGCATTTATAAATAATTTTCAGAAAAAATAAATATAGATTGAGTATAGGGTATAAATACCTCGAATATGTAGAGCTCAAAAATCGACCGTGCGTCCCTCGATCGGATCTCGCGGTCGGGATGGTGATCACGATGTTAATCGAACTACCACCGCAATGCCACGACGCCGCAATCCTCAGTCCGATGATTCGTTGTGATGAGAAAAATTCCCTACTCAGAATTATTCTCAACCCTCTATATTCTCTCTCTAGAGAATATTTTTCTCTCAAGTGATTCTCATGGTTGCAAAAATCTTACGTACAATAGTCATGGTAAACTCCTCAAAGAGAGAAGGAGATGTTAGTCTCCATCCACCAATGTGATCCATATTCCTACGTGAGAGAGAGGGTGTGTGAGAGATAAGTTGGGTGAGTGGGTAGGTATGGGTTAGTGGGAGTTATCCCACTAACCCCTATCAAATACCTAAAATGCCCTTCTAGGGCACAATAAACCAATATCTCCCACTTGCACTTGAGGGCATTATACGTCCGTCACAAGATCATAACTCATGCGATTACATCACTCTACTGGACTTTCATACAGGATTGGGCGTCGTGCGACCTGCGAGTACACCTGCAAGCAAAGACCTCTCGATGCACCTGTTAGGATGATCGAGAAGCCATCGTTAGTATCAAAAGAACTCGCCGCACCCCAGATCCAAGACTAATTACATCCATCGAGTTACTTTCCTCAACGAAAGTAATCCCCAATAAATGCTCGACTGTGTATCCACTATTATGTTTACATCCCAACGTGGACAGACATAATAGGCTAGCCGGTGAATACAACACAATGATGTAATGTCAATTGGTCTTCCTTTTCCCAAACTCGAATCTATTAGCCTCAATTCAGCGGCTTTCCTAGACCTGTCCCTCAGATCTCAATTTATCTTCCGGGCCATCGGTAAACAGACTAAAGTAGCAACACTGAACCAAAACTTATAGAAACAGCCGAAAGTGATAAGGGTACATGAGATCCCACCCAATGGATCTCGGGTCTCACACAGTGGGAACGGGGATCAAAATCATATCAGTGTCTCAAATAATGCTCCCACTATCCCTGGTCGACATATCACACGCGATATGAAACCCGTGCTACAGTGTTATTCCCCCATCTCTCAAAGGGCGTATGTCAGATTTCTCTAACACTGTGCAGGTATGGGACTCAGTCTACACATAAGACTTTACCCAGAGATCTCAGATAGAGTATCTCAGAGACAATATCACTAGTCGCAGGTGATATCTGAGATCTCAAACTTGGCTACTTACAGGCAACATGGATGTGGGTACGTCCATACCGGTCATATCGCATATGACCTCATCCTGAACACATATCAGGGCGACTTATGTTCTAGTATGGACACTCTCAAAGCCTCTTACAACTAGAAACCGTCTCATCTCCACTCACTCAGAGCTGGAGGTGGTCACTCGTGTGAGAGAGTCGACCACGCCTGCCTGACATATCATTTATCACAACATATCACAAAATATATGACAATTAAAATAGTGCAATAAATAAGTGACCCAATCATGCACACATGTCATATATATAACACAATAAGCATCAGTACAAGATGAGAAATGACAATATACATGTAAACCCAATGATTCCAATATCTCATATAGGAATCTAACACAATGGGTTTATTGAAGGGATCAGCCAACGCGCTGTATAGTAATGTACTTTATTTGTCACTTCACCCTTCTCGGTGATATCTCTCATAACATAATATTAGGTATCAATGTGTTTGGACTTACTGATATTTAGGATCTCAAGTGTGGTCAAAGGCGGCCTGATTTTCTCAATAAATCATCACTGACCTCCCACTATCTGACACAACCCCTAAGTGATCCAGAAATCTCCGAAACCAAACACTCTCCTGAACTGCCGCTGAGCATCTCATAAGCTCAGTCTCTATCGTAGATAGAGATATACAGGTTTACTTCTTGCTACTCCAAGATAGTAAAACCTAATATCGATTTGCATACTTTCAAATCACCAACCCAGTTGGTATCTGAATACCCAATAAGATGCAAATCACCTCCTCCGTAACACTAGAGGAGGTCCGCAGTTCTCTCGAGATATCTCGAAATCCTTTCACTGCTCTCTAGTGATCCCCTCTAGGATTCGATCGATACCTAATTACCATAGTGACTGCAAATCAAATGTCTGAACGTGTACACGACACTGCGTACATCAGATCACTCAGTGCACTGGAACAAGGGATTCTACTCATTTCCCTTGTCCTTTTCTGAGTCTTAGGGCATATGTCAAGAATTAGGCCTTAACCTTTTAGCGATAAGAGTATCTTTAAGGTCGTAGTCGATCTTCTCGAAGTACTTGAGAACTCTCTTGATGTTTGACTCCTGTGGAAGGGTCAACACCTGTCTCAAGTGATCCATCTAGATCTTAACTTCGAGGAAGAACTGAGTCTCACCCATGTTCTTCACATCAAGACTCGACAATATCCACGTTATCGTGGTCATCAGATACTCTCTGTTGTTCCCAATCAACAGAATGTCATTCACATGAGGACATGATCACAAGAACGTAAAAAGTATACGCGATGATCCTCATCGATTATCACGAAACCATGAGATGTCACCTCATCGTGAAATCTCAAGCGCCACTGCCTGGATTGATGATTAAGGTCATATGTAAACTTCCGAAGTCGACAGACCTTATCATCCAGATCTATAAGAATAAAGCCAGATGACCATTCCTTATAGATCCTCATCCGAACTCCCACTCAGGAGAACAGTCTCAACGTTCATCTGATCTCACTCCAGATCCAAATCATGTCCACGACAATCGCTAAAAGTAAATGGATCGAGGTAATCTTGCCCTCAGTCTGAGTAACCCCTGGTTATCAGATAGGCCTTATACCTCTACACCGATCCATCAGCCTTTTTCTTGATGTTGAGAACTCACATATTCTCAACAGCCCTACTTCCCTCAGGTAAATCAACTAGATCCCAGATCCCGTTGATTCTCATCAACTCCTCTCACCCATGGTCTATATTCAATGGTCCTCCATGGAACCCTCAAAAGCCTCTAGGACAGTTAAAGGTTTCTCGTAATCCTCAAGAGTCACATTGAGAGCCTCTCCCTCAATCGGGAAGCGACGGTTAGGTACGCATCCTCGACTACTCTTAAGAGGATGGGAAACCTTTTTACCTCTAGATGGATCGCTCCCACTAGAACCCAGATCCGTAATGGATTCTTGGATCCTGCCACTGGGATTAGCCAACCACTAGGCTCATCCATCTCATGAAAGGTAAAGTCCCAATTGATTTCACCTCTCATAGGGAAATCACTTTCAAGAATCTCGGCATCATGAGACTCAATCTCAATAAGAGTGTCGTCTGAATGCTCATTAGAACACAACCCCCTGGAGTGTTCTGAGTTACATAAAGATATATCTCTTTTCTCGCAGGCCTAACTCGCCGTGTAAATGCGAGAAATAGTGAACATACACGACACAACCTAATAATCTCAAATGGCTAAGGTCAGGCTGTCTCCCTGTCCAAAGCTCATATGGAGTACTGATTGCGGACTTTAATAGAATACGATTGAGAACATAGGCTGTAGCCAATAACGCATCTCCCCAATAGGAAACGAATAAATTGGTTTGCGCCATCATCGACCTCACCGTCTCAAACAAAGTCCTATTCCTCTCTTGCGGCTACTCTACTCCACTGAGTAGCGAGGAATAGTCAGTTTCTCGTAATACCCTTCTTGAAATAGAGCTCTTTAGACAAATACTTGCGCTCTCGTTCGGTTCTGAGAGTCTCTACTCTCAAACTTAACTGATTTTCAACCTCGCTTGTAACCTCCTGAAGCATCTCAATGCCTCAGACTTGCGCGAGATCAGATAGATGTAACCGAAACACGTGTAATTGTCTATGAACGTAATAGAGTACCCAACACCATTTCAGGTTCTCACGTTCATAAGGCCACAGATGTTGGAGTGAATCGACTGCAATGGAGTCCCAGCCCTCATTGCATTATCGAATGGTTTTCTTGTAAGTTTACTGTCTAGGCAAGACTGGTTAGCGGGTTCTACAAAACCACTCACTGCTAACCGGTTCATCCTCTCTCACACTAAGAGGACAACAAGAAATACCATTGAAAAGAATTATTTCCAGTGCATATAGTCCCTCATGGACCAAAATAGAACCAATCATAGAATTGTCGTAACAAATAGAAATTTTAAATTTCTAAATTAACAGAGCATATCCTAAACTGAAATCAAGTTCCGTCGAACTTTTGGAGCGTAAAGGGCATACAGAGTCTAGCAACTTTGCAACTCCAACTTGCAAGTGCTACTCCCTCTGATGTCAACAAAACACTCCGTTTTAGTACGTAAATCCTCCTACTTGAGGACTTACTAGGCGGAACTATATAAGCGCGCTCCTATCTCGAGCTGCGAAGTATTATCGGTTTTCTTCTTACCTGAGGTTCAAGTCACACAGAAGTCCTTGCTCGACTCCACTGCATAAGCATGACCCGAGTATGGCCTACTCGCCTCTAGATGCTCCTACTCGAGCTCACTGTACCTATTCTCATTAGAGAAAGTACGAATACTTTCGTCGTATGTGAAATAAACTTTCATGATTTCTCATGAATCAGGTAAAGAGCTGGATCACATCCAGTACTAGAAAACATATCCGAAATGGGCTCGATCACATTCCCCAACTCGGCTATCATACTCGACATTTTTATCAAATGTTGCATCATCATATGATCAACCCTTTTCTTATAAGTTATTATACTTATAAGGTAGTATCCTCATCTCAGGATCTGTAAGAGCACTACAATACTCTTTATAGGGTGAGCCAAACCGATAAAACCGTAGGATATTACTCATAGACTGGGATCACATCATCGTGCATGCTACTCAGGAGGATTGCCCTGACTCGGCTATCATTCCTCTTTCATGCACGTAATGTCTCATAATCCCGTCTCTCTAAGGTGTGGAACCCTCCCTGGAGTCCACCATCCCATGCCTCAGAATTTTAATTAGATCTTGCTCCTCGAGAATAAATTAAATCTACCAGTGAAAAATCTCGTATTTATCACCATTCAATTTTATTCCCCTTGCAAAAATCAAATACGACAATTTTAGAAGCAGTCAGTGAGATAGTCGTGACTTGTGATGCTTATTCTCATATTTTGTGCACCCTACGAATCAACAAGACCCAAATAATTCGAATACATACCCCAAGACGAGCGTATGAATCAACAGACACCATACACCACAATCCGGGATAGCATCTCACCGTTTGGACTAGGATTCGATGCACAAAAACCCACAAAAAGTCATTTTTATGGATGTAGGACCCTCAAAAATTAAAAAACTTTCAATTCCGGACGACCTGACGCGCCGCTGGTGGTCCCACGCGCCGCCACGCAACTGCGGCGCGTCCCCACGCGCCTCCACGCGCCGGGAACCACTTCTGGCAAATGCCAGACGCGCTGCGCGTCTGGCACGCGCTCACACGCGCGCTCTGCGCATCGTCTCACGCGCCTGCACGCACGAGACCCGCGTGAGGGGGTCGGTTCCGGACCCGGATGCGGGTCGGAACCCGGATCCGGTCGGATCCGTGGTCTCGGGTCGGGGACATGTTTCCGGGTCGTAACTCGACCCGGACGACCGGTCGTTTCACGCGCCTGTTAGCGCGTGAAATACACACTCCTTCCCCTTGCTTCTTCACGCGCCTGCCTAGCGCGTGTAGCTCACGCGCCCGCGGGTCTGGATCTCTTCGTCTTCGCCCGATGGTTTCTGTAACCGGGTCTCTCAACCCGGTTTCCGGAAAAACACATTTTCGGTACCATTTTGACAGGATTTTTTATGGAATCTCTAATTCCATTTATTCCAAGCATCCTTGACTCGATTTTTGGAATAATTGCTCCCTAAACTCGGCGTATTTTGGATCCAAAAATCCGACCCTCCGCGGTCAAGTTTGAAACACATTTTTCCGGCCACAATCATATGCAATATATATGCCAAATTGAAGAGCATGAAACAAGGATTACAGATCTATAAATTTCATGCATTGATTTGCCCTAAAACTCGACAAATCTAAGGTTGAAGTGGTCGGTCACTATTCACGATCGAAACATTCAACCGGAATTTTCTTCGCCTAATCGTGCTCAGAAAATTACGAAAAAATCATTTTCGTGTTCTAGAGATCATGGGGAACGTAGTGGTATTCTCGGATTCACGAAACTCATCCGTGATCCGAACCCCAAATTTTAAACCCTAATTTTTTATACCTAAAAATTAACCCGAAAATTATTGTTTTTAATCCAACGTATCGCTCTGATACCAATGTTGGAATTAATTGATTCAACATGTAGCGGAAGTATTCATAAATAATTTTCGGAAAAAATAAATATAGATTGAGTATAGGGTATAAATACCTCGAATATGTAGAGCCCAAAAATCGACCGTGCGTCCCTCGATCGGATCTCGCGGTCGGGATGGTGATCACGATGTTAATCGAACTACCACCGCAATGCCACGACGCCGCAATCCTCAGTCCGATGATTCGTTGTGATGAGAAAAATTCCCTACTCAGAATTATTCTCAACCCTCTATATTCTCTCTCTAGAGAATATTTTTCTCTCAAGTGATTCTCATGGTTGCAAAAATCTTACGTACAATAGTCATGGTAAACTCCCCAAAGAGAGAAGGAGATGTTAGTCTCCATCCACCAATGTGATCCATATTCCTACGTGAGAGAGAGGGTGTGTGAGAGATAAGTTGGGTGAGTGGGTAGGTATGGGTTAGTGGGAGTTATCCCACTAACCCCTATCAAATACCTAAAATACCCCTCTAGGGCACAATAAACCAATAGTTAGAGTTAAAATCATTCGAGATTTCAATATGAAAAATTCTGATTGGTTTTATGAAAAATAATTGATTTTTTTTACATTCATTATTAAAAAATAAGACCTATAGCAACAACTAAAAATCATTGGTAAAGACCTTAACAACCACCGGTAAAGGTTATGAGATTTCCTCCGGCGACCAAAATTTCTATTAAAGTTCTTCATATTTGTTGAAAGATATTATAAGTAAAATAATAATAACAAAAAAAGATAGGAATATGATGGGGCAAATGAAATTTTTCTTACATGCCCTTAAATTTATTTTTTATATATTAAAATTATTCATACGAAATCCTATTACCAACTATAAATTATTTATGAAGCACTTACTAATTTCAATTTTCGATAAATGACAAAGCAATATAAGAAAATGGGAAGCTCACCATGAGAAAGAAGCAAACCAAAGCATAAGATACCAATGAATAGGGTTTTAACAAAATCCGAGCTTTTTGCCATTGCCATTGTATTTCTATTCTTTGCTTGAATTCTTGTGTATGTATGTGGGATGTGGAAGAGCATTAGCTTGTGTAAGCCATATATATACCTGAGATTGTGTTTTATGACTTTAAAGATCATATCAAAATCTTACTTTTACTTAATTTTCTTTCTTTATTTTCAAGATATTTCTTTCCATGAATCGCTTCGGACCCTTATCGTGAAAACATTTTTATTTAGTAACATCTTGAAATATACTTTAAAATTTCCATGCAACTATATATTATAGGAAATTTGCTAAAAATGAGATTATCTATCTTAATTTGCTACTTAATTTTCCTTCTTTCTTACCTTATATCGCTTCGAACCCTTATTGTGGAAACATTTTTATTTAATAAATTTATTTGGGTTATTTTGATAAATATTAATAAAATAGATCAAAATTATTAAAATATTGTGATTTTTTATTTGGTTTTCCAAAAATAGTGAAATCGATTTCTTGGAAAGGAAATTGACTTCAAAGCTACTCAAAAACTGTCCCAAAATCTACCCGAAAACTGGGTAAAAAGGGGAAAAATAATAAATGCAGTCGATTTCTGAAATCGACTTTGAAATCAATTTTTGGTGGTTGAGAGAAAAAGATAATTTTTAAAATTTTCATTGAAGCAGATTCTCTCAAAATCATTTAGTTTTGAAAAGAAGGAAAAAATTTTGGACAATTTTAAATGATTGTCTCCTATAAATAGGGAAAAATTTTTGAATGATTTTTCATTCATACCTTTTCATTTCCGTCACTTTCCTAGCCAAATAAATTATAAAATTTGGAAACAACCCCACTAGCCAAAAATCTACCAAAATCAATCAAACTATTTTCTAAATTAATATCTTTCAAATTAAGTTTGGAAAGAGCCAAAAAAAAAAAAAAGGAAAGAAAGAAAAAGGCCAAAATTAATCAAAATATATTTTTTTTAAATTAAAGTAGTGTTATTCTGTGACATAAAAACAATTAAAATTTAGAAAAAGCCAACAAAAATGAAAGAATGCAAAATGCAAAATGGGAAAAAAAAAAAAGTAAATTTGAAAATTTGAATACCTTTATCTATATCTAATGGCGGCCCTCCAAAATACGAAAATATCATGTGTTTGTTGAGTTTTAAATGTCACCTAAGGATAAATAAGATATTTGGCATCTTTCAATTTTTGTAATTTTTTATTATATTATATTTTAAAGAAAATTTTTTAACTCATATAAAGTTCACATAAAATAAATATTTATTTTAATTTGTTAATGGCTTGTCTTTTAATTCATGTGCCAAATGATTTTTTTTTTTTTTTTTTTGAGAGCATTCTATTCTAGAAAATTGATTATACCTTTTATCTTATTTCATTTTGTCTTCTTTGTTTATTTCTTTCCTTCTTCCTTTTTTCTAAGTTAGGAGGAATCTTTCTTGAGGTTTTTACGATTTCAAGATTGGAGGTTTGGAGTAATAATCATATTTTATTTTGAGTCAGTAAATATGTAAGTTTAAAAGAGAAAATAAATTTATAGCATACTATTTGAATAGGTGGTCAAATTTTTAAACTTACTTTTTTTGCTTTTTGCTTTTTGCTTTTTTCTTTTTTTCCTATTAGGACAATATTTGGACAAATTTATTTTTTTAAAAAAAAAATTAACACAACTCTATTTAAATAGACATTCAAATTTTCAAAGTTACTTTTTTTGTCTTTTTCTAAATTTTAATTATTATTGTGTCACAGAATAACAAAATTTTACTTCTTTTTTTTTTAAATTTACTGGGCAAGAAGAAATAAGGCAATCTGTGAGACTCGTAATGTGTCACAACGATCATTATCATTCATTAAAAACGTATTTTAAAGTCAATTAAGATCTTTTCCAATTTTTAGTGGATCTTTGGTAAAATCACCTTAATTTAGAAATATTAATTTAGAAAATATTTTGATTAATTTTGGCAGATTTTTTGCAAGTGGGGTTTGTTTCCAAATTTTTAATTTATTTAGCAAGAAAAGAGGTGGAAATTGAACGGTATGAATGAAAAATCATTCAAAATTTGCTTCCTATATTTTGGATAAAATCATTCAAAGTTGTCCAAATTTTTTTCCTTTTTTACAAAACTAAATGATTTCGAGAGAATCTATCTTAATGGAAATTTTAAAAATTATCTTTTCTCTCATCCATCAAAAATCAACATCATTTAAAATTATTGATTTTTTGAAAATCGACTTTAGAAAATTAACTTCAATATTTTTGGAAGTCAAATAAAAATTGTAATATTTTAATAATTTTGACCCATTTTATTAACATTTAGGGAAATAACCCAAATTTATACGATGCATGAAACTCTTAAACGAATAACTCTTTTCTTAGGAAAAAAATGAAAAGAGTGAAACCTGAAAAAAATAAATAAAAAAGGGAATAATAGCAAACCAGAAATAGTGAAACAAAAAAAAAAGTGAAAAAAAAGTGAATAAAAAAGGATGAATGAAAAAAAAGAAGTAGAAAAAAAAAAAAGGAAAAAACCCAAAATAAAGTAAAAAAAAAAAAAAAAAAAAGGCACCAGGCGGGCTACCGTTTGCATGCGTGAGCTACCGTGCATGTGGGGCGCCGCCTATCTCCCCCATACACCGGCGACTGCATAGGCAGGCCTCATTTTTTTTTTTTTTTTTTACACTCTTTGTTTCTTTTTCTTTTTTTTTTTTTTTTTGCCCTTTTAAGTTCTCTCTCTCTCTCTCTCTCTTTAACTCTCTTCAGTTGTTCTTTTTTTTTTTTTTTTTGCTTGGCAATCAAGAGATGCAACGAAACCTTACCCTATTTTTTTTTTCCTTTGTGCCAATTATTTTTCTTATTTTCCTTTAGTTAAAATATATAAACAAATAAAAATTAAATACACTAATAAAAAAATTATGCTAAAATTTTAAAAAAATTATTATTAATTTTTTCCTCTGGCTATATTATATCCCGTTCACTATTGCAATAATACATCGATATTTTTATTTTCTTATGATTGGTTTTATTAAAACGTTTGAACCCGTAAGAGGATGGATTCAATGAAAATCCCTCATTTGATGCAGACAAACCAAAATCTTCATAATGAATAATAATTATGACTCGAATATTAATTTTCTAAAAATTTTAATATCTTTATTTTCATTTTAAATTTAACTATTAATTAACCAGATATATCATCAATTTAAACTCTATACTGTGCAAGCTCGTGGTGTACACCTCCTAGTATTTATATAATGAAAAGAGAGGGAGAGTGGCATGTATACATGCGTAGAGAGAGTGTGTGTATGTGTTCAAACAAAAAAAAAAAAAGGTGTGTATGTGCGTAAATGAGGAGAGAGCTAATATCAACTTTGAAATCGATTTTTTTGGTATCGATTTTATTTTATTTTATTTTTTATTTTTGGGCAATCTGATCTAGACAGTTTGAAATCAAATTTGTGAACACAATGTCGACTTCACTAATTTGGAAAAAAAAAAGAGTCACATTTTTTTGGATTTTATAAAATTTTCACAATATTTATAGAAATAACCCTTTTTTGCTTTTTTTTTTTCCCTATTAGGATAATATTTGGACAAATTTATTTTTTTAAAAAAAAATTAACACAACCTTATTTGAATAGACCTTCAAATTTTCAAACTTATTTCTTCTTTTTTTTTTTTTTTTGCTTTTTGCCTTTTTTTCGCTTTTTTTTTGAATTTTAATTATTATTGTGTTACAGAATAACACAACTTTACTTTATTCTTTTTTTTTTTCTTTTGCTTTTTTTGGCTTTTTTTTTTTCAAAATCACTGAGCAAAGATAGAAATGAATTTGATGAGGCTCGTAATGTGTCATAATGTCATTACGGTTCATTAAAAACGTAATTTAAAGTCAATTAAAATCTTTTTCAATTTTTAGTAGATTTTTGATAAAATCTCTTTAATTTAGGAATACTAAATTAGAAAATATTTTGATTAATTTTGGTAGATGTTTTGCGAGCAAGGTTGTTTCCAAATTTTTAATTTATTTAGCAAGAAAAGTGATGAAAATGGAAAGATATGAATGAAAAATTATTCTTTTTTTTTTTCTATTTTTAGGAGGAAATCTTTCAAAATTATCCAAATTTTTTTTTTGTATATTCATCTGTCTCTAGACTATAACGATTTATTAATCATCAAACTATAACTGCTTTTGCATCTCTAATTAAATTCCTTATAATAATACTTGAAATCAAAATAAAGTATAGTATTATATTTAGAAGAAATTTCATTTACTAATGCAATATGAAAATAATTTTGATTTGGGGTGCTGAAAATTTTCCTTTCTGCTACTTATCGATGCCTTAAAAATTTTGATTTTAGTTTATAAGTCTTGATATTAGAAACAAAAGAATTGTATGGTTCATACCTTTTTATTGGACAAAAGTGACCCATAATCGGCAAAATTTCATCTATTCTTCCATTGGCATTATCTCTTCTTTTCTCTCGATCTCTTCTTTCTCGTTTCGATAGATCCTATCTCTCCCTTTTTGTGGCTCCATCTCTAACAGCAGCTATTGGATACTATCCTCTCTCTTACTCCCTCTCTCCACTCAATCTTTTCTCATCTCGATTGGTCAACTTGCTGATCTCTCTCTCTCTCTCTCTCTCTCTCTCTCTCTCTTAATCATTACCTTCCTGTTTCTCTCTTTTCTCAATTGATTCTCTCTCTCTCTCTTCCTTCTCTTCCTTTCCTTCTCAATCATCGACTTACAGACCATTTGTCCTCCCTCTCCCTCTCTCCCTCTCTCTCTCTTTCTCAATTTTCTCCGGAAAAAAATTGTTATATAATAAAAATCTTAATAACATCAATAATTTATATTTTGAATTATTATCCCAATTGATAGTGTTGGGTAATATCGACACAACAAACTAAAATGGGCAGATCATTTTACCAATTAAAGTGTGTTAGGACCGGTTCAGGATCAATAGAAAGTTAATTAGAGGGTTTTTTGATAACCTAAAAGATAAATAACAAAAGACAGAATTTAAACAAATAGGAAAAATAAAATGACAGAATTTAAATAAAGAAAGAGACAAAATTTACGTAATTCGATCAAATAGACCTACGTCTATGGGAGAGGGAGGAGCAAAGTTTTATTAAAAATAAGATTACAAATGTCTTAAAAAAATATTTTTAGATCATAAATGATCACCATATAAAAAAGATAATAAAAATAAATCTTAAAAGATCGTAACGTTTTTTACTAAACGGAGTTGGGATGTTCCAACAAACTAATTACTGAAGGCATCTATTTATAAATAAATTTTGGGGAAGGGCACCCTTAGCTTGGCGACGTGGGATGGCAGAAAAATAAAAAAGGTGACTCCCATTTTCAAAGTCGGCGTGGGATGTTGAAAAATGAAAAAAGATTGAGCTACTAATAATGAATTCTAACGTTAACAAATCTCAAATCTCAAATCTCAAATCTATTTCACCTTCTTTATAAAAAGTCCTAATGGATTAATCAATAGTAATGGATATCAAACAAAACAAATTCAAATACTGTTTGAACTTATAAACTGAAAAAGGTTTCATAAATAAATCTATAAAATTATCGTCTGAATTCAAACAAACAAATGCATACACTATACCATCAACCGCACTCAAATATAGAATCTGTGTCAAATTCTCATTTTCAAATATCTGAACAGCAAATAGTCAAAAAAAGCTAACAAACGGAGTATTCGCGAACTTTACATTTTTCATGTCAAAATTTTCAAAATAATTATTCTAAATCAATAATAATTCTCCAATTTCGCGATCTCCCTTAATTTTCAAACCAAGAATCTTCTTAACTGCTCTCAAATTTTGAATACCAAATTCACCGCTTAACTGCAATTTTAAAGTGAATATTTCTGACAAATTCTTGATAACAACAAACATGTTAGCAACACAAGACAACAAATAAACAAATGACCTATCACTGAACTTTCGGAAGAAAACAAAACTGTCAAACATGTTTTTCAAATAACTATCAATGAAGATAAGCAAATACCTGATACCTTTCTTAAACTGAATACGATATGGTTTCCACAAATCTGAACAAACGTCAGAATCAGACACTGATAATGATGAGGCTGCAACTGAACCAATAACAGTAAATCCCTGTAGAGAATACAATTTATCAGAACTGCAAACTTTCATAACAATAAGAGTACCATAAAACACACTCATAACTCCACCTTCAGCTGTGATCTGCACCTAAAGTTCTCTAAGGTGTCTAAAAAGATGAGATTTTTCTTCAAATCAGGGGAACATGTCTAACATCGGTGAAAGTCCTCAGAATACCATCATGTATTTTAATTCGGACTGTACCCTTACCAACAACATTAGAAACTGTATCGTTTTCCATAAAAACAATTCCACCATTAACAGATTCATAAATGGAAAACAAAACTGTTGGGACACATGTGATAAGAACAAGTCGAATCCAAAATCCATTCATTTTTAGACCTTATCCTGTCATCAGTTACATAGAAAATATTTCCATTTTCCTCATTTACTACAATACTAATCTCGACAATCTTAGTATTTTTCTTACTAAATTTTTCCTTTTACTTATTTTTCAACTTCAAGCAATTGGACTTAATGTGCACCAATTTGTGACAATAATTGCACACCAAATTGTTATGCTTAGATCTACTATTCTCAAATTCCTTTTTATCAGTTCTGCTCTTAACAACCAAGCAATTGACTTGACCACTGTTAATTTTCCCAGTAATATTCCTATCAATTTGCTCCTTAGATTGTAATGCGGATTTTATTTTCTGATACGAAATGATTTCTTTACCATAAATCATAATATCACGAAAATACTTAAAGAATTGGGGAAGATAACATAATAACAAAAGAGTCCTATCCTCATCATCAATTTGCGAATCTATATTCTCCAAATCCATAATAAAAAAATCAAATTTATCAAGATGAGAGAGTATAGATGTACTTTCTGCCATACGCAGCATATACAGACTTTGTTTTAAATAAAATCTGTTATCAACTGTTTTCTTCATATACAAAACTTTGAGTTTATCCTACATAACCTTAACTGTGATCTCCATAGCTACCTCTCGCAAAACCGCATCAGAGAGGTTTAAAATAATTTCGGATTTCTCTCTTTTATCTATTGCAGCAAATTCTGAATATGTCACATTGACAGGTTTAGTCTCTACTCCCTGTAATACCAAATCAATTTCGTCCTGAATCAAAATTGTCTCCATTTTAAGTTGCCACATATTGAAATTGATATTTTTATCAAATTTCTCAACTACAATTTTTGTTATTGTCACGTTGTCAAAAAATAATTATCCAAAAATAGTTAAAATAACTCAAAACAAAACTTTGATACCAATTTGTTAGAATCGACTCAAGACTAATAAAAAGTTAATCAAATAACTTTTTAACAATCCAAAAATCAAAAAACAAAGGATAAAATTTAAATAAATAAGAAAAATAAATAACAGAATTTAAATAAAAAAAAAAAACAAAATATGCTTAAACTAATAAGCTAAGCCATCTATTTATATATAAATGTTGGGGAAGGGCACCCTTAGCGTGGCGATGTGGGATGGCAGAAAAATAAAAAAGGTGACGCCCTTTTTCAAAGTCGGTGTGGGATGTTGAAAAATGAAAAAAAGATGAGCCACTAACAAAGTGGGCATTGAGGCTTGGGTTAATTTGGCGCAAAGCATGTTAGTTATCTATGGCACACGAACAATTGATTGGGGCGAGGGTGATCCACCCAGTTGTTTGTTTCCATAAAGTACTCAAAACCTTAACTGCATTACAGTAATATGTAAGAATTTAACGTTTAAAATTTAGAATTTATAAAAAATTATTTAAACCTTAAGTTTTCGGGGAAAATAATTGTTTTATGTTTTAAATTTTTTGAAATAGTAATATTAAACTTTATATATATATATATATATAAATTTAAAATCTTAAACTAATAGATATTACAAATAAAATAAGACAAAATGTAAAATTTAAAGTAATTTTAAAAGGCTTTCTCATTTAAAGGCATGATAATAAACTATCCTACTCCATGCCCCCAACAAATAATAACAATAAGAATACATATTAAATTATTTACTGCCAACTAATGTGGAATCTAAACATGTGACAAACCTTTTTTAATTTATTTAAAAAATTTAAATTATTTAAAAAATAACAATTCGTCTATTAAAATCCAAAACGTTCTCTCTTCCCATGCATGTAATATTATATTCACCTCCACATGAGTTGTCTTCTTTCAAAATACAATACTTATCGCAAACTTGTCAATGGCAATGGGTTATCATTTTCTGGTCCCTTAGCAGCCAGCGTCAAAAAGAAGCGTCTCAGAAACCAGAATGGGACAAATTTTTCGCTTTTCACCTTGTTTTTATTTGTTTCGTTTTGTCTCGTCTCATATTCAGACTTTTATTTCACTAAATGACAACAATTATAAAATTATATTCTATTTCATATAATATTATATTTTATAAATAATATAATTGTAAACAATTTAACATATTTTATTATATATATATATATTTTGTTATTCTATATTTTCCCATAAATTATTGTAGCAATAGAATATTTACTAGTTGTCTTCGAACATATAACAAGAGGAACTTCATCCGGGCCAGACTATTGTATTAATCAAATCAGAATGGCCGTTGACGTTGTTAATCTCCATTTTATATGACCAATTCCAACTCATAAGGAATCAAGTCCAGTTGTTTGTTTCTATCGTGCTGCAGATAAGAGTTTGGGAACATAATTTTTTTGGCATGTGAAACTACAGTAACATGTTATGTTTTTGACTCATCTTATATGCCTGTTGGAGCTATAATAAAATCAATCATGCAATATATAACTCACACATTCCCTCACTCACACATTACCCTCTCTCTCACTCCCCTCTCTCTCACAATGGCGGATTGGGAGAGCACCGGAATAATGATGGATTCAGAAACTGAGAAAATTGATCTCAAAACAATAAAAGAAGACGTTAAAGCAATGCGGGACATAGTTCAAAAGCAACAAGAAGAACTCAACAAGCTAAGAGATACAACATTCACTCTGGCAAATTACTACATAGTCTTTCAAGGAGTAATCCTGTCTGCAATTGCCTCTTCCTCGACAGCACTTCGGCTCAAATGGTGGATCCCCATATTTCTTTCTTGGCTGGCGGCGATGATTAACCTCTATGCTCTGTCTTCCATCGCCAGTAACTTCATCCAATCTCAGGCCGAACAAGATCAAAACAAGATTGAGTTCGATAGGCTCAAAGCTCTGGAACTTATAGCCTCCCGTAAGATACTTAGAGATCCATCAACTCTACCTCAAGCCCCTGTGGATCAGAGGAAAACGGAAAAACGTGATTTTTTGTTTACATTGTGTTATGTCATTCTTTCGTCCTTCCCCATACTTATCACCTACGCCTCATGGGAAACACTGTATCAAAGTCATGCCTAAATGACGAGGACGAGGACGATCACAAAGTTTGCATGGTTCATTATTCAGCGTGGCTTTATGTATAGTATGTACTTTCTGGAAAATAAAAGATGATGTCTTCTATGTATCTCTTCTTTTTATTTTTTGCTAGTTGTAAGACAAAATGAAAACCGTGGAATGCAGCATAGTGTTTAGATCACTACTCATTCCTGTTAGTTTATGTTGAATTCCAAGCCCTCCAATTGCCTTCCACACTATTTGTTTGCTGCTCATTCTTCTATCTTGAATTGGGGGGGGGGGGGGACAGGCTTGCTCTACTAATAATTTCTTTTTTTATTTCTTAACATATAAAATATTATTCATAATATTAATATTAATATAATTGATTAAATAAAATGAGAAAATTTATAATATAAGATAACAATAACTAATCATATAAAAATTTAATCCAAGTGAAGAGATATTATGATGTACCTCGAGGAAGAAGTAAACTATTTTATACTAGCTAACTACACTAACTAGTTTGATATATTCCAATCAGATAAATCACATTTCATTGCCTTAGCCAAACTTTAAAATGGATGGATATTTGATATTGATTATTAGTTTATATAATATTGATAATTACTAATTTATATAATTATATAGTATTATTTAAATTACTAATATTACTAATATTAATTTTCATTACTAATATAAATTAGTCCAATGGGTGGACAAACTCTCTCTGTTTGATCTAATGGTTGGGAGGTAATTAGAACAAACTCTTAAATAGATATTTAGGGTGAATAATAGGATGAATTAGAATTGGAGGGGATTAAAGGCGGGAAGTTATGGAGAGCGAAAAATTATGGAGGAAAGTTAGGTTTTGAAAGAGAAGAGGGAATTAAAAGCGGAAAGTTATGTTTTCAAAAAAAAAAAAATTGTGTGACAATTTAAGTTAGGCGGGAATTGAAGACAGGAAAGGGGGAATTAAAGGCAGGTAAGAACAATTTAAATTATCACTATATTACTATTAGTTACTACTAGTTACAACTATATCACGACTGGTTATTGTAAACTTACTGCTATTTTACTACTAATTACCACTATATTTCTAATATTAATTTTCGTAAACTTATCCACAATTTAAGTTACCATAGTTATCATTAATTATCACTATATTATTATTAGTTACGTTATACCACAATTTAATTTACCATTATATTACTATTGGTTACCATTATATTACTATTAATTATCACTATATTACTGTTGGTTATATTATACCACAATTTAACTTACCACTAATTACTATTAGTTACAACTATATTACTACTAATTATCGAAAACTTAACACAATTAAAGTTACTACTATATTACTATTAGTTATCACTATATTACTATCATTTAACATAAACTTAACATAATTTAAATTACTACTATATTACTATTAGTTATCCTAAACTTACCACAATTTTAGTTACCACAATATTACTATTAGTTATCACCATAATTTATTATAAAATTACAACATGTTACCTCTACCTATAGTGTTGACGATAATTAATAATTGTTTTAATTGAAGATCCCTTTTATAAACGATGCATTAATTAGGTTAGCATAAGTATAGACTTATGTCAATAATATGGTTTAACCGTTACTAAAAAAAATCATATAGTAACTTTTTCCAAACCATCACTAAAGATTGTCACATTTGTTGATGACAAGTGATAACTGTCTGAATAATAGATGACATTTATAGACGGTAAAATATATTAGTCAGTATAGATAAAAAACTTATACAAACAGTATTGTTAAGTAGACAGAAAAGAAGAGTTATATATTGATTGTTTTCAAACTATTTCTATATACTGCTATATTTAAGGACTACAACTAATAGTCGTCAAAATTGAACGTCATTTTTTATAGACGGTTTTGCTACTTTACTAACGGTTGATAAACTTTTTTTGACTGACAATTTTATATCATCAAAAAATGTATATATTTTCTAACGATTTTGTCAAAAGCATCTCTAAAGATCATAAAATACTGTCACTAAAACCCATCGACAATAAAAGTCTCCGTCTGCGTATTACTTTAATTTTGTAGTGTCATTATGTGATTTTAGTTAACATTTAATTAGCCTTTATATGCAAACGAACATATTCCTGGACTCATGATTGTCCAGGTGATAAGAGTGTTTTTGCGTTCATGGAGGACACTTTTGTATTCACAGAGCACTTTCTTTGCAACCGGGCCAAAATGTTGCCACACAGGGCTTTTTTTGGTGGTTCTTTCCCCACGGACCATGTTTTATTCTAAAAAGTTCAAAGTGCCTTGTATCATTGTTACATTTTACCCAATCTCTTAAATATATATTTCCCTACACTCAGATATTTTTTCCATGGTATCTTATTATTATTGTTGTTGTTATTTTTGTTGTTCACTTGTAGTGTTTTGTGAAATGGTCCTTTCGGAAGATACTTGGACTTGCATGAGTTGTACAATAACTAAATCAATTCAAAGTTTGGAGAACCTGTTGAGTACACTGCATTCCTTGATGTGTGTTCAAAACCAGAGAAGATCAACAGGAAATTGAAGCTAATGAGGTCAATTTCTCTTCCTGTATGCATTCAAACCCCCGGGCGCATGCACGCGCCAAAGGAAAAAAAAAATGGAGAGAAATTAAATACTAAGATTCTTGCAATCTGAAACTAGAGTTTGTCCACCTTTTTACTTCTCCCCTTAATATAATTCTTTTCCTGTCAATCACAAAAAAAATTACTCCCCCTTGTGTTGTCCTGTGACGAACTATATCCTCCATCTTATAATTTCATTTATGCAGAGCATGATCTTATGACTGTGGGACTTAATGTTATGCAGCCAGTACAGGGAGTACATGGAAAAGCTACTGGAGTATCTGATCTATTTTTTTGAGCGGACAGAGCCACTGCAGTATCTTGATCGAATATTCGCAAAGGTTCATGTTTAATTTCCTTTTTTCTGGTATTATACCTTTTATTGTTGCTTAAAACCTTTTCTGAGGCCTCCAATCGATTTTTAGTTTTAGTCACATTTCTTTAATTCTGTTGAA
The DNA here is from genome assembly GCA_037126225.1 of Dillenia turbinata. Classification (NCBI taxonomy): domain Eukaryota; kingdom Viridiplantae; phylum Streptophyta; class Magnoliopsida; order Dilleniales; family Dilleniaceae; genus Dillenia; species Dillenia turbinata. Next base: position 3,466,337 of record JBAMMX010000014.1, read on the forward strand.
GAAATGACAATGATTTTCCTTTAGACTTGATCATCTTGTCACGGTCAGTTTATGTTCTGAGTTTAGAATGTAAAAATGTTAGGAGGAAAGATGACATCATTTTTAGTGGCATGTGGTGGTTATAGAAGTGTGAGGACTTGGACCTATTGGCAAAAGGTAGTATGTTATAGTTTGGATATCATGTGGAGAGAAGACAGTTTACTTGCAGAGACGTTCTTGTGGAGTCCTGTATTTAGGTTCATTAGTTTGGCCAGTCCATCAATTTGATATGTTCATATTGATGAATTGAAAAGGTCATCCCCTCCCCCTCAATCTCTCTCTCGCTCCCTCTCTCTCTCTTGCTCCCTCTGCTTCTCTTTCCCTTTCGAAAACCTACCCTCCTATGTCCTCTCTCTCATAACACTTACTAATGATGTACAGGAACTGGTTAATCTTCTTTGAATATGTAATTTGATAGATGGGCTAAGTTGTTCCTTTAAATTTAAAACATCCATCTCTTATTTAAGATGCAGAAGTTGATATTGATGAAGCTAGTCAATGTATCTATTCCATCAACCCAAGGTTGAAGCATTTCTCAGATTGGCTCCCGGATATAATAGCCACAGGAGATCTGGATGCATTTTTTCCAGCAGCAACTCGTAAATATGCACCATTAGTCGAAGAAGTTTGGAGAGATGCTGCTATTCAGGAAACATACAAGAGAAAAGAAGAGCTCCACTTCCTTCCAGATGTTGCTAAGTATTTTTTGAGCCAGGTATAGAAGTGGAAAACTAAGACCTTCACCTTATCCTTCATCTACTTATTTCATTTCTCATGTCTCCTTTTGTCTATGTTTGTACCTTTTCAATCATAAACTCTGTAGATTTAGTTCCAGCAACATCATGTCATTAGTTAGTGTATTGTTAAACTGCTAAGAATTTACTACATCAAATTAGTTGTATTGTAGTTGATTAAATGACTTTTCTCACTTCTTATCATCTGGATTAGCATTATCGATGATAAAATTCTAATTTATGTCTGCTTCTTAGGCTGTTGAGATATCAAGCAATGCATATGAACCTTCAGAGAGTGACATACTATATGCTAAAGGAGTCATCCATTCTAATTCGGTTTTATCAGTCTGAATTCGATTAAATTAGGTTAATATATTAAATTCGATTTAATTTGAATTTAAACAAAAAATTAAATTTTGAATTTGGTTTAATTCTAATTCGAATTCAAAGTCAAATTGAAAACTGAATTTCGAATTCGATTTAATTCGAATTCGAATTCAAATCGAAAATCAAATTTCGAATTTGGTTCGAATTGAATTCGGTTTAATTTGAATTCAAACCGAAACCGAATTCGAATTTAGTTTGGATTGGATTCGAATTTAATCGAATTCGGTTTAGTTCGGTTCAATCTTTAAAAAAAATCTAAACTGAATTAACCAAACCGAATTAACCGAAAAATCTGAAAATCAAACCGATAAACACCCCTAGTACCAAAGACTTCCATTGAAAAACAAGTGTCGAACGGTATTCACTAAAGACAACTACCGAATGACTCCAAACAATACTCTCAATCAAGTACTGACAGATCCAATCGGCACCGAACAGAACCGATAGACTCACCGACTACCGACCACTACTGAACAGCTACCGAACACTGCCGAACGACTACCAACCTCAATTGAACGGGATAAATAACAAAATGGGATGGGACTGAGGGCTCTGACCGAGGGCCCAATAGCAACAACAACAACAAACACAACCACCGGCAATAATGGAGAGTTGGAAACGAAAATCGGGCAATATCTGCAGCATTCTGTTCGCCTACTTTAAGCAATACGAACTGCAAGAAAAACAGAAAACATTCCAATGGGTTAAAGAAGGTAGGAACGCATCAAATGTCAAAGTGAGATGTGTAATCATGCGCCGCATGATAAATATAGATACTCATGTCAATAATGCATGAATGGCAGTACAAAACAACTATCCAGGAATGATCAGAGTAAAAAAGAAAGGACAAAGAACAAAAAAGGACAATTTCAAAGTCAAAGGTTAAACTTCAGCATTCCAAGGGCCTACATCTGAAGTGATTATAAACCCACAAGAACAATCCAGTAAGACTTGGAACATTTAAGACACCTAAACATGGGCAATCTCTGTCTCTAACTTCAGTAATATGTTGTGCACAGACAAATAAGAACAAAATTTACGAATAAAAGTCACAAGAATAAAGCAGGACAGTGGAAAAAAGCTACAATTGGTTCAATTTAATTCTTAGGATTTTAGTCAACCCACACTGCATCACTTGGTTATGGTTCAGGAGCATATTAAGACCCTAGGGAAGAATATTCAGAAAACAGGGCTCGATAGTCAAATGCATTTCAGGGTTATTTTTTAAATCAAATCTAGTCAAATCGAAGTTTATTTTCCAAAGCAACAAATCATGCATCATTAGGAAAGTTGTCTTGCTTACTCTGAAGGGGAAGTTCTAAAGTCATTTTTTATTAAATGTAGCTGAACTACATATCATTAAAAACCTTTTCGAATTTAATTTTTAATGCAACTAGAATTGGTTTAGTCAGAGCTACCAAGTGTCACACCAATATTATCACACATGTTCTAAGCCACCAAACAAACCCTACACTTGTTGATTGTATTCTAACCCATGGTGTGATCGAAACACACACGTGTTTCCATTTTATTTATCAAATTGCCAAACTCTTAAGTTTCACACTTGATCTCAGCTTGCAACCATGGCCAACACTTGTCAAGTAAACAGGACAGTGAGGAAAAAGAAAAAAAGCTACAATTGCCAAGTAAAGATTCTGAGACAAGAAATTTTTTCTCGTGTGACACTATCCAAATCTCTTAGCTATTCAACTCAAATTGAATTTTGCAAATACAAAATTGAATGACGGGCATCCTAACATTTCCGCTCTACTTTTCAGAGAAGAAGATTCATTGCATGACAGTCCAACTAAAGTTGTAAAATTCAGGTTACTTATAGATTAAACTTCACTTCTCTAAATATTTAAACCAGACTGCTGGTTTTTAACTTTCAAGGACCAGTTTTAGATACCATGAATTGAGAAGATCAATAGCCAAGCCGAATACACTCATTCTCCCCCCGGGGGCGGAGAGAAAAACCCAATTAGGCAACTTCATAATCTTCAAGCAGACGAGTTAGAAATTCTATGAAAAATCCCAACACGAGAGACAAATTTAGTATTAACCAACATAAAATTCATATACTTAAAAATAATTGAAAAAAAAATTGAGAATTACCTTTATCATTGAATATCTCGACAGAAGAGCGTTTGCTCCTGAATCACCAACCGAGAAAAAAAAAAAAAGGAATTAACAGAGGAGAAATACAGCAAAATCAAGGGGATTAGGAAATTGGGGGTTCATACTTGTATCCTGTGATTGTGACTCGGACTTGCCGTTTATCAATAATGGAAACATTAAGAACAATTCTCGTATAAGCCTCCAAATCTCCGAGAACCAAATCGCAGGGTATGCGAATAGCTTTCTTGCGACCATAAAGAAAGAGATAACATGTAAAAGATGTATACGTATCCGGGCCGTATTTGTAATCTTTTACAAGTACACGCTTGCTCCGATTACTGGCGATGGTGATTTTGTTTGAACGAGATAAGGATCTACTAACACCATGAAAATGGCGCCTGGGATGAATCTCGACGTATCCCTTATCTGTGCCACATTCTAGAGTGCAGGACATCGTTGCCGATCAGTTCACGAACAGAAATCCTAGTTCTTCGAGCTGGAAGCCAAAAGTTCCTTTTGTGTTTAGGTAGCTTATATGGTAGGCTTTCTTGGATAACGAGTTTCCTTTCCCCTTCCTTTCCGGTTGTTTAATTATTATATTATTATTGTTATTATAGTAAGGTTTTCTCGCTAACGCGGTGATCTATTCACCGCCGCCCTACTCCATAACCAAGACATACAGGAATTGACTAAGGGTGTTTCACCGCTTTTTCCTCGCCGGACCTAATGTCAACTAAACGTGTCTTTATAAAAATTCGTTAATGTGCGCGTACATGACCGTGGAGACCAAGCCTTACAATATATATATATATATATATATATATAATTTATAGGGATTAGGTACAATCATGTACTAGTAAATTGCAAAACAAAAACATACATATATATTTCACAAATTAATTTTATATGGTAATAAACAACACATAAGCCCGGTTCTCAAACCTATGTTTGGAATTAAACAAAAAAAAAGTAGAGTTTGTATGAAATATTATTGTTTGAAAAAAAAAACCAGTATAAAAATTCAAGAAATATTTATTTGGGTTTTGTGTTATGGGGATGTTTAGAATTCAATTATGATACTTCATGAAATTAAATGTATTTGTGTTTTAGTTAATCACTAAAAAGTGAATTAGGTTGATGTATTCATGCTTTATGACTTACACGAGAAGATAATAAATTATAATTTAATTGATACTTTTCATTTATTTTCATAAGTTTTAAGTTTAACTCTCTTCTATTTATTAAAAAAATAAAAAAACTTATGTAAGAAAAATTTAGCTTTAAATGCAATTTGAAAAGGTGTATGGACTTTGTATTTAGTAGTTAATCTCATATAAAATATTGTAAATTATTAACATTTAAAAAAAAAAAGTGTTTGATCGGATAGCATCCATTACATGAAAATGTACCATTTTGTTGGATTTTCTAAACATGAAAAAATCATTTATTTATTTTCTCAACTAAAGTTTTTTTTCGAGGTGTGACCCATTCAACATCTAAGCTACTTTATTTCAGGTATTCTGCAAGTCTTCTTTCTAGATAAGCTCAAATCACACGGTTAGGAGGACAACAACCACACTGTTTGAAATATTCTTTTCTACCATCTGGCTAAATAGATCAGACAACAAATCAAAAAATTTTACGATATAATATACATAAAATATTAAAATTAAATAAAATATCATAAAAAATACTGTATCACATCAGATGAAGACCTTTTATTTTGGACTGGTTCGAAATCTTAAAATAGAGTTAAAATTCTAATTCAACTTTAAAAATTTAGCGTGAAATATCAATGTGAGCATATGATATACTATTCAGCCCGATCCTCAGGTATGCAGGTGAAACCAAACTAGTTTAGGTATTTTATTCCCTTAAGTTCGAGTTTGGAAATGGATAAAAAAAATTAGAAAAGTCAATTTTTTTAATGGATCCACAATACTTAGATCGGATTAATTGGATAAAATCTGAATATCTATCGATAAAAAAAAAAAAAAAGAGTACGCAGGTGAATAGATAGTGGTATTATCATAACGTTATATGATAGTCAATTTCTTTTGTTGATAAAATTATTTAGTGAAATTGATCTGAATGGCCTTTTTCTTATTTTCCTTAAATAAAATAATATATTTTATAATTTCATCTATTTTAATAAATCATTTATTTTCTTTTACATAAGTAAAATACATGTAATTCTATCTCCCGAAAAATTTGTCACAAGAATACTGACTAAGGGTGTTATGACACTCGGGTCGAACTCGGATATCATGATACTCGAGCTCGGCTCGAGTTTTATTTGGATGAGCTCCAGCTCGGGCTCGAGCTCGTCGAGCTTGTGTTTCTCGAGCTCGTCGAGCTTGTGTTTCTCAAGCTCGAAGTGTCGTCAAGTGTTATCGGGTAGTGTCATCGGATAGTATCATTATTTATTTTAAAAATTATTTTTAAAAAATATAATTATTTTTAAAAATAAAAATTATTTTTAAAAAATATAATTATTTTTAAAAATAAAAATTATTTTTAAAAATTATAAATTATTTAAAAAATTAAAAATATTTTTAAAAATATAATTTTTGGGCCCGCCTGAGCCCGACATACCTGAGCCCGACTCGAGTTCGAGCTTGGTTTGACGGAACTCGAGCTCAAGCTTTGACCGGATAGTGTCACAGGTATCTGTAATATTACTCAAGTGTCACAACAGTCCTAATACTGACATTCACCAAGGGCATTAAGTTGGGCAATTCATTAACGAAAAAAATGTTAAATATAGTTTGTAATATACATTGTGGGTATTTGTCCCACATTGAAAAGTTGAAAAAAAGTTGATGGGTTTATAACCCTTCAAATTTGAAACCATTCAAATTTGGTTGAAATAGTGTATTGGAGGGAAAAATGAAATTTTCTTCAAATGACCCTAAAAATAATTAATAAATATTTAATTAATTATTTAAGGGTCAAAGATAGGGCACTTGGGCACTTGGGGCATTGAAATGAAGTGATTTGGACACTTCGGCTATTTATTTTTAGTCAAAAGACACATTTTGAAAATTAAATAAATAAGTGTCTTTTGATTAAAATGTAACTTCCCTACAATGAAGTGATGCCTTTTAAGTAAATTAATGATTTTTAAATCAAAAGGTTATATTCGTTGTGCCCTTTAAGTGAAGAGATATACATCATTCATTCTCTATAAATAATCCCTCCCACCGTTGAGAAAAAACACTTAGAATTTTCTTTCATTAGCAATACAATAAGAGTTCGTCCTCTTGAAATTCTCTATTTCGTTCTTGGGAGAAATTTGAGATTTTGCTGTCTCAAATTTCTATTTCGACTTGCATATCCTGAAGGAATCTGCCACCAACCCAGACAGCAACATAGTGGGGGCATAATTTCCTTAAGGACAGTGATCATCTCACGTGCAAGCCCTTTCAAAATTTCATTTAGAAGATCCTCCATTCCTAACAATCTTAAGGAAATTATTCTGCAATGGAGGTTACTGTTCCCGAAACTACTTTTAACAAAATACCAAATGGTGGTTCCGACTCTGTCTTCAACAAGATGTTCAACCCGGAAATGTTCAAACTTGATCGCTTTGATGGAACAAATTTCACTCGTTGGAAGGATAAAATAATCTTCCTTCTTACCGAGTTGAATGTTGTTTATCTCTTGTATCCCAACTTACCGACTGTTCCAGAACCGAATGATAATGACACTGATGAAGTCAAAGCCTTTCGTCGAAAATGCCAGGATGATGAAGTTCGTTGCAGAGGATTCATTCTAAACTCTCTCTCTGATCGACTGTATGATCTGTTTCGACCACTCAAGACTCCGCAAGAAATCTGGAAAGCATTGGAAAACAAATACACATCTATGAAGCAAGGTACGGACAGATTTCTAAGCATGAAATTTTTTTAGTTTCAAATGGTTAATAATAAATCTGTCATGGAACAAGTGGATGAATTGCTTGTCCTAGTATCCAGACTCAAGGATTTAAAGGTTGAAGTGTCTGAACAACTTCAAGTGGCTGCAGTGATTGCAAAATTACCAACCACTTGGAATGACTATCGAAAGAAATTATTGCACACTTCTGAGGATTTTACTATAGACCAACTTCTAAAGCATATTCGAATTGAAGAGGAAACTCGTAAACGTGAAAACAAGTATGCTTTGGAGTCGGGAAATAAGATAAATCAAGTTGAGTCTAGTATAAAGAAAGGAGGAAACACAGGAAAGAAGAGAAAACATGAAAACACCTCCAAAGATGGTTCTGACAATAATAAGAAAAACAAAACATGTTTTTTCTGTGGAAAGAAAGACCATTTTAAGAAAGAGTGCAGATTTTATAAGAAGATAAAGATGGAGGAAAATGCTGGGAAAAACAAGGCAAACGTTGTTGAAAGTCAGTCCAATCCTGCAAATGTGTCAGAAATTATTGCCATGATTGCAAGGCTTAATATCAGCATGGTTACAGAATGTAATATGGCAACAACAGGAAAATCTTCTGATTGGTGGTATGACTCCGATGCTACTGTACATGTTTGTAATAACAAAGAACTTTTCAAGGATTATACAATGGCAACCAAAGATGAAAAGGTTCTTATGGGCAATCATGACACGGCCAAAGTTCTTGGAAAAGGAACCGTCGAACTGCAATTTACATCTGGAAAGAAGTTGATTTTGACAAATGTTTTCCATGTTCCGGATGTGAGGAAAAATCTGATCTCTGCAAGTCTGTTGTGCAAGAAGGGCCTAAAGGCTGTCCTAGAGGCAGAAAAACTTATTGTATCTAAGAATGGTGTATTTGTTGGACAAGGATATTCATGTGATGGCATGTTCAAATTAAGTATTAATAAAGTTGAAGTTTCTGTTTATATTGTTGATTCTTCTTTTAATTTATGGCATGAACGTTTATCACATGTTAATTACAATGAGCTCACATCGATGAAAATCTAATCGGCCTGCAATATGGTCTGCCCCAACCAGATCTATATAGTTGTATTGCATGTTCCCAGCACAAACGGCAGCAGTCCCTCACTCTTTCGAGCCCTTCCTCCCGTCAAAGGACCGAATGGGGATGATAGGTGGTAAAGTAGTCTCATCAGGAACCTTACGCTTTTCTTTGTGCAAAGGCTAAATCGGAACAACAAAAGAAGACCCTGTCATCCCTTCTACCACGACCCTGGAAATATCTGATCTTGCCTTGGCACCTGATGAGGAAGCATCTTCCAATCCTCCTGGTTCATCCACACTGGCACTCCCATTGCCCGTCGATTCACTTCCATTCAAGACGATAGTCTCCGTCGGTATAACCATCGTCGGATCCGAATACTCAGGCAATGCAATCAGTGCATGTCTTGATGGAGACAAAGATGGTGAGGTCTTCTTCCTCTTCGATAAAGGAGGTGAAGACTCCAGGAGAGCCTTAGATACCCCGATAGAAGACCCCAAATGGGCCTTAGACGATCCGATGGACTCCTAAGGAGATCTCTTTGTGCCCAACTGAACCTACCTATTGATGGTAACTTTTTCTAGCACAGTGTCGTCAAGAGAATCCAAAGAGTCAACCAACTCGATCTTCCCTTTTTCCAATAAGAGGGGCCTATTGATCCTCCTCTTCTCCCCGATTAGCAGACTGGCTAAAGATAGCATCTGATCGTTCCATAGAGAATCAACCCATATACTTCGATCGGTGGACTTATAATAACCACCAACTGACCGAACAAAATGGCCTTGCCTAGATAAAACCAGAGGCTTTAGCCCTAGGGATGGCTCCTCATTGGCGTTGAGAAGCATAGGAACAGGATTCTTGTCCTTGAATTCCATGAAAAGGAATTTGTACATTCAGTTCTTGTCAATAGACTCTTCGTAGCAAAATTTCCAATTGGACTTGGGTCGAGTCAGCAGTTTGTACCAACCCCTGGTCGAACTGATGTTTCTGCATCTCATTAGGATAAAAATAGGCGAAAAGATATCGAAATCAAAATGAAAATGACAAAATCCTAACAAAGAGGTTACGACAACTACCAAACACCAAGCGCTTGAGATTAGAAGAGTTGAAAATATGTTCCAATGACGTAATACCTCTGTGAAGGGACCTGTGTACAGAACCTTCAATCCGTATTTGACCGACTACTGGTACATCGGCACACATCCCTCCGGTTCCATGTCAGTGCTATCAACATTCGTGGCAGACACCAAAGTGTAATCATCACCCATCAACATATCGGTTTAAACTTCTTGAAGCTCCTTCATTGACATGGTACTCCTAATATCACCAATGCCCAAGTAAGCCTGAGTAGTAGAAGTTTTCGCGACTACTGTCGAAAATAACTTCTCTGATACCCTTAAGGAAGAAAAGAAAATGAAAGTATTTATCATATTCAGGCAACTAGCCTTATAAGAGTGCCTAAAGATGATTCACATACCCTGACGGTAACACGTGCATCAAGTTATTAACAAAAATGGATACTCATGATACCTTTCTTATGAAACGACATCATTAGTCAGGGGTAAATGATAGGACATAACCCAACACTTAATCAAATATACGTTTGGAAGGGTCCAAGCCCATATGGTCCACAACACGAAAGGGATCGCTCCCTTGAACTAACCGATCAAACAACTACCAATCGATGGGCAGGTATAGCCCGGTACTATCGAATGACTATCCTCAGTAGTCGCTCAATCGATCTACTGAAAGGCCTTAGTCATTCTGTCTCCCGAACGATAGGGTCTAAATCTCCCCGTCTACCGAACGATATTTGTCAACTGAAATTTATCTCCCCGAACGGGTCCTTAACCCCTAGACGGCCGAACGAGTAAGCCCCGAAGGCTCCGCATTGGCTAAACAACCGATCGAAAGCTAATGGCATCATTGATCCTAAGGAAGGGTCAAAACATCCCAACGACCCAGATTCCCTACTTAAGAGCAGTATCTCCAGAATTTTACTGATAAAGAAAAGATTTTCCCGAATCTCGTAACTTCCCATATGATAAAGATCGCGAATATTTTGGAATACTTAAGTCCGAGATCTCCGGACTTCTCCATAAGGAAAGTATGATTATTACGCCCTGAAAGCACACGACTCCATCGGTATAAGACATTTTCAGACCTTTTAAGTCAAGTACTCTCTCTCGGCCTTCCACACTAGGCACACCAGTTACAGGGAATCTCTCTCTCTCTAAAGCTCTCAGTCTGTTTCATTACATTCGAAAACCAATCTTTCTAACTTGAGCGTCAGAACCTCCCCTGCCGGAATACCATCCGACGGTTTTTGCAGGTCTTGCATTCTATCGATGATACCTGACCGAGTCATTAAGAAATCGGTATCTATAAAATCATAATCCATCTCCAACAAGTTTAAAATTTATTAAAATAATAGTATCAAAATTTTAGAACCTTTGATAATAGATATTACAATAAAAATAGACATGTTTCAAACTTGGAAAAAACTTTAACTTTTAAGACTCTTCCTAAATGGAACTTTGGCTTTATATATATATTTCTTTATTATTTGATAATATATATATATAATAGGTTCGAATTCGAAATTTTTAAAAGAGAATGAGATGTGATGGTTGAATTATAGTTCATTAACTTATTTCTGACATAACTTGAACATTAGTTTATCATTTCGACTTTAATTATTTTGTACTTTAATGTCATAAAACAATTAGGAATTCAACCATACATAAAGAAGGAATATTTTTCAATTTTGTTATTTGTTTATCTTTTTAAATCATGTGTCGAATTAAAATTTCCTTTATATCTTTCTAATGAAATTCTTTAAAAACTTTTTATTTTATGTTATACTATAAGTATTTTTATTTTAATTTGAATTATTTAATAATTTATTGTAATTATGAATTTTTAAAATATATAATTTCGCCCCCTCAGAAAAATACGACTCAGGATGATAGATCATTTTGAGACTTATGGTTTGATACGTTAGTGTTTACCATTAGCTAAAGTATTGGCATATTTCGAAAAATTACAAATTTGTACGTCATCAGAATTAGTAAAATAAAAGCAGGCAACAAAAAAAAAATGATAATATCGGAACATGAAGGCACTAAATTGGCATTGCAGGTGGTAAGTTTATCGATAATCAAATTAAATTATCGAAAGTCGGTGTTTTAATTGACAAAGTGAACGATACGCAATTCGATCTATTTGTTCATGCTGGTTCAATAAATAATAGATAATTATTTAATAGTAGTAAAAATAAAAAATATAATATCTTTTATAATTATAAATTCAATTATTGTAGACAATAGATCATGCTAAAAAATTAAAAGAAAAAAGAAATAGAGTTGAAAATAGGAAAGCGGCAAGAATAGGACAAAATTGTTACAAACTAAATCGAATATTAATAATAAAGAAGAGAAAAATAGAGAAAGAAAGCGAGATATTTTTATTTTTTTGCATGTAGAATGAAGCTACAAACTAAATATTTATATAACTATATTTATATAACTTGGGATATATATATAAAAAGAGAGTTTTAAAATTAAGCTAATCAAATATTTTTTAAAATATGTGATATTTTGATATTGTGATATTAACATATAAAAGATGCTGTTAATAGCAATATTGGCATCATGTATATTTTTCTAAAATATTCACCTTCAATGTATTGAACATTCTGTAATAGCGGACGAGTCTGGATGGTGACATGTACTCTAAGTGGATTAATTAAAATTTTTATATTTCATAAAATTATGAAAAAATAGCTAATTTAAATATATGTGTGAATTTCTGCTCTTTTGATTGTTTTGGAAATCCCTCTAGATATTTGGCCAGTAGTTTCAAAACTTTTAAAGTTTCTAATTTTTAGAGTCATCGGTTATTTGAGTATTCGATATTTAATATTTGGTGGAATTTGACATTTTTAACAGAATTTACCTTTTGATGGAGTTTTAGTATGTAGTAGATTATCTCTCCAAAATTTTGATTTTCTAATTGATAGCTGATAGTGATCATCTTTTGGTGACTCACTATCTCTTTGGTACCTCTTTGGTGTATTATGAAGTTATAGTTGATCGGTATATGGTGAAATTTATAATCTCTTGCTAAACTTATTATTTTACCATTTTTATATATCCATCAATATATCCAAATTTTCGTATCTGTCGGTATAATGCACTCTACTTATATTACTTTGCGAAACTTGAACCTAATTTTGAAAGCTCTTCCGGTACAATTTTAGATTTGTCTTGTTTCATTTTGCTGATTGGCAATACCCTTCCATTTAGCCCATCAGTAATACACTTTCATTTTGTCACTTTGTTCATCGGTAATACTCTTCCATACTCTTCCATTTTGCTCATCGGTACAGCACTTTCAATTTTCTCATCTTCTCATCTCCAGCCTTTTCAATTTTCTCATCGGTTTTTCCTTCCATTTGTTGCCTCCTTCTACCACATACATCCTCCAATTTGCAAATTTTCTTATCGTCATTTGTCTTCACCAATTTGCAAATTTTCTTTTTCATTTGTCTTGAGGATGAATTGAACCCAAGACCGAATTGTACCCAAGACCCCAAGTCACCCAGAAAAACATAATGCCACCATGCCACTTAAACCTTCTAACTATATGTTATGCCATTTTTATTATGATCCATATTCTTGAATACTCCAAATTTGAACACTTCTAGTTTGTTTTTGATGGGACATAACCCAATATCTATTTTGAATGATTAGTACTTGAAAGGCCCACATAAGAGGTCCACAAAGGACAGCTACCGACCGATGAGTAAGCACAAATGATTACTCTCTATAACTATTTGACTGATCTACCGAAAAGGTTTAATCGTCCCGTCTACCGAACGATAGGGCAGTAGTTGCCCCAACTATTAAATGAGATTTGTCGAATGAGATTTACCTCCCGGATCTAGTACTCAACTATTGGTCCATCGAATGAATGAAGGGCCTCCATTGGCCAAACGACCGACCGATAGCCAACGGCTCTATTAAGTCTAAAGGAAGGTCAGAACACCTTAACGGTTTTGATTTCCTGTTTAAGAACGGCACCACTGAGATCTTTCAGTTAAGGAAATGATCTCCCTAGAAAACGAAAGTTCCCATACGATAAAGATCTCGTTTATTTCAAAATATTAAATTCGCAAGATTTTCAGATCAACTCGATAAGAAAAGTAGGGTTGAAACACCCCTAAGACATACGACTCTTGCAGGTATAAGATACCCTCAAACTCTCTAAGTTAGGTACGCTCTCTTAGCCGTACACATTCAGCACCCTAATCATAGGGAACGTCTCCCTCTTTGAGCTCTCAGTCTGTTGCTTTTACATTCGAAAACCGCTCTTTCTAACTTGAAAGTCGGAACCTCCCCTGTCGGAGTACCCTCCAGCGATTTTTGCAAGTTTCACTTCCCATCGGCGGCAACCGTTCGAGTCAGCAAGGAGCTATTATCTGTGAAGCTGCAACCAACCTCTAACAGATTGGTGCCATCCGTGGGAAGCAGACTGGTTTTCCAAAAGCTCATGACGATATCTACTACCATTACTCCCAGCGTAACACCTGTCAAGAGACAAAAGATCAGTCATATGCTTTGACGATGATGATTTGTTGGGGGTTGATCTCCGCTGTGAGGACCTCATAGTCATTACCCTCAAGATAGAATCCCACATCGTGAAAAGAGTCATTGTCGATCAAGGGGTTGACTGTGATCTCCTCACCTGGGACGCCTTCTGTCGAATGGGTCTCGATCCATCTTGACTTTTGCCACCTACCGAGTCCTTTAGAGGACTTTCAGATGAGTCCACCTATCCTGAAGATATTATCTACCTTTCTGTGACCCTCGAAAAACCCCCTAATCATGCAACTGCCCATGTCTTATTCCATGTAGTGAAACTTTTCTCTCCTTACAACACCATTCTCGGAAGACTCAGTTTGGATGAACTAGAAGCGTTGTCGAGCACAAGACACATGAAAGTGAAGTTTAGAATACCGCAAGGGGTTGCTACCATACGTAGCGATCCTGATCCTTATATCCTCTTTACGGCTCAAGATGAGTAAGAAACTTTTCTAATCGATGCCCTGGAACTTAGGGACGGCATCAGGCCGAAATCAAAACCCGAACCAGGTGAAGAAACGGTTGAGGTCTCTTTAACAAGCAATCCCAGTCAAACCGTCCAGATAGGGACTAATCTATTACCTTCCTTGCGAGAGGCCTTAGTTGCCTGTCTACAATAACACTCCAAAGTCATCGCCTGGACTCTGGAAGACATGTCAGACATAGATCCATCTATCATAGCCTATAGACTAACATTCAATGCTAATTTCAAACCAGTGAGACAGAAAAAGAGGGTATCTACTCTAGAACGCCAACATACTATACAAAAAGAAGTTCAGAAACTATTAACGGTCGGGTTCATTTATGAAGTCAAATATCTCGAGTGGTTAGCTAACGTGGTTTTGGTAAAAACGACCAGTGGCAAACGGAGAATGTGTGTAGATTTCACCGATCTCCACAAAGTATGCCCGAATGATAGTTATCCACTCCCCAATATCAAAAAGCTCATAGACAACTCTTCAGGACACCAGCTCTTGAGCTTTATGGATACCTATTCAAGTTACAATTAGATTAGAATGGCACCAAATGATGAAGAAAAAACAAGTTTCATCACCGAATTCGGCATGTATTACTACTGGGTCATGCCCTTTGGCTTAAAAAACGCTAGAGCAACTTTCCAACGGTTGGTCAACATAGTCTTCAAAGACTAGCTAGGTAGGAATGTTGAAGTCTATGTTAATGACATGCTAGTCAAGAGCATCACCGCAGAATCTCGTGTTGCGGACCTTGAAGAAACCTTCCAGACATTAGAATAATATAACATGCGGTTGAATCCAGTGAAGTGCACCTTCAGAATCGCCTCCGAAAAGTTTTTAGGCTTCATGATCACCGATTGAAGGATAGAGGCCAACCCTGAAAAGATACGGACGATATTAGATATGCTACCTCCCCAGACGTTAAAAGAAGTACAACATCTTACTGGTTGGATAACGGCTCTGAGTCAGTTCATGTCCAGAGTCGGTAAGAAATACAAGCCCATATTCGATGTATTGAAGAGGTCTCGATGGTTTGAATGGACATCCGAATATCAGGCAGCCTTCGAACAACTAAATAATACCTGATGGAATCACCACTACTTTTGCGGCCCATCCTCGGGGCAAAACTTTATCTATACCTTGTCGTTTCCGAACGAGTGCTCTGCTTTATGATGGAAAGAAAGGAATCTGCTATCTAGAAGTCAGTCTACTACATCAGTCAAATATTAAAGGAGTCCGAGGTTAACTACCGACCTATCGAGAAGATAGCATATGCCTTGGTCATCTCAGCTAGATGCCTTCGACCGTACTTCCAAGCCCATACCATCGTGGTGCTCATCGACCAACCACTAAAGCAGATCCTCCAAAAAAGAGACAATTCTGGTCGGCATATCAAGTGGAGCATGGAACTGGGCGAATCGATATCTAGTATCGACCGTGACTAGCGATAAAGGGCCAAGCATCGGCCGATTTCATCCTCGAATGTACCTTGCCGACAACGCTCGAAGACAAATCTCCCAACCATCAGGAAGAGTGGTTGATCCCAGAGTAGACCATTCACGTCGATGGGTCATCAAATTCCTCAGGAAGTGGCACCAGGCTCATACTGGTAGGACTGAACAATTTTAAGGCAGAATACGCTCTCTGGTTCGATTTTCAGGTCATCAACAACCAAGCAGAATATGAAACTTTACTGACAGGTCTTCGGATCGCCATTGACATAGGGACGCGAAATGTCAAGGTATTCATGGATAGCCAGTTGGTTGTAAAACAAATTGAAGTGGTTTACAAAATGAAAGATCCAATCGTGACTAAATATTTGAGTAAGTTACACGAGACGATGGAACAACTAGGCAAAGTCGATATCCAGCAAATCCCTCGGTCGGAGAATGTACGAGCTGACACTTTATCAAAGCTAGCTAGTTTCGATTCAGTTGCCTCTAGCTAAATGGTATACATTGAAAGCCTACCATATCCCAGCATTGACGAGTCTAAAGAGGCTCTCTCTATCGATCGGTCCCCTAGTTAGAAAGACCCCATAGAAGAATATCTAAGGTATGATCACCTATCGGAGTCCCCAAAGGAAGCGATGAAACTGAAGTGAAGAACCGCAACTACGCCCTAATTGATGGGATCTTTTACCGAAAGTCATTCACTCATCTATATTTGCGGTACCTAACTCCCGAAGAGGGGGACTATGTCCTCTAAGAAATCCACAAGGGGGTCTATGGTAATCATCTAGGCGCTCGAAACTTAGTCTACAAGGCTCTTTGTCAGGGGTATTATTGGCCAACCATGAAGGTCGACTCCGACAACTATATAAAATGATGCGACAAGTGCCAACGCTTCTCCTCAGTGCCTCGGCTACCTTCCATCGAGCTCAATCTTATATCTAGCCCCTGGTCGTTCCCTCAATGAGGTATGGATATTCTCAAGCCATTTTCCCCAGCCACAGGGTAACGGAAGTTCCTCATAGTAGTGATCGACTATTTCACCAAGTGGGTGGAAGTCGAACCTTTAACTCAAATCACGACAGCTAAGGTCCAGTCCTTTGTGTGGGCTCATATCGTCACTCAGTTCGGTATACCACATGTCCTTATCACAGACAATGGGAAGCAGTTTGACAACAAGTGCTTTCGAGAATTCTACAAAAAACTCGAAATTCAACATCGATTTTCATCGGTCACTCATTCACAAACCAACGGCTGGCCGAGATAACCAACCAAACAATCCCACAAGAACAAAAGATGATGCTAGACAATACCAAGGGACAATGGGCCGAAGAGCTTTATGGAATCCTCTGGTCATATTGCACTACACCCCGAAGAGCAACAGGTGAAACACCATTCAGTCTGACATATGGAATCGAAGCAATCGTACCTACGGAGATAAGAATTCTCTAGCTCCAGGTGCCCAATACGATGCTTGGCAAAATGAGCATACCTTGCATGAAAGACTGGACTTACTTCCAGAGTTACAAGAGTCTACAAAATGACATGAATGGCGGCTTACTAGCAACAGATAACACGGTATCACAATCATAGAGTCAAGGACCGAATGTTTAGACCTTACAAGTTGGTACTAAGAAGGGTGGAAGCTACTAGTCAATCCCAACTCGGGGACAAACTCGTTTCTAACTGGGAAGGTTCACACCAATTGTGTTCTGTGGTTCGATCAGAAACTTATCGTCTCGACAATCTAGACGGATCGGCCGTGCCTAGGACTAGAACTCAGAAAAACCACGCATATACCATCAGTAAACCCTGGAACTATCTGTAGCCAGAGGAACCAGCTTAGTAAGAACCAAACGATTCTCACCTCTCTATCTAAAAGTTCCTTATCCTCGGGGCTAAGTTATCCAGCTCCTATCGATCGAACGTGTTATCAATAAGGAATGAAACACCCCGAATGGTTGGATATGGCCCCTATCTCTAAAAGTTTCCTATCGTACGGAGGGTCTAAATCGCCCAGATCCTATTGTTCGAACGTGTTATCGATAAGGGATGGAACTCCCCGAACGGGTGAACACGGCTCCCCAATCTGAAGTTTTCTATTGATCGAATATGTTATCAATAAGTGATGAAACTCCCCGAACGGGTAGACACAACCTTTTTATCTAAAAGTTCCTTATCGTCGGGCCTAAATTGCCTAGCTCCTATCGATCAAATGTATTATAAAGAAGGGATGAAACTCCCAGAATAAGTAGACATGACCCCTCTATCTAAAAGTTTCTTATCATTGGGTCTAAGTCACCCAGTTCTTATTAGTTGAACGTGTCATCAACAAAGGATGAAACTTCCCAAACAAGAGGGTGCGACCCTCCTATCTAACGACCAAACGTTTGACGGTCCAAAAGGCTGGTATTACTTAGTATCTCAATGCAGAATCTAAAGCCAAAAATAGGTCTACTCTGACAAGAACCGAAGAAAAGCGTTTAGTTAGACAAGAGATCAAAAGAGAACAAAGATAAGATTCAAGTAAGTTAAATATAACCTTTCATTTATCTTTACATAAGAAGTACATTTGGTTACATGAATATGTATACAAGTCCCTGAGTCGGACGAACCACACCAAGAAGTCCATAACAGGGTTGCCCTAGGATAAAGAAATCACAGTCCTTACACTAGAGAGTACAAAAACAATAATTCTTATGTAGTGCTAGGAACAAGAGAAGGCAAGCTCGGATTTTGCCACCCCCAAACGACCTGAGACCAGCCTGCTAACCAAAGACGGTGTGAGAGAAATCCCCACCATAATTGGATGATAGAGGAGAACCCGGACAGATCATCTAAGGCGGTACAAGACACGCCTCCGTCGGCGATGGATGATCTCACCATGCCAACCGAACAATGGCTAACATAATGAGATTTCATTCCGGTGGTCCCCCTCCTTAATGAGATCTCACTCCAGCAGAAGCCACTCAAGCCATAGAGTTCTACATACCAAAATGCCTCACAAAACAACTTTCAAAAAGAAACCACTCCCAGCAAGACCCCCAAAGAGGAAGAAAAACCTTGATTCTCCGTGGGAATGAACGAGCACCCATCATAGCTATTTATAGTAGTAAAGAAACGGGCCTTAATTGACTTAAGGTAGGTGAAACGGATCAGCAAGAATAGTCCATCATAAATGGAGTAATTAATTTTCTTTAATTCCCCATGAAGGGGTCACTTCCAATTAGACGCACCCATGTTCGTGACAAAGGGTGAATGGATTTGGACGGATCTAGCACTCTTATGCTTCCGTAACGTACCAAGCACACCTCGCCCTAATGAGTCTTTACTCATGGCACCTCTTTACAGAGAAGGTCATGAGTTAGGGACAAATGATGAGACATAGTCTAATATCTATTTTGAAGGATCGGCACTTGAAAGACTTACACAAGAGGCCCACAAAGGACAGCTACCGACTGATAAATAAGCACAAATGACTACTCTCTATAACTATTCGATTGATCTACCAAAGGATTTTAGTCACCCCCGTCTCCCGAACGATAGGGCCGTAGTCGCCCCGACCATCGAACGAGATTTGTCAAATGAGATTTACCTCCCCGGTCTAATACTCAACCATTGGTCCATCGAACGAACGAAGGGCCTCTATTGGCCAAACGACCGACCAATGGCCAATGGCCAATGGCTTTATCAAGTCTAAAGGAAGGTCAAAACACCTTAACGGCTTTGATTTCCTATTTAAGAACAGCACTCTCGGAATCTTTCAGTTAAGAAAAGGAACTCCCTAGAAAATGAAAGTTTTCATATGATAAACATCATGATCATTTCAGAATATTGAACTCCCAAGATTTTTAAGTTGACTCGATAAGGAAAGTAAGATTGAAACACCCCAATGACATATGACTCTTGCAGGTATAAGATACTATCAAACCCTCTAAGTCAAGTAAGAACTCTTAACCTTACACATTCAACACCCTAATCATGGGGAACCTCTTCCTCTTTGAGCTTTTAGTCTGTTCCTTTGACATTCGAAAATCGCTCTTTCTGACCTGAGCGTCGGGGCCTCCCCCACCGGAGCACCTTTCAGTGGTTTTTGCAGTTTCACTTCCCGTTGGTGATAACCGTTCAAGTCAGCAAGGAGCCGATATCTGTGGAGTCGCAACCCACCTCCAACAGTTTTTTATAGATTTGTTCTTTTTATTTCCAATTTTCCTATCATTTCCCGAACACCTTCCTTTGGCAGTTAAAGGTTTAAATGTTTAAAACTCATTGGATGGACCTTCTCAATAAACTAAAGGACAAAATGGGTTATGTGTGCAATTTAGGAGTGTAAGAGGGTCACTAAGAAATTATTAAAGTAGGTTTGGAGATAAAAAGGAAACTTGTGACCTTAACCCATGGGAATCAAGTAATCTCATTTCACTCTTTAAACTATTCTTCTCTCCTAGATCCTTCTTCCTCTCTTCTCCCAAACTCATTCGATTTACCACCAAGTCTCCAGATTTAAGGTCCCAAACTACTCATCCAACCTTCCAAAGATAAATTCTAGCCTTGATATTGAAAGAATTTAAGAATCAAGAGTCATCGCAAGCAAGGGAAAAAATCCTAGAGTTTGGTATAACCCAAATGGTAAAGATTTCTTGGAGACAAAAATCAAGATATTATCATCTTTATTCCACTTTTAGTTTATTTTCCTAGCTGTTTACTTGGATTTGGAGATTATTAAGCCACCAGGAGTGAGAGAGAAACTAGATTTTGATTTTTAGAATTTTTGGGTTAACTTAAAAATTTATATTGATGATTTTGATTACTTGATAATATTCTTTAAGAGTTGAATGGACAGATCGTGGCAAGGCTCTTGCTATTAAGGAATCTGGGAGTTACAACCCTCCCTATCACTGTGAGTGGATGGACTATTATGCTTGAATGAGAAAATGATTTTATAAATTCTTTTATAAATGATTTTAAATGACATTTCTATAATTATTTGTGATTGTGGGATGTCTCAAAATGTGAATTTGGAATATGCATGCATCCACTAAATTTGAGAAGGAATATGTGTCATTTGTTGCTGAGATTGCATTCATGAATATTGTGATATGGTTAGGTAACCATTTATTGAATTTATGACATATTGGAAGATATTGTATATTTGTGAAATGATGGTGCTGGTGATGGTAAATGACTATAGTCATTCCCTCCACGGAATGACCTGACGGGATAACATGATTGGATATTTATTAGTAAGGGAGGTAGACATGATCTCTTGTGCCTACGTCATACTATCCGATTTACATCTCAGTGAGATACGAGTCAACGCTAAGAAATGAGAAAATTAATGTTATGAATTAAAAGAATTGAAAATCTCTTGGCGGGCTTCTACCCAAATTCAACCAAACTTTAGACAGAGGTGTTTTCTTTGGGGAGACCCCATGATTTTTGAAAAGTATGAAACTTATGGATACATCTATTTTTATAATGATCTGATTTGTTTGATACTATCTATGAATAATGAATTATTGAAAATTATGATTTTGACATACCCACACTCACCACGTATTTACTGTCACAACATGTCATTGCACTCTACTCACTGAGTATTTTATATTCATCCCTCTTTCTTATCATTTTCAGAGAAAATGTAGATACAGCAGCAGCCTCCCATAGTTAGCTAGATCCAGCTGAGAAAAGAACTGTCTCGAGCCAATAGCTAGTATTGGTCCTTTCTTGATGGACATTTTGAGGCTTGTGGATGGACCCATCGGAAGGCTTTTTTGAAGTAAAGACTTTTATTTTGGAAAACTCTTTCGTAGAATGTTTATATATATATATATATATAATATTTTTTTTCTCAAACTAAAATTATATTTGATATGACAAATATTTGATGCGTTGATTTCTTTTAGTTTGAAAAAGGGTACTTTTGTAGCCTTGCGGGATCTTGGAGTGTGTGCTAATGACTTCACCTACTTTTAGATCATGCGACAGTTGTCGCGTGCTCAGACCTGTGGGTCAAGGCATAACAATTCTGTAACACCGACTCTCGGTGTATTTATATGTACTCAGTCTTATATACATATATGATGCCACTTCATGAGTATGATATCAATTTTTTACTAAGAAATTTTTTCGAAATATCAGTACCGAAATTTTCGATTCGAAGTTTTGCAAAGAAAAAATTTTTTTTTTTTCCAAAATAACCCAAAAAGGGTCTTTGATGAAATTTATGGATTTAGGAGTGTGAAATTTTACATAATTACCGAATATGAGATTTTTAGATTTAAACGGCAAAATTTCGACAAATTGTCGTTCGGAATTCGAGAAGGCCCAATGAACTTATTTTACACTAAATAAATTAAATTAGGCCTAATATAAAATTTTGAATCTAATGTGTACTTATGAAAATTATTGGGGTCAAATTTGAGTATATATAAGTCAAAGGACCTATTGGCAATTAAAGGTAAACTTAGAGTAAACATTGACAAGTGTAATTTTTAAAAAGACCTAAATTTAACAAGTGTGAGGGTGAGGAGAAATTGCTTGGCCGAATGGAGAGGGTGGAAGGGAACAAATGGAGCTTCTTGCCACATTTTGAGGACACATGTCATGGGTGAAATGAATAAAAAAATTTGCCCAATCAAATGTCATGCAAGTTTGGGCTATTGGTGGACTTGAAACAATGTTAATAAAAGATAAAGTCATCTCTCCATTTCCCTTGGCCATGAACGTGAATAACCATAGAGAGAGAGAGAGCATTTGTTCTTTATATTCTTGAAGTCTAGAGTGATCTTTGGGAGGAGCAAGTGAAGAAAACTAAGGAAATTCTTGGTAAGAAACATTTCTCCCCCATTTTTGCTATCATGAACCAAGAAGGAATTGAGATCCTAATCTATTCATATGTTGTTTTGAGAAATCAAATTGAAGGAAGGAGTTTGGACTTGCAAAGGATGAATTTTCGAACTTAAACAAAAAAAAAAAATAATTCAAGCTAAGGTGAGAAATTTCTGGAAAATTCTGTCTGTTTTCTGTATGCATTTTCATCTCTGTTTTAAGGCATCTTAGAGCCAGAATTTGAAAATATGCTAGCTATATGAATTGTAGATCAAAGTCTTATCTTTCCAACGAGATAGAATCACCAAAATCTGATGCCTGTGCCAAAAGTTATGGCACTTTTCCTGAAACTCGACATAGAAGTGTCCTGTTTCAAACCTTGACAGTAGTGAGTAAAAACGACCCCTCTCCAATCTTATTTTGAAGAAACACAAAACATGAAAGTTATAGATATACTTCTTGCCTATAACATATAAACGTTTCAGCCATTTCCTACGAGGAAATTGAAAGTTACACAATTTTCCTTAAAACTGTGTTGACAGAAACTTTATGTTTCACTAAAACGTATCAGTCCTGTTCATGAATTTTGTTGAACCCCTTCCAGGCATATTTGGATAAAACTCAAAACACGAAAGTTGTAGATCTACATCTTAACTATAACATGTTAAAATTTAATTAGACTTTGGAGAGTAGAATGAAAGTTATGGCTTCTGCACAAAAATTGGACAGAATCCAAAACTTAAATATGACAGTAACAAAATGAGGCTTACCGGGAATTCTGTGATTTGAATCTGAGGAAGTGTGAAAAATGAAAGTTATAGTGCTATCTCTTAGCTTTAAAATGAGATAAGAATCATCTGATTTGGACTGGTATAGCCAAAGTTATAGTCTGTTTTCCATGACTGCACAGGTTAAAAATCTGCAGACTGTTTGTCTCCCTAAGAGTTATTTGAGTTGAACGGATGGAGCACTTGATTTACGCTTTGTGGAGATATTGGGGAGTGCGTTATCCTCCCCTAACTGTGAGTGGGACTTGACATCTACTTTTAATTGATACTGTGTTTTAAAAAAAGTTTTAAAATACATGATTTAAAATGGTATGATTGACCTATTTCCCTAGATTTATGAAAATGTTTTGTGATATATGGAGTGTCCCATCTTGTTTATATCGATATGCATCCATGATTTTGACACTTGATGATTGTGCCACACTTTGATATATCCACATGATTTTATGCTTCCATTGCATATTGGCACATGATTTTGACATGTTATGGCTTGAGATTTGGCTTGAGATATGTGATTTGGGCTGGATGCCCTTGTGGATACTGTGATGATGATGATATGCTTCCTATGGCATTCCGTAGCTACGAAGGACATTTGGTAGAGGCACCTGTTGTGCCCGGATACGCCTCTGCAAGGGGTATCCGCCAGATTGTCATACATATTGTACGGACAGTCGTCGGTTGAACCACTTCGGGGAGGACCTTGGTAGGTCTAGCACCGGCGGGTTTCCATACACGCTTGATCCTTGATACGTGTGCGATATATATATACAGACTAGTTGGAGTAGTCTGTGGCCAACGTTGGGGTGGAGAGCCTTATTTTATTACTTGCATCGTGAAAAGCCCCAACGTTGCCCGTCCTTGGCCATGGTTGGCCTTTGCCGGGATATTTTTGGCCGGCTCTACATGATATGATGGACATGCATAATGGATGCATATTTGATTTGATACGTATGTCGTGAATGATTTATTGAGATGTCATAATATTTTTGCATAACATGGATTTATTGGGACATAATTTTGACACTCCTAATTCACCCAAAAATTAATTGTAGCATGTCATCCCCCCGACTTGCTGAGTACCAACCCCCCCTCTCTACGGTACTCACCCCTCACATTTCCCTCCTACAGGTGTAGACTCAGACTGAGAGATTTGTGCGCATTGTTGTATTGGATATTCTTTGGAGACTACTGGGCCGGGGTATGACTACCCGCTCTTCCGCTTTGTATTGAGGTTATTGTATCATTTTGAGGAAGTTAGGATGACCATTGTATTTGTTTAAATTGGGATGACTGTATTTATAATTCTTCTTGTCTGTATAAGGTTAACTCTCACTTGTTTTAATTTGCATTGAGGCATACATGTATGATTTTTATTTCTTGGGGATCTCTATGATTTGGAAACCTGGATTTTGTGAATGCTGTCAGCCTTACGGTGCTTCGATGTGCGGGACGTGGTGCCCGTGCATCAAGGTGCCGCGGCGGGCTGGTCGCGTGCCCGGCTCGGGAGTGGGTTGGGGCGTGACAGGCCTCGGTTGGTATCAGAGCTCTTGGTTAGAGCTAAGTGTGAGAAACTGATTTCGAAAATATCCCCAAGTAAATCTGATTTTGAAAGTCCTCAATGCATGTGAGAGTTATAGTACAGTCATGAAATCTGAGTACCTGGTCATAGGCATATGGGTTCATCCATTTTTAGGGGGTTAGATACGGGTCATATCTAACATAGTATACCTTATCCATTGGTTCCGATGCCAAGTTGATTTCTTTTAGGGGGTTAGTTATTCCATAACTAACCCTAATTCTTATATATCTGCCTGATCAGTGCATTTTTCCTCGCAGAAGTATGACGACTAGGCGTGGTACCCACTTCTTACCTACTGAGCCCCCCAATGTACCGGAGGACGTGTCTTCCTCACACGGTTCTCCTTCAGTGCCTACACCACCGGTCACCACGGCCACAGATCTACCACCACCGCCACCATTGGACGCCTACCGACTGGTGTTCGAGTGGTACACTGCCCACGGCATTCAGATGCCACCACCACCACCACCACCAATGGCCGAGCCAACCCCTATGGCAGTACCCCGACCAGTCGCACCGGAGCCTTCACCGGTTGTCGGTCCATCTGCAGTTTCTAGACCCAGCGACGATACTTCTTCGACGTTGAGACGGATTCACGAGCTCACCCAGCTCGTGAAGGAGGCGAGACAGCTAGGCTGTACCGAGTTCTCTGGGGTGGGTGATTCCACTGCTGCGAAGCACTGGATCAACCGCACCCGCCAAGTGTTGACAGACCTTGGCCTGAGTGAGGAGTTTAGACTCCAAGTGGCCGAGAGATTATTGGATGGAGATGCCCTCTCATAGTGGGAGGCAGTTTGTGATGATGCAGCGGAGCCCAGGAGTTGGGAAGACTTTCTGCGGGAGTTCAACCGTAGATATTTTTCAGCGTTCCAGCAGAATAGGAAGAGGACGGAGTTCCACCACCTGCGGCAGGGGACTCGGACTGTGACCGAGTAAGAGGCCGAGTTGAGGAGACTGGCCGCTTTTGTTCTGGACCTAGCCACACCTAGTCAGTTGAGGTTCAAGTTTGAGGATGGCCTCAACTTGAACGTCCGAAGGTATATGACGGTGACCCCTAACTTCTCATTTTCAGAGATAGTAGACTCAGCACTCCAGGCTGAGGAGATCGTCCATGCTGAGGGACGAGAGAGAGAGAGCAGGGAGCAGAGGAGGAAGAGGGCTGAGTTTTCTGGGGGCTAAAGTTCGAAGAAGGGGAGGACCTCAGGGTTTCGCGGGGACCCTTCTCAGAGGCAGGGATCGCAGTCCCAGGGGTTTAGAGCACCAGCCCCGAGTGACTCCACTCAGACTACAGCCCGACGACACCCTTTTTGTCGTCGATGTGGCAGACATCACCCCTTCGAAGCTTGTGGGGTGACAGTGATTTGCTTCCAGTGTGGGAGACTGGGGCACATCAAGAGCCAGTGCCCTGATCTTGGAGCAGGAGGTTAGGCAGTTTCTATTCAGTCGAGTGCTCCACGAGGGGGACAGCAGGAAGCGCCAGCACACTCTAGCCCTATAGCCCCACGAGCAGTAGCTGGGAGTAGTATGGCACCGGCACCATCGCGGCAGTAGCCGAGGACTCAGGCCCGAGTGTACGCGATGACGCAGGAGGATGCGCAGACGAATCCCGATGTCATTATTGGTACTCCCCCTTCTGACTCACACACTTAGAGATTTCCCCTGTACTTTTATTTTGAGACTCATTATAAGCCAAAGCATTAGAGGCTTGACTATGTTGGTTGTACCTACTTTTGAGATATATATGATGAGCATCTATTTCCACCTTTATCTAAATTGATCTCTTTATTTTCCCCACATTTAGGAACTATGAAGATTTATGGAGTCGACGCCCGTGTCCTTATCGACACAGGGTCGAACTACTCGTATGTGAGAGCGTCCTTTGCCCACCTGATGGGTAAGCCTTTGACGCCACTTGGAGAGGAGATATTGGTTTTCACACCTCTCGGTGAACAGCTCTTGAGAGATTCAGTCTATAGAGGGACAGAGGTCATGATTGGAAACACCGTACTTGTGGCAGATTTAATCCCTTTGGACTTGACCGATATTGATGCCATCCTTGGCATGGATTGGCTGAGCAGACACAGAGCCTCCATTGATTGTT
This sequence comes from Dillenia turbinata, assembly GCA_037126225.1. Lineage (NCBI taxonomy): Eukaryota > Viridiplantae > Streptophyta > Magnoliopsida > Dilleniales > Dilleniaceae > Dillenia > Dillenia turbinata. The sequence continues at coordinate 3,493,431 of JBAMMX010000014.1, forward strand.
TCACTAAGGAGGTTGAGTTCCGGAGATCGGAGGGACTTGCTTTGAGGTTTTCTGGCAAGAGGAGAGTATTGTCTCGCTGTGTTATTTCGGTAATGGAGGCCAGGATGTTAATATGCCGAGGCTGCACGGCGTACTTGGCCCACGTTGTGGATACTACTGTGAAGGAACCGAGGAATGAGGATGTCCCTGTAGTACAGGAGTTTGCGGATGTTTTCCTTGAGGAGCTACCCGGCCTTCCACCGGCTTGGGAGTTTGACTTTGAGATCGATATAGCTCTGGGAACCGCTCCTATATCTATTCCACCATATAGAATGGCGCCAGCTGAGCTGAGAGAGCTCAAGGTCCAGCTGCAGGAATTACTGAACAAGGGTTTTATCCGTCCGAGCACTTCACCTTGGGGTGCTCCGGTGTTGTTTGTAAAGAAGAAGGACGGGACCCTACGACTGTGCGTGGATTACCGGCAATTGAATAAGGTGACCATCAAGAACCGGTATCCTCTGTCACGTATTGATGACCTATTTGACCAGCTTCAGGGAGCACGGGTCTTTTCGAAGATCGATTTGCGGTCTGTTTATCACCAGTTACGGATTCGGGCCGAGGACGTGCCCAAGACTGCATTCCGCACTCGCTATGGTCACTTTGAGTTTTTAGTGATGCCGTTTGGGTTGACTAATGCTCCAGCGGCTTTTATGGATTTAATGAACCGGGTCTTCCATGACTACCTGGATCGGTTCGTCATCGTATTTATTGATGACATTTTGGTATACTCACGGAGTGATGAGGAGCATGAACAGCACCTGAGGGTGGTCTTACAGACTCTCCGTGAGCAGCAGTTATATGCCAAATTCACCAAATGTGAATTTTGGCTAAGGGAAATTGGATTTCTGGGCCATATTGTTTCTGCGGAGGGGATTTTTGTTGATCCGCAGAAAGTAGAGGCCATATTGAGGTGGGAGCAACCACAGACCGTTACTGAGGTCCGGAGTTTTCTTGGACTTGCTGGTTATTATAGACGATTTGTAGAGGGTTTCTCGAGGATTGCTGCTCCACTCTCCCGATTGATGAAGAAAGACGTCAAGTTCTGTTGGGATGACCGCTGTGAGGCGAGTTTTCAGGAACTCAAACGACACGACGTCGGCACCTATCTTGGCTCTCCCCTCTACAGCGCGGGGAGTATGTTGTGTACGTGATGCCACCAGGGTTGGGTTGCGTATTGATGCAGGATGGACGGGTGATCGCTTATGCTTCGAGACAGTTGAAGAAGCATGAGGCGAACTACCCGACTCACGATCTTGAGCTGGCAGTCATAGTCTTCGCACTAAGGATATGGCGACATTACTTATATGGAGTTACCTACAGGGTCTTCACAGACCATAAGAGCTTGAAGTATTTATTTACTCAGAGAGAGCTAAACCTAAGACAGAGGAGATGGTTAGAGCTGCTGAAAGACTACGACTTGGTTATTGACTATCATCCAGGTAAGGCAAATGTAGTAGCAGATGCCTTGAGCCGGAAGTCATCTTCTTCTACCACTTCTCAGGCAGTAGAGAGAGCCTACATCTTCTGCTTGGTAGGACTCCGAGCTTTGGGAGTCAGCTTGGCCAGCGATGAGCAGGGTACACTGCTAGCCAGATTTGAGGTGCGGCCTACACTACTTGACCGCATCAGAGAGCTTCAGGGTATAGATGTAGAGCTCCAGACTATTCACGATCGAATCCGCCGAGGAGAGGGCAGGGATTTTCGAGTCCGTGCTGATGGACTCGTGGTGTTCAAAGACAGAGTGTGTTTTCCAGCTGATGTTGAGCTTCAACGTGTTATCCTTGAGGAGGCACACTCTTCAGCTTATGCTATGCATCCCGGGGGTACAAAGATGTATCGCACCATCAGAGGCAGTTATTAGTGGTCGGGCATGAAGCGGGAGATAACAGAGTTTGTAGCACGGTGCTTGGTGTGCCAGCAGGTAAAGGCTGAGCACCATAGACCAGCAGGTATTTTACAGCCGCTTCCCATTCCTGAGTGGAAGTGGGAACATATTACCATGGATTTTATGATGGGGTTACCGAGGACATCCACGCAGCATGATGCGATTTGGGTGATTGTCGATCGACTCACCAAATCTGCACACTTTATCCCCATCCGTGGTGACTACTCCTTGGAGGTGCTGACACGTCTCTATATGGACACCATAGTACGACTTCACGGGGTGCCTATGTCGATTGTTTCAGACAGGGACCCCAGGTTCACGTCTAGGTTCTGGCCCAGGTTGTAGGAGGCATTGGGTACTAGACTGAACTTTAGCACAGCCTATCATCCTCAGACAGATGGCCAGTCAGAGCGTACGATTCAGACACTTGAGGATATGCTTCGGGCTTGTGTTATTGATTTTCATGGTAGCTGGGATCGGCATTTACCACTTATAGAGTTTGCATATAATAACAGCTACCAGGCGAGTATCGGGATGCCACCATACGAGGCATTGTATGGAAGGCGATGCCGCACACCTTTATGCTGGGACAAAGTCGGTGAGAGGCACCTCAGCAGTGTGGAGCTTGTTGAGGAGACGAGGGAGAAAGTCAGGATTATCCGACAGAGGATGAGAGCCGCCCAGGATCGACAGAAGGCGTATGCAGACCGTAGGCGGTGACCATTGGAGTTTCAGAAGGGAGACATGGTTTTCTTGAGGATCTCACCCTGGAAAGGGTGATCCGTTTCAGGCAGCGGGGCAAACTGAGCCCCAGGTATATTGGGCCCTTCCGTATTCTTGAGAGGATCGGAAGTGTGGCATACAGATTGGAGCTGCCAGAGGAGTTGGCACGTATTCACGATGTGTTCCATGTCTCGGTGCTTAGGAGATATATGCCTGATCCTTCTCATGTTTTAGAACTTCCACCAGTCAAGCTACAGGAGGACCTGAGTTTACCTGTACAACCCGTAGCAGTCCTTGACCGGCAGATCCGAAGACTGCGAAGCAAGGATGTCCCGTTAGTACGTATTTTGTGGCGTAGCAACCAGGTCGAGGAGGAGACTTGGGAGCCTGAGGAGACTATGAGGGGATAGTACCCTCGTCTATTTACTGAATAGTTTTTCCTTTCCCTATATTGCTTTCTTTTAGTTTCGAGGACGAAACTTATTTTAGGGGGTTAGAAAAATGTAACACTGACTCTTGGTGTATTTATATGTACTCAGTCTTATATACATATATGATGCCACTTTATGAGTATGATATCAATTTTTCACTAAGAAATTTTTTCGAAATAACGGTATCGAAATTTTCGCTTCGAAGTTCTGCAAAGAAAAAAAAAAATTTCCAAAATAACCCAAAAAGGGTCTTTGATGAAATTCATGGATTTAGGAGTGTGAAATTTTACATAATTACCGAATATGAGATTTTCAGATTCAAACGGCAAAATTTCGATAAATTGTCATTCGGAATTCGAGAAGGCCCAATGAACTTATTTTACACTAAATAAATTAAATTAGGCCTAATATAAAATTTTCGATCTAATGTGTAATTATGAAAATTATTGGGGTCAAATTTGAGTATATATAAGTCAAAGGACCTATTGGCAATTAAAGGTAAACTTAGAGTAAACATTGACAAGTGTAATTTTTAAAAAGACCTAAATTTAACAAGTGTGAGGGTGAGGAGAAATTGCTTGGCCGAATGGAGAGGGTGAAAGGGAACAAGAGCTTCTTGCCACATTTTGAGGACACTTGTCATGGGTGAAATGAATAAAAAAAATTGCCCAATCAAATGTCATGCAAGTTTGGGCTATTGGTGGACTTGAAACAATGTTAATAAAAGATAAAGCCATCTCTCCATTTTCCTTGGCCATAAACGTGAATAACCATAGAGAGAGAGAGAGCATTTGTTCTTTATATTCTTGAAGTCTAGAGTGATCTTTGGGAGGAGCAAGTGAAGAAAACTAAGGAAATTCTTGGTAAGAAACATTTCTCCCCCATTTTTGCTATCATGAACCAAGAAGGAATTGAGATCCTAATCTATTCATATGTTGTTTTGAGAAATCAAATTGAAGGAAGGAGTTTGGACTTGCAAAGGATGCATTTTCGAACTTAAACAAAAAAAAATAATAATAATTCAAGCTAAGGTGAGAAATTTCTGGAAAATTCTGTCTGTTTTCTGTATGCATTTTCATCTCTGTTTTAAGGCATCTTAGAGCCAGAATTTGAAAATATGATAGCTATATGAATTGTAGATCAAAGTCTTATCTTTCCAACGAGATAAGAATCACCAAAATCTGATGCCTGTGCCAAAAGTTATGACACTTTTCCTGAAACTCGACATAGAAGTGTCCTGTTTCGAACCTTGACAGTAGTGAGTAAAAACGACCCCTCTCCAGTCTTATTTTGAAGAAACACAAAAAATGAAAGTTATAGATATACTTCTTGCCTATAACATATAACATATTCAGCCATTTCGCACGAGGAAATTGAAAGTTACACAATTTTCCTTAAAACTGTGTTGACAGAAACTTTATGTTTCACTAAAACGTATCAGTCCTGTTCATGAATTTTGTTGAACCCCTTCCAGGCATATTTGGATAAAACTCAAAACACGAAAGTTGTAGATCTACATCTTAGCTATAACATGTTAAAATTTAATTAGACTTTGGTGAGTAGAATGAAAGTTATGGCTTCTACACAAAAATTGGACAGAATCCAAAACTTAAATATGACAGTAACAAAATGAGGCTTACCGGGAATTCTGTGATTTGAATCTGAGGAAGTGTGAGAAATGAAAGTTATAGTGCTATCTCTTAGCTTTAAAATGAGATAAGAATCATCTGATTTGGACTGGTATAGCCAAAGTTATAGTCTGTTTTCCATGACTGCACAGGTTAAAAATCTGCAGACTGTTTGTCTCACTAAGAGTTATTTGAGTTGAACGGAGGGAGCACTTGATTTACGCTTTGTGGAGATATTGGGGAGTGCGTTATCCTCCCCTAACTGTGAGTGGGACTTGATATCTACTTTTAATTGATACTGTGTTTTAAAAAAAGTTTTAAAAGGCATGATTTAAAATGGTATGATTGACCTATTTCCCTGGATTTATGAAAATGTTTTGTGATATATGGAGTGTCCCAACTTGTTTATATCGATATGCATTCATGATTTTGACACTTGATGATTGTGCCACACTTTGATATATCCATATGATTTTATGCTTCCATTGCATATTGGCACATGATTTTGACATGTTATGGCTTGAGATTTGGCTTGAGATATGTGATTTGGGCTGGATGCCCCTGTGGATACTGTGATGATGATGATATGCTTCCTATGGCATTCCGTAGCTACGAAGGACATTTGGTAGAGACACCTGTTGTGCCTGGATACGCCTCTGCAGGGGGTATCCGCCAGATTGTCATACATATTGTACGGACAGTCGTCGGTTGAACCACTTCGGGGAGGACCTTGGTAGGTCTAGCACCGGCGGGTTTCCATACACGCTTGATCCTTGATACGTGTGCGATATATATATACAGGCTAATTGGAGTAGTCTGTGGCCAACGTTGGGGTGGAGAGCCTTATTTTATTACTTGCACCGTGAAAACCCCCAACGTTGCCCGTCCTTGGCCATGGTTGGCCTTTGCCGGGATATTTTTGGCCGGCTCTACATGATATGATGGACATGCATAATGGATGCATATTTGATTTGATACGTATGCCGTGAATGATTTATTGAGATGTCATAATATTTTTGCATACCATGGATTTATTGGGACATAATTTTGACACTCCTAATTCACCCAAAAATTAATTGTAGCATGTCATCCCCCGACTTGCTGAGTACCAACCCCCCCTCTCTACGGTACTCACCCCTCACATTTCCCTCCTACAGGAGTAGACTCAGACTGAGAGATTTGTGCGCATTGTTGTATTGGATATTCTTTGGAGACTACTGGGCCGGGGTATGACTGCCCGCTCTTCCGCTTTGTATTGAGGTTATTGTATCATTTTGAGGAAGTTAGGATGACCATTGTATTTGTTTAAATTGGGATGACTGTATTTATAATTCTTCTTGTCTGTATAAGGTTAACTCTCACTTGTTTTAATTTGCATTGAGACATACATGTATTATTTTTATTTTTTGGTGATCTCTATGATTTGGAAACTTGGATTTTGTGAATGCTGTCAGCCTTACGGTGCTTCGATGTGCGGGACGTGGTGCCCGTGCATCGAGGTGCCACGGCGGGCTGGTCGCGTGCCCGGCTCGGGAGTGGGTTGGGGCGTGACAAATTCTATTGGTATCAGAGAAAAAGATTTTGGAGTTATTATATTAAATGTTTTCAAATATTTACAAATGATTTTAAAGGTTTCTATATTTTTAAATGTTTTTGGAAGATTTGAAAGCCTCCAATGGGTTCTAGGGAATTAATATATCTTTAGCCATAGGTGCTTAGAGTTATCTTAATACCGTGAGCTAAACTAGCTTTTCTTTTGTAAACTATCATGCCCCCTCATAGAAAAATGAGGAATATAAACAAAATTCTTTCTTAAGAGCATGATGATGAGTCATCCTCGGATGCTCCACTTCTTCCGGCTTTTAGTCACTCGGGTCCTGCAACCGGGTTTCCTCCACCACCACTTTATACTCTTTGACAATGGACCGAGTGGTGGAATGCATACGTTATGCATCATCAACCACTACCTCAAGTCCAAATTCCTCCTCTACCTTCCAATTCAGTGGTTCCACCGATCCCTCCTGTTCTGCCGATGGCCCCCTACTTCAGTAGCTACACTATCCACCCGACCACCTATTGAATTGTCTAAGTTATTGAAAGAGACTAGACAACTTGGGTGTGTGACCTTCGTGGGATCCAACGACCCTACAGTGGCCAAGAAATAGATCAAGAGGGTTTAAGAAGTGGTGATAGATATAAGGATTGATGATGAACTAAAACTCATGGTAGCTGTGAGGTTGTTAGATGATGATGCTAGTATTTGGTGGGATAGTGTAAAAGAGAGATCAACTACATCTCTTACTTGGAGTGATTTTCTTAGGGAATTCGATCAGAAATTTTACACATGGTTTGATTGGGACTTGAAAAAAAAGAGAATTCCTCCTCCTTCGTCAAGGAAATAGGTTGGTAGCGAAATATAGAGTGGAGTTTAGGAGTTTATCCTCATTTGTTCCAAAGATAGTAGCCTCTGAGGAGTATAGACATTTTAAGTTTGAGGATGGTTTGAATCTGAACATCCGAGAGAGGATGTCGATTGCGGAAGATCATACCTATCAGAATGTTTTGCAGTTAGACTTGAGGGCCGAACAGATGGAGTTACAGAGAGGTAGGATCAGGGAGCACCATGGGAAGAAGAAAAGGTTTCCAGGCCAAGGCTCTAAGAAAAGGGAAATTAGTGTTATGAATTAAAAGGATTGAAACTCCTTAGTTGGTTTCCACCCAAATTCGGTCAAACTTTGGGCAGAAATGTTTTCTTTAGGGAGAACCCATGATTTTTGAAAAGTATGAAACTTGTGGATGCATCTATTTTTATAATGATCTAATTTGTTTGATACTACCTATGAAGGATGAATTATTGGAAATTATGGTTTTGACATATTCATACTCACTACTCATTTACTGTCACAACATGTCATTGCACTCCACTCACTGAGTATTTTATACTCATATCTCTTTTTTATCTTTTTCAGAGAAAGTGTAAATATAGCAACAGCCCCCCGCAGTTAGCTAGGTCCAACCAAGGAAAGAGCTGTCTGGGACTAATAGCTGATATTGGTCCTTTCTTGGTGGACATTTTGAGGCTTGTAGATGGACCCATTGGAAGGCTTTTCGGAAGTGAAGACTTTTATTTTAGAATACTCTTTTTGGAAGTGAAGGCTTATATATATATATATATATATATATATATATATATATATATATATAATATATTTATATTTCTTCAAACTGAACTTATATTTGATATGACAAATGTTTGATGTGTTGGTTTCCTTTAGTTTGAAAATGGTACTTTCGTAGCCTTGTGGGATATTAGGGTGCATACTGATGACTACACGTACTTCTTCCATATCATGCGGTAGTTGTCACGTGTTCGGACTTGCGAGTCAGGATATGACACATCCACCCAAGTTCCCTCGAGTTTATAATACTCCTCTTGGATCTCTATTATTCGTTAAAACCTTATTAAAAAAAAATCCAATGGGAAAAAAAATTCTAGTGAAGGAAAAAGAGTACGCTATTCAAAATATATGATAATGTACTTACTCCCTTTGTTGAGAATATCCCTTGAGATTTTTAAATCGATATATTTCAATTCTTTTCACCAATCTTATAAAGATAGTGGTCAGCAGAGATTTCGTACATAAATTTGCCAAATTTTCACTTGATCGGATTTGTTGAACATATATATCACCATTCTTCTGAAATTTATGAGTGAAAAAATTTTGGTGAAATATGTTTTTCTGAAAATAAACCACAAGCTCCTCATATGTACTGAATCACAAATCTTAATCATATGCATTCGCGATTAATTTTATGGATTGCCAAAATTTCAGCATAATTAGATGACGTAGTTACTATTGCTTGTTTTATAAAATGCCATAAAATGGCAATACCACCATATGTAACCACATATCCAGTTTGTGATCGATTATTATGAGAATCAAATAGGTACCCTACATTTGCAAATCCAATCAAATTTGTTTTAAATAGTTTACAAAAATACATACCCGTGTCTTTTGTACCTTGTAGATAAAGAAATATATATTTAACCCCATTCTAATATATTCAGATTTGACAAGAGCTATATCTTACGAATAAGTTGATGGAGAATGATATATCAGGTCGTATATAACTAAAGAGATACATAAGTGCTCCAATTGTACTTAAATATAGTATTTCAGGATCAAGAATCTCCTCATTATTTTCTCAAGGTCAGAAAAGATCTTTATTTACATCAAGTAACTTCACAACTATTGAAGTGCTCAACAGATGTGTTTTGTTAATATAAAATCATTTTAGCCCCTGTTGTGTATTAATTGTTTGATACACAAGAATTCTATTCTTTTAAATTCTCTATTTGTAACCTAATACAAAATTTTGTTTTTTTGAGGTTTTTTTTTGTAACATCGGACAAGTCCAGATTATAATGTTTACTCAAAAGGGCTATTTAAAACTTTTACATATGTGAAAATATGGAAGAATAATTATTTGAAATAAAAATGTGAACTTTTGTTATTTAGAATTTTTAGGAATTCTTTAAATACTTAGACAATGGATTTTAAAATTTTTAAGTTACCGATCATTAAAGCTCTGATCACTACAGCCATCAATTACTTGAGTGTTTGGCAATTGATAAGATCTGATTTTTCTATAAGATTTAAGTAGTTGAGTGTTTAGTATTTAATGAAATTTGATTTGGAGACTATCTATTGGTAGATTGATGATTTTAAGCGATCGGTTATTATAGTGTTGGTATTCGAAATAGTCTAAATTGTGATTCGGTGGAATTTCTTTGTTCGGTAAAGGTTTGGTGGTCAATAAACAATTCTTCAATTTTTGATTTCTTAATTGGTAGTCGGTAATAGCCATCCACTGATTTATAAGTGAAAACCATGTCGGTATTTTTTTTTTAGACATAGTGTGAAATTTATAGCCTATCGGAGCATAATTCTCTATCAGTAATAAGTTCATAAATTTCTATTGATTATCTAGCCATCTGTTGGGTTGATATTGAGACTCCCGTCGGTATAGTGAGATCCTATCGATATCTTACTCTATCATCAATTTTACCTATTCGGTATTGAAATAATTACACCATCGATATATTGTGAAACAGATAATTTGACTGTCGGTGATATCCAATTTTGAATTCTTATTTTATTTTTATTATGAGATACCCATGAAATTCCTATTGATTATTTTGTCACCGATCGGTAATGTAAATCCATGATTGGCAATGTGTTTGTTCGGTCATCGGTCAACATGTGCTTTTGCTAATTTTCTCCCTTCGGTCACACCCATCGGTCAACATATGTAATTGTCATCTGCTTCCTTTGGTCAATGTGCCATTGTATTGACCGAACAATGTGCCTTGGATCTTCATTTGCCTTGCTTGAAGAAATTGTGCCAAAACCCTTTGTGCTTGTCATTCTTGAGAATTGAACCCTTAACCTCCAAGTTTCCAAAAAGGTTATCAACAACCAAACTACCTAAACATGCTAATCATATTACATGCAATATTTATTATATTCGATATTTCTTATTTCTTTTAACTCATTTCTATTAAATGTGAGACTCCCTTCAGTGCAACAAATGTAACTCATTAGTGAATAGTACCTTCTCTTAAATTACGTTAGAACATTTGTTTTTCCTTGTTCGGTGACAGATGGGAATTGAACCCAAGCACTACTATTTCTCGTCGGTACTTTGTCTCCCCCTTTTGGTAATTGTTGCTGGACATTCAACTTACTCCCACTGATTCCAGGTTACCCATTTGCTTTTCCTCATTACTAAGAGCCCATTAGTCAATTCTACGAGCCCATCGATCAATGAATACCCCTTGTGCACCTTTCATTTTTCTTGCAAATTTAAGTCTTGTAGCATCTAGAAGACTTGATCACTATTCGGTTTCTCTCATCACTGAACACTTCTCTCTCAACAAATAATATTTCAGCTACTTAAACCCATTGGGTTGAGTTTCCAAATTATCAAAAGGGTATAATATACACTTGTATAAGGTGGAAGAGAATGAGGACAACTAAGTAAATTAGAAAGATGAGTTGTAAATAAAAAAGTGGAGTTGCAACTCTAGAACCTACGAATATCAAATTTCACCTCTTCTTTTACTTCTATCTCTCTTTGCTCATACACTACCTCTCTTTCTCTTCTTGTTTTCAGCAAAGATCCATTAAAATATCATAAAATCCACACTCTAAAGACTTCAAAACTCATAATCCAATCTCTAAAGGGTTAGATCTAGTAAGAGAGCTGAAGTTTTCTAGAGAGAGAAAATTTAAGATTTGGTCGTGACTCGGCTTGAGGCGAAATCAGAGACCGAAATTTAAGTAATATTTTTAATCTTAGTTTGGCTTTATTTTTTCCTCTTTTATGGCTTTGGAGTTTATGTTAAAATTTGATAAAATACATTCGGTGGATTTTGAGTCACCGTAAGTGAGAGAAAGATTGGGCATTGAATGCTAGTGCTTTGGGTTTACTTGAAAAGATTGATATTGATAATAGTGAGTATTTGATAACGTCCCTTAGGATTTGGCAAAAACTGAACGAAGCAAGATATTCGTTGCAGAGACGTCCGGGAGTGACTATCATCCCTAGTATTGTAAGTGGTTACATGCTTGCACTTAAATACGATAAATGTTTTCAATAGATTTTCTAAATGATTTTTAATAGATTTTCTAAATGATTTTGAAAATTGATTTTATATGTTTTAATGTTTGTGGAATATTCCAAACAATGATTTTGAAATTCTTATGCATCCTAATGTTTTGAATGAATATATGTGCCATGTTGATTTCTTGATGTTAAACACATTGTGATGCTGGTTATTAATGAACAGTTATTTATTTGATCGTACATGGAATGGATTTTTAAATTTTCATGAAATGGCGCACAGTGTGGTTACTGGGGGAAGAGCCTGAACCCCGAAAAATGGCTAGTTATTTCCCACACGGTGTGACTCGACAATGTGACATGGTGGGGTTAATCTTGATAGACATGGTATATGACCGGTCGCGATGGCACATTCATGGTCAAATAACGCGCTGCTTGAAGGGCGTTGGATAGTTGGTTGTACCGCCAATGAAATGTTATGGCCAACGTCAAGGAGAGGAGTATTTGTAAACTGGAATTGCTAAAACTCTTGGCGGTTCCATCATAGGTCGTGGTAGACCTTTGTTGGGAATAATGATTTTAGCTGCCCCATGTTTGGAAATATGAAATGGTTGGATGCATATAAGATTGAATTATGATGACTGGAAAATTGATTTATTGTTAAATGATCTTATGACTGATATGATGATTTGGAATACATATGTATATTTGATATGTCCACCATACAAATCTTATTTTTGTTCAACATATATATCACTCATTGAGTATTCCCATACTCACCCGTCTCCCTCCATTTTTACAGAGAAAGGTCAGTTAATTCGCGAAGTCGTTTAGAGCCAGAATTTTTGGGAAGACCTCTGTCAGAAATTTCTTTTGGTATAGATTTTACTATTGCCTTTGAGGTATTGATAGATAGACCCATGAAGGGCATTTTATATAAAAATTTATTTAAATATTTTTGAAATTCTGTATTCGATTTCGATTGGTTTTGACTATGTGTAAACCTTTATTAGGAATTCTTAATTTCCCTTTTTGTAAAATTTTCTTGGGAATTATTATTGATTTTGTTTTCTATCCTTAGAGAGAGAATTGTGTCCTATTTGGTTAATAGCATTTGGTGGCCGGGATAGCCTATGGTTTTATTTGGTATTCTAAATGCCTTGTGATGCCTTAGAGCACAGGTTGAGATTCACACGTGTTCAAGGTACCGCAACCGTGGTCGCGTGCTCGGACCTACGGGTCGGGGCGTGACAATCTCAAATTCTCTATTTAAACACTCTATTGCTTTCGAGAGCTCTTCAGAAGTCTCAATGATATTCAAATCATTAACATATATTGCAATAATAGCAAAATCAAATCTAGATCTCTTTATAAAAATACATGGGCAAACGGAATCATTCTTATATCCTTCCTTTAACAAATATTCACTAAGGCAGTCATATCACATGCGACCAGATTATTTTAATCTATATATTGATTTGTTTGATTTGATTAAGTAATGTCCCCAAGAACCAGAATTACATGCTTATAGTAGTTTAAATCATTCTGAGAGTTTCATATAAATGTCATTATCCATAGCGGTATAGTTGTAGTATAAAATCTGTTACTTTATTATTATAGATATATCTATTTGATTTTATTTTATTTTATTTCATTTTTTATTTTTCTTAAATTTTTTTTAATTCTTTTTATATATTATTATTTGCACGACTCCGCAACGGCCAATCCCAAATCCGGGAAAAGGAGTAGAGTTACGGTAGGTCGACAGTTAACATAAAATCTTTTGTCAAATAAAAAATGAGAGACAAATATAGAAAAAATTTTGGGGAACTACCCCTTCAGTGACGCGCTATATCGAATCTCGGGTATAGTGACAAGTTAATAAGGGACTCTAGGGTGTGGATAAATAAATTAGTTTATGAAAATATGATTCGTCTAATCATTTGAAATATAAGATCTTTGACCATCAAGATAGAAGAGATAGAAGAAGTAATGAATAAACGAAAGATCAATATTACGTGTCTTCGAGAAACTAAGTAGGTGGGAGAGAAGACTAGAGTAGTAGAACCTTATGGTCATAAAGTTTGGTACACTTAGGAATGAAATAGAAATAATTATACATAAAAATCTATTAAAAGATGTAGTAGAGATAAAAAAAAAGGGAGATAGAATTATACTTGTCAAGTTAGTAAATAGAGAAAATATAGTTAATATAATCAGTGTGTATGGGCTCTAAATAGGTATCGATACAATTAGTAAAAACAATTTTGAGAGAATTTAGATAAATTTATATAAGTCATATCTAGTGAAGAGAAATTATTTATTAGAAGAGACCTAAATGGGCATGTAGGAGAGAGGAATGAAACATTCGAAACTGTACATGAAAATTTTGGATTTGGTAGTAGGAATGAGACATGAGATACCATTTCAGAGTTTGGCATAACATTCGATTTGGTACTCGTAAACACCTTCTTTAGAAAAAAAAGTCGTATATAATTATATATAAAAGTGGATTCAATACTAACTAAATATATTTCTTTCTCACCAGGAGAGATGATAAAATAACCTGTAAGGATTGCAAGATTGTAATAGGGAAAAGTGTAGCAACTTAGTATAGATTTCTAGTTTTAGATATACGTGTACCTAAAAAACAAAAGAAGTATCGTCTAATTGTGGAATTAAAAATTAAGTGGTAGAATTAAAAAAAAAAAACAAAAAAAAAGATAGCAATTTTTAAAGACAAATTAATTCAACTAGCAAATTGGTCTATTAATGATGATTCAGAAATAATGTAGAAAGAGATGTCTATTAATATTAAGAGTATATGTAAAGCGGTTCTTGGTGTATCTAAGGGTCAAACCCAATGGGCAAGAAATCATGATAGTGGAATGAAAAAATACAAACTACTATTCGAACCAAACGACAATATTATAAAAGCCTTAAAGGTAATAGTAATAGCGATGTATTTAAAAAATACCAAAATATATAAAAAAAAAGAGGTGAAAAAATTATCCACGAATCAAAAAGTAAAATATATAACGAACTATATAAGAGATTGAAAATTAAAGACAGAGAAAGAGAAATATATAGAATTACCAAACTAAGGGAGAGAAATGAAAAAAATCTAAATGGTGTTAAATATATTAAAAATGAAACTAATAGTATATTTGTAAAGAATGAGAATATAATAATGCGTTGAAATGACTATTTTGATAATTTCTTTAATATTAAGAGTACAATAGATATATAAAATATTAAGATACATGTATAAGAGGTTAATAAAGATTTTAAATGTAAAATTCGTCTCCATGAAGTGAATGAAGCCTTAAAGATAAAGTCATAGAAACTGATGGCATTTCCATTGAAATGTGAAAATGTTTGAGTGAATTTGGTATAATAATATTAATGGATATTTTTAATAAAATTTGACAAACCAAGAGAACACCCCAAGCATGGAGGAAGAACACGCTTGTACCATTATATAAGAATCAATAAGACATATAAGACTGTTTTAACTATAGAGGAACTAAACTTATGAGTCATACTATAAAGTTGTGAAGATAGTGATAGAGTATAGATTGAGATTTGAGATAATGTGTCTTAGAATCAATTTGAATTTATGCCAAGAAGATTCACCATAAAGCAGTTCACTTGCTAAGACATTTGATAGAAACATATAGAATATAAAAAAGAGACCTACATATGATATCCATTGACCTAGAAAAAGCATATAATAGAATTCCTAAAGACGTATTATGGTGGGTGCAAAAAGAGAACTCTCTAAAATTCATTAATCTAATTCGAGATATATATGAAGGAACTATAACCAATATAAGAACTTGCGGGTGTCAGAGCGATAACTTCCCTATTAACACTGAACTCCATCAAGATTCGGTACTAAATCCTATCCTTTATAGAGATAGATGAAATCATAAAAAGTATTCAAGATGAAATACCACATGATATATATTTTTTGCAAATGATATAGTGTTAGTTAATGAAATTATAAAGGGTATTAGTGCTAAAATAGAATAATAGAGGGTTACATTAGAAGCTAGAGGATTTAAACTAAGCAGGTCAAAAATTGAATATATGTGTCACGCCCCGAACCGGGAATCGTGAACAGCCGCCCGTTGACCTGGATGTCGACTGTATTTTTACAAAAAATCGGGCAGAGCCTCCCCATAACTCGGAGGTCTCCCACTGTACAAATCACCTGTATAAACCTGTATAATTCAAAATCATGCTGTAAATTAAACAAATGGCCATCCCGGCCTCAAAAACAATCCACCAATCTCCCAACCGACATCCAGACAACGCAAGGCTAACAAATCACCAACAGTCCTAGCCACAGACCTCTACTGTCATGCCCAACTAGAGCATGAACAGCCGCTACACCGAGCGGGCCTAAGTTTTTACAAATATATTACAAATTCCCAAGTTAACACTTTAAACATTTACAAATGCCTCAATGCAAATGAAAGATGAGAGTTTCGCAAATAAACATACATAAATTATACAGTCATCCCAAAATAAGTACACGGCCAACTACGGACCTCAACAAGACCTCGCAGGGTCGACATAAAGTATGAAATTCATATTTTCAATTTAAAACTTAATCTCACCGTCGTGAATCCAATCCACCATCAAGCTATCATACCTCTAGCGCCAAATGCGTCGCCCTAGCACCATAATCCTGTCTGGGGAGGGAAAGAGGAGGGGTGAGTACTCAGGGAAGAATACTCAGTGAGTGAGTGGGTCAATGTAATCGTGTAATATGGGGTGTGAAACTAGAGTGTCAAAGCATAAGTATACAAATCATATTTCAAATCATCATGCTTTTCATCTCAACAATATATCATTTGCACGCATCAGCAAATCAAATATGCATCCAAAATACTGTCATTAAAATCATAGAGTCACCAAAAAACTCCCAAGAGGTCTACCACGACCTATGACAAAGCGCGGGGTGTTATATGCGATTTTTATTTAAAGTGCTCTCTACCCCGGCGTTGGCGACGGACCTCGTCCAGATGCTAGACTTGGATAGCATCCAAATCCTCCCCCTTTCGGGTTCAACCTGCCTAGTACCGTGTCGTAAATATAATCTCGACCACCCGTGGGATACCTCAGGCCTAGGCATATCCGAACGCCACCCAAGCGCCTCTCACGGTGTCCTTCGTAGCTACGGAACAATACATATCACAGCTCTCAAGGCCAATATCAATATCATATCAAACATGTGTCGTAAATCAGGTTCACAAACCAAATGCAACATATATCATAAAATGGCACATTTTACATTTCAACCACATGGATGCATATTTCATAAATCAACCACATTTTTGGACACTCCATCGGTTCACAAAAATTATTTCCAAAACCAGTCAAAACATTTTAAACACACGATAAATCATGCTCATTTATCAAACTGTTGTAAGGCAGGGTTTACATATTAAACGAAAATATTAAAATAAAACCCACTCACTGTATACGGGAGGGTCAATCACTCCCTATAATGCACGACAAGTGTCGAAACTGTGCTCCCCTCGATCAAAACATCCAACACTTACGCATGTATATAATCAGTAAGTTTCAAACCTGCGCAGTTATAGAAAATAGGCTATAACTTCTAATACACCTTTACAAATCAAGGGGTTTCTTATTTCATTTTTAAACTAAGGATGTCTAGTGTCTAAGGCAGAAAACCTCATGTCATTCGGAGCTGTGTAGAGAAGTTATGCTTACAACATATCCACAAGACTCAAGTGATATTACTCAATCAATCCTACACAAAGCTCACACCAATCCAATCTCTCGCCGCACATAAGAGTCAGCATATACACCAACACACTTTTATTCAAAATTTTTATTAACTTATTCTCTTCAATACACCAATACAATTCTATACATTTATCATATAAATACAAACACATGCTTTTGCTCATTCTTTACAATTGCACATTTTCATATCACTTTAACACACCAATATCACTATATATATGCATACACTTTCTATACCTTATTACATACACATATAAACCTCCATCTTGCTTAATAGAGTCATCCCAAATCTCTCCAATGGATTCGATCAATACAATTTTACATCCACATACTCACTAACCTCTATCCAAAATTTAGCATGCATAAATCCTCACACTCTTGGCCTCAATTTCACATATACATAGCCAATAACACACCACACTTAAATGCCAAAAACACAAGTACATCAAATCCACATTAAAACCCATCAAATTTCATATTCAAAGTTCTACATTTTTCAGTACATGTTTCCTTAAGGTTTCTCCCCTCAATATGTGCTCATTTAAGACTTAAATCAAACATTTACACAATCACCTTTCTAGATTCTCATTTCATCACTTTCATTCCATTTATAAACAATTAATCAAATCAAAATCAAGTCTGATTCAATCCTAAAACCAATCAAAATTGGAAATACGCTTAAAATAAATAAGTTTCCTACGAACTGGAAAATCTTTGAAAAATCATACACTTTTCGATTCTCATCCGATTTCTTCAACCCATATGTCATTTCCAAGGTATTAATGTCTATTTTCATAATATAGAATTTGTATTTTGATTGCCTATATGCAAGACAACTTAAAATGAGAAAGACTGCATCGATTCTTAAACTCAAATCCCAAATTTTGACTGTTTTCATGCATTCATCAAATTAAACTCTAAGTGAAGCCATTTAAATCAATTTAACTCAATTCTATCATCCGACATAGCTCAATTTCGTATAAAATTCTATACTTAACCTTCATAATCACATATAAACATTTCAGAAATCGTATTCTATTCGTATTCCACTTACATTCTAAACATATACAAAACCTTCCACTTTAAATTCAACCCTAGATTCATTCAATTTATCAAATAGAGCAGAAACCTCCTCACATTCAGGCATATTCCAACCAATTTTCATCTAAAGCTATACAAACGAGTCAAACAAGCCTCTATCATTATCTAACACATTCAATCATTTAAGAGACTAGTATTTCTCTTACCTAGGGTTTCACAATTTGCAACTCTAGCGTCCGTGCGCCATTCGATTCATTCCAAGCTCTGCAATGTCTCCAAATTGAAGCAAATTTTTGTAATTAGTCTTAATCACTTATGGAAATCAAAACCCTAGAACCATGATCGAAACTCAGCCCTTACCTGCAGTGAAGAAGTCGTGACCTAGGGTTTTCGAGGGTCGGTTAATGACTGCGGGTTGGGCTTTAGCTGAGATTGCAACATGGCTCTTGACAGAGAGCAGCCCGCAAGTGCACAGACAAGGGACAAAGCGAGAGAGAGAGCTATGAGCTATCGCGCGCAGAGGCAGTCTCGCGCGCGCTGGGATAGGGCTGGCGCGCGCTGGGGCAGGGCTGGCGCTCGTTGGGGCAAGGCTGTTATGCGAGTAGACGCGCGCTGAGGCAGGAGCAGTTGCGCGCTGGTGTGCGCGCAGGAGGGGGGCTGTCTCGCGCGCAATCGCGCGAGCAGCCGTGCGAGAGATAGGTGGCGACCCGTGGTGGGTCGCGGTGGCTGCGGGTGGCTGTGGTTGGGCCGAGTCGCGGCGGAGAAAGATGGTGGCAGCGGCGGCGAATCCGCGAGAAGGAGAGAGAGAACTCGCGGGTGAGAGATCAAAAAAAAAGGAGAGAGAGAGATAGAGAGTGAGACCGAGGGAATAGAGAGGGAGACGGCGGTGATCAGCGGCGGCCGGGCGGAGGTGCGAGGAAGCCGCGGAAGATGGAGGGCGGTGGGAAGATGGAGAGGCGGAAAGAGAAAAAGGGAGAGAGAGAGAAGAGAGAATTAGAGCTTTTGAGCCCTAATTCAATTTTCTTCTTTTTTTTTAATTTAAATTTTTATAATAATAACTATTATTATTATTATTATTATTATAGTTCTTTTTATAAATAAATTTATAAATAATAAAGTGAGTAAATGTATAAATTAATAAATGAATAAATAATCATCTATATATTTTTTATACTCACTTTATTTTACAAATCAGAAATACGGATATTTTAAATATCCCAAAAATTTCAAATTACATCCTCAAAATCGAAAATCAATATAATTAAAATTTTTTCTCTCTCTATATATAAACGGAGAAATATTTTATTTAATTTCATGAACAGTATACTTGTACGAACACCGCAGTGTCGGTGTTACAATATGAGACGTAGATTTAGCAACAATCAACAAGATGATGAAAAAATGATTAGGTTAGATAGACAATATATACCAAAAAGTGAACGCTTTAAATATCTTGATTTCATTATTCAAAATAATTACAATATAGATAACAATGTGAATTATAAGATTCAAGCAGGTTGGATGAAATGAAGAAGGATATCAGAAATTCTTTACAATTGCATGATACAACTGCATTTGAAGAGAAAATTTTATACAACCATAATAAACCTGCACTATCGTATGACACGGAGTGCTGGACTATTAAATAATAAAGAGAACAAAAAATAGTTGTTGTAGAAATAAGGATACTTAGATAAATGTGTGGTAAAATTAGAAGAGATAGAATTAGAAACGAAGAGGTTCGTAATAAATTGGGCGTTAATTCAATCGTGGATAAAATGAGAGTGTCATCTGAGGTGATTTGGATATGTACAAAGAAAACCTAAAAACACACTGATTAGGAAGATCAAGAATTTAAATATAGAAAATTTAGTAAAACGTAAAGGTAGACCACTAAAAATTTAGATATAAATTATTCATAAAAATATGATAATTGTTTAGATGAGAAGATGATTTTAGATAGGAATGAGTAGCGTAACAGAATCTGCACAGATAAAATTAATATCTTTTTTTTATTATTTTTTTATATTTATCTCTCAAATGGTTGACTACAATTATTGGGATTAAAGCTCAAATTATTGTTGTTGTATCTTTCTTTTTCTTATTTTTTATCATGATTTTTCCACTTCTAATGGTTCGATGAACTTGAATGACCACTTTTAGTGATTTGATAAATTTGTATTATCACGACAATCATTATGGTTAAATTTTTAACTTCAATCATGACATCTTCCTTATTTATAATAATATTTAATTACATTTGCTTCAGGGAATGAATTGGGACCAATAGGTCGAGTTTCATGATTTTTATCAATAATAAATTATTTTGTTCAGCCATAAGAAAATATAAAATCAATTCATAATATTTTTGAATCTTTTTTTCCCAATATTGCTACTGCAAGAACAAATTCAAAACATAAAAAAAAAATGAAAATTTATTGATTAAATATGTAGTGTTGTTACATCAAGTTTATGTCTTATAAAAGACCTTTGAACTAGTAGCCTACAAAATTTAGTTTTTAGTCTATATACTTAATCAATAATGAATTATTAAACTAAGAAAATAATGAACATAACAAAACTATGGTAGTTCCTTTTTTGATGTGAAGATCAGACTAAGTTGCAATCTCAAAGTATACTATCAAAAAAAATCATAATTTTTAATAAAATCTCTATATAAAATGATAAATAAAAATTATAGAAAATTTATACCGAAAAAAGCTTATTCTTCATTGATAAGAACTTCATATTCAGTTGGATAGAGTTTCATGCTCATAACATATTATAAACTAAATCAAATATTAATAATATAAAAGAAGAAAATAGAGAGAGAGAGAGAGAGAGAGAGGGAGATATTTCTTATTCTCTTATACGTAAAATGAAATTACAAATGAGATATTTATACAATTTGAGATGTGTACATAAATGAAGAGTTCTAAAGTTAATCAGATATTTTTTTTAAATATATGATATTTTTATGTTGTGATATTGACATATAAAAGGTGTTATTAATAACAATATTGGTATCATATGTATTTTTCTAAAACATTCATCTTTTATATATTGAACGTCCATTGAAGTTCCCTAAAGTTCCCTAAGGTTTATAACAAAATATCATTGTTTGATGGGAATATAATAAATAAGAACTAATTAATTATTGAAAATGATGCACAAATAGCCATTAGTTATCAATTAATTATTTTTTAGTTTTTATTTTTCAAAAATTAAACTTAAAAATTAAATCAAAAGGAAAAATAATCAAATTCGATTTTATGCAATATCTATTTTTTTCTTGATTTGTATGACTTATTCTTATGTTTTGTCAATATGATATTTTATATCTATTGTACGATAAAACGCATTCACCCAACCAGGTATGATATATATATATATATATATATATATATATATATATATATATATATATATATATATATATATATATATATATATTTTGTTACATAAAAATTTAAATTTAAAATTTTCAGATTAAAAAAATTATATTATAACCATTAGTCTGTCCTTGTCCTTTTACAAGTATAATATATTTAATTCATTGTCAAATGCTTATTGGTATTTTGTTAAATTTGCGCCGACAAGTTAGCTTTGAAAGCATTTAAGACACTATTAAATGCTTCAATTTGCGCCGACAAGTTAGCTTTAAAAGCATTTAAGACACTATTAAATGCTTCTAGCTACTCTGATAAATTTGCACCTGCAAGTCAAACATGCAATATATAACTCACACATTCCCTCACACATTACTCTCTCTCTCAAACGAAGGATTGGGATAGCACCAGAAGAATGATGGAGGATTGGGAGAGCACCAGAAGAATGATGGATTCAGAAACTGAGCAAAATGATCTCAAAACAATAAAAGAAGACGTTAAAGCAATGCGGGACATCGTTCAAAAGCAGCAAAAAGGACTCAACAAGCTAAGAGACACTGCATTCACTCTAGCAAATTACTACATAGTCTTTCAAGGAGTAATTCTGTCTGCAATTGCCACCGCCTCAACAGCACATCAGCTCAAATGGTGGATCCCCACCTTTCTTTCTTGGCTGGCGGCGATGATTAACCTCTATACCCTGTCCTACATCGCTAGTGACTTCATCCAGTCCCAGACCGAACAAGATCAAAACAAGATTGACCTCGAGAGGCTCAAAGCTCTGGACCTTATAGCCTCCGGTATGATAATTAGAGATCCAGCAAGTCTACCTCAAGTCCCAGTGGATCAGAGGAAAATGGAAAAACGTGATTCTTTGTTTACATTGAGTTATATAATTCTTTTGTCCTTCCCTATAATTATCACCTACGCCTCGTGGGAAACACTGTCTCATATTCACGCCTAAATGACGAGGATGAGTACCTTGCATGGTTCATTATTCAGTGTGGCTATATGTATAATATGTACCTTCTATGTATCTCTTCTTTTTTATTTTTTCTGGTTGTGAGAAGGAATAAAATCTTGGCATGCAGCATAGTGTTTTGTTGAATTCCAAGCCCTCCAATTGCCTCCCGCACTATTTGTTTGCTGCTCATTCTTTTTGTCTATCTTGAATTGGGGGAGGGGGGCAGGCTTGCTCCACCCTATGGAAATACATACCGGCTGTAAAATTTTGCAATACCACGAATTATGTAATTGTAAACCGGGGAGTTGCAGATGAGTGCGGTCAGGTTTGGCAAATTTATGCTCACCCATGCTGGAAAGAGTGGAAGACTAAAAATCCCAGTAATTCAATTTGGAAGGCCATTACAGTTTTGAGGATATTCCGATGCAGGGAGTCAATGGAGTGTTGGGAATGGGAAGAAGATGATTGTTGACCTACCCCATACCCTCTTCTCACAGCTGAGTGCCAACCCCAGAAGAGGTTATTAATCTAACCATTCAAGAATTCAGAGACAGCAAGATGAATGGCAATTGGGACGGGGTCGTTGGAGCTTCTCCATCTAAAGATTATTTGTAATAGGATCTTCGCTATGGCAATTGATGAAGGTACAAACCTTGGCATAGTCAGGATTGCATCAAGTGGGGCAAATTAAATTGTTTTGTTTTTTAATCTCCACCATGTGAGAAAAACAGCTCAAGATAGTATAATTCTATATATAACTATTACAATTATATTATAAACTATGAAAAACTAAAATTCATAAGTACTTAATGTAAAATAATAATAATAATAATAATAATAATAATAATAATAATAATAATAATAATTCAGAACAATTCGGCTAAGTTCGAAATTGCAAAAGTACACATGTAAAACAATTATGATGCTTTTACAATTCCCCTCTACGCGTTCGCATGTTTTGAAATCTCTCCATGACATTCTCATTTTCAACACGACGAAACAGCATCTTTTCGATGTATGTGACTAAACAATTATTAAGTCAAGAATCTCCCATCCGATTGCGTAGTTGACTCTTCACATTGTTCATAGCTGAAAATGCCCTCTCTACGGTAGTAGTAGCAATAGGAAGAATCAAAGCCAACTTCAAAAGCACATACACTAAAGGATATAACAAGATCTTTTTTTTTTTTTTTTATTCCTACCATCTTTTGAGAAAGATCACACATGCTCTAGCTTTGAAAATCTACTGTCTCATTGCACGTCGCAAATGTAGATACCCAGCTCAGAGTCAAGTGCAAGAATCTCTACACTAGAGAACTCATTAGGATAAAATTCAGCAAGACGAATCAACTTATGCTTGTCATATGCTTAAAAAGAATTATCAGGATTTAAACACGCCATACAAAGTGGCAACTCTGTATTTACCTCATTGAACCAATGATTAAGTTCTTGGAGTTGCATATCTAACACGGTGTAAAATAACTCAACTCAGAAGTAATGGAGGTTTGTAACTTCTTATGCATTCTTTTTGACCTCCCTCTAGTTACACGTTTCTCCTCCATATTTTGAACGTCAATATGATGATTTCTACAGAAATAACAAATTCACCATGTAAAGAATCCCATCAATCATCCCTTACAGCTTGTAACTGTTACTTAGACAAATTAATTAAAGCCACTGCATTTACAATGTCTTGATCTTTTCTCTTAAGTTGTCACATCCCGATCCTAGAGTCAAACATATGACAACTATTGCGTTATCTCGACATATGGGCAGAACCTCCTCATATACCAAAATACCGTAAGACATTCAACATGTTTTAAAAACAACTCAACAACATTTAAAAGACTATGTCAATCCATTTTATCATAACAGATATGCATGAGGCTAACTCGACCAATCAAAATCAAATGTATGCAAAAAACCATCCCGACCAATCAAAGAAATCTTAATAAAATTTTCTTCACCTCTTAATGTCTCAAAAATTACAATAAAATCCAAATGTTCAAACAAAATAAAAAGTTTTGCAAAGGCAAATATAAGCAAAAGTTTACAAAGTTCCACAATAATCAAATAAGAATTTTGTCAATATTTGCTCAAAATAAATAAAGTAAATATTGATCAAATGCAAATAAAAAATGAACAGTACAAAGTCTCCTTCCATGAATAATAATATATCAACTCAAAAGTAACATCTACATCATCAATACATATAACAATTTAGTAAAAACGTCTTCAATTAACTTCAATGACATCTCCCACATAAACTTCCTCTGAAAAAAAAAAATGTGAGTATAAAAATATTCAGTGAGTGGAGTACAATAGTATGATTGTGTCCATAAATAAGGGATGAATGTGAGAAAGTCGAAATATATTTCATAAACAACTCTTTGGTTGTAAAATAGTCTCAATAAATCAGAATAATTCAAAACACGTGCATTCACATATTTCAAACTTTTTGAAAATCATGACGTCTTCCTAAGAAATCACTCTCGTCCCAGTTTTGGCCGGATCTGGATAAAAGCCTGTCAAAAAGTTTTCAATCCACTTATTTCAAAATACTATATTCCCCTACCTTGGCGTTAACTCATATCTCATCGGAGTACGTCAAGATATAGCACAATTTCAACAAAGGGAGCCACGTCTGCCTCCCCCGCTCATCCAACCCCAACCACGTCACTTCATCGGGTCGCTCCGTAGAGGGAATGACTATAGTCATTTACCTCGTGCATCATCCTTTCACAAGTATCCAAATCATATTCCGTATAACATATTTCAACAAACAATTCCCAAAATCATACCAAATCATTCATGAATCAAATATCCAATATCATATAGCACACATTCATTTATAAATACAATCGACATATATGTGATTCAAATTTTTATTTCAGACATCTCACAATCATTAAAAGAAATTATATAAAACATAAAAAATCATTCAAAATCATTTATTAAAGAATTTAAAATAATTTGATTATTTAAAGGTATAACGAACCATCTACTCACCTCTTGGTAGGGTTGGCACTCTCAATCCACAATTCAATTCAAGATAAGTTCCTCCTAACACTTCAATTATTTTAACCTAAGATAACAAACACAATTTCATCACTTAAAAAGGTCACTATTAAACTTAACCAAAATTTTCCCCAATTGTCTCATAATCTAAATTTCTTACGCAACTATGTCTTAGAAAAACTACTACATCTTGGCCTACAAAACTTGGATTGAGATAATTCTAATTGCTACTTAAAATTAAGATATAAGGCTATAACTTTTGTATTTATAACTAGACTCAATTCCAATCACACAAAAGTAATCAAGTCAATGAATATTAGTCCTAAATTCATGACCATATTTACGCAGTTACTGAAGAATCGTCATAACTTTTATTACACATATAGGATTTAAATGATTCAAATTTCAAATTAAAGATAAGACATAGATCTACAACTTTTCAGTTTAGAATTGATAACATGCAATTTATTGAATTTATTATTGTTATCATAGTTCGAATTTGAATTATTTAATGTTCTAATAGTTGTTTTTATTGAATTTTCATTTTAGGAGATTGGATTTGAAGTTTTGGAGTACATTGGGCTTAATGAAGCAATTTTGGAGTTAGTTGGATCAAGACATCTTATTGGGCTTTGAAGAAGAGGAGTTTGAATTCTAATTTGAGCATTGTAGTTGAATTTTTAATTTTAGTAGAAAATCTGTTTTTAGTAGGAGTGAACTTTTGTAATCTATTTAATTTTGGAGACTCCTAATTGATTTAAAAGTTTAGAGGGAAGGAAAGTGCTACTAAATATTTATGTTACTATTTTCAAGAAAGGGGCTAAAGGCTATAAAAACACATTGAGGGAACCAAGCCAGAGAGACATCACTTTTTCTACAATTCCACAAAAGGGCCGGCTGCCCTTCCTTTCATTCTCACACAAGGCTGCTGCTGGGGAATGCTCACAGGAGACATATTCAACAGGAGGCTGCTGCACCTTCAACGACGGCTGGTTGTTCATTCTTCCATTAGTTTTTTTATTTTCTTTTATTTTTTGAACATTACTTTTCATTATTTTCTCGTGATGATACTTACCACCATGAGTGGCTAATTTTTATTTCTGATTCAAGAGAAATTTTAATCAATTGTTCTTCATTGGGAGGTTAGGTACTTAATTTAATTTCTTGTCTTTATTTAAGTATTCGTTGATTCTTGATTTAATTTTAGGGAAACCTAATGTTGGTTAATCTGACAATGATAATTTAATTCAATATTAGTTTTTCTATTGCTATCCAGGAATTCAGTGATCCATAATTGTCAAGAACGAATGGTACAAGTAGCAACTAGGTTATTTTTGTTTATGGGTTTTTTACTTGTAATCAATTGACCTAGGGAATCAATGGAATAAAATTGAGTAATTGCGGCTATTCCAATTATTTATATTTTGGTATAACTGTTTTCACAGAACGTAATGCTATCATTATATTGATATGGAACACTATCGTACCTAGTCGATTAATGATAAATTTTGATTGGATCTTGGGTTTGGTCAATTAACTTAGGAAAACACAAGATTTGTTACGGCTATCCTAATAGATCTAAGGTTAAATGCTTGAATCGCAAGAATAATATTTTTAACCAATGATCAATGAGACAATCAAATATATGAACCCTTAGATCAGTATTTAATCGATTGAACTTTCTTTCTAATTTTAGTTTGTTGCATTATTACTTGTTTCTAAATTTTAGGTTAGTAATTTTTATTTAGTAATTTTTATTTTAGCAATCTATTTGAAAACCCCCCGATTTTATTTTTAACATCAACTAGGAGATTAAGTTAATTAGTTCCCTTGGAATTCGATCTGATAACAACTATTGCTACAGTTTGTTGCATTGGGAGAAATCAGTATTAATTTAAGGGCTTCGACAACCCAGCCAAATTTTGGCGCCGTTGCCGGGGAACTATTTTGATTTCTTAGTTGTGTTTTCTTTATTATTTGTTTTGCTGATCTTTTTTATTTTATAACCCGTTGTTCTCAAGAAGGTGAATTGGAATACATTCCTGAATTTGAGAAAACTGCTCGCCGATTGAGAAAGGAGACCAGACAGAGGAAAGGTAAGTTACGTCGAAAGTCAATTTTTGACATTGATCTGACAATTTATGACAGGTCTATTTTTGAAGAAGAAAAGTAAAAGATGGCCGATCGTGAGAGAATTTTGAAGGAATTGGATGCACCCAATTTGAATCAACAACCCTTGTGTATCAAATACCCAACTCTTGAGGTATCATTCGAACTTAAATTTGGTTTGATTCACTTACTGCCTACTTTTTTGTGGTCTTTCAGGTGAGGACCCACATAAACATTTGAAGGAATTTCACGTTGTCTGTTCGAGTATGAAACCCCAAGGTATGACAGAGGAACAGATTAAGCTGAGAGCCTTTCCCTTTTCCCTAAAAGAAAAGGCAAAGGACTGGTTGTACTATTTACCATTGGGTTCGATCAATACATGGAATGGAATGCAGAGATTATTTTTGGAAAAAATTTTTCCCGCATCTAGGGCTACCAATATTCGAAAGGAGATATGTGGGATCAGACATATTAGCGGAGAGACGCTATATGAGTACTTTGAGAGGTTTAAACAACTCTGCGCTAACTGTCCACATCATCAAATACCGGAACAACTCTTGATTCAATATTTCTATGAAGTACTTCTACCCATGGATAGAAGTATGGTAGATGCGACCAGTAGAGGAGTCTTGGTAAATAAAACACCTGAAGAAGTCAAACAATTGATCACAAACATGGCAGAAAATTCTCAACAATTCGGATTGAGAACGGATGGAGTTACGAAACGTGTCAATGAGGTAAGTCACTCTCACCTTAAAAATCAAATTTCTGAATTAACTGCTTTGGTTCGTCAGATGGCTGTAGGGCAAATACATGCAACCAAGGTCTGCGACATATGCTCGATACCTGGACATCCTACGGATATGTGTCCATCTCTGCAAGAAGATTCTACTCATCAAGCAAATGTCGTAGGAGGATTTCCTGGCCAACCTCAAAATAAGTACGATCCCTACTCCACTCATTATAATCCCAGTTGGCGAGATCATCCAAACCTGAGTTACGGGAATCAAGGAGGCCAGACAAGATATCCTTCTCAGCAATTCAATAGGCCAACACAAGTACCAACACAATTATCTAATTCAGGTATGTCCCTAAAAGATATTGTGAAAGCTCTCTGACTAACACCCAGCAATTTCAACAGGAAACGAGAGCTAGCATTCAAAAAACGAGAGCTAGCATTCAAGAAAACAGGGCTAGCATTCAAGACTTGGGGAATCAAATCACTCAACTAGCAATTTCGGTTAGTAATTTGGAGACTCGAATTTCAAGAAAATTACCTTCACAAACGGTCGTGAATCCCAAGGAAAACGTCAGTGCGATAATGTTGAGAAGTGGGAAGGAACTTCACTCGGTCTCTACTCCATCTAAAAATGTGGATGAAGGGAAGGACATGGACAAGGAAGATGAACGCATGTATCGAAGTTCAATCAAGATAACATCCGAGTCCTCTTTGTCTAACACTTTTAGTGCAATTGCACCACCTTTTCCTAGCAGGTTGGAGAATTCAGAGAATGAAGTTAAGAAGTTAAGATGTGATGAAATAGGTGAGAATATGTCTGATGTGATCAAAGAAATTTTACCCGAAAAATGTGCGGATCCAAGTATGTTCACTTTATCTTGTGTTATTGGTAAGAAAAAAATTGAGCATGTCATGTTAGACTTAGGAGCACCTGTAAATATCATGCCTTATTCAATTTACAATGCTCTTAAATCGGGTCATGTAAAAGAGACTGTGGTTGTTATTCAGTTGGCTAATCATTCCTATGTTTACCCAGAGGGGATTGTTGAAGATGTTTTGGTACAGGTTAACGAACTAATTTTTCCGATCGATTTTTACATCTTGAAAATGGAAGGAGACATCATCATAGATTCAGCTCCACTTCTATTAGGAAGACCATTCATAAAGATATCAAAGACAAAAATAGATGTGGACGAGGGTACTCTTTCCGTCGAGTTCGACGGCGAGATTGTTAAATTTATTATTTTTGATCCTATGAAGTACCCAAATAAATGTCAATCAATTTGTTTTACTGATATTGTTGATTTAATTGTGCAGGAAATTTGTGAAGAAGAACGTGTTATCCATTTTGATTCGAATGCACAATTAGATATGGAATGGAAGTTATATGAACATCCCAAATTGAAGTTGAAGCCTCCTTGAAGAAAAAAAAATGAAATGAAAAAACGTCGAGCATAAAGACGTTAAACAATTGCGCTTGTTGGGAGGCAACCCAATATATATTTTTTTTCTTTTCTTGAATTTGTTTAGTTTGCTATTTGATTAGGCATATTTGATTTGAGTTATTTGTTTCTTCTTTTAATTTTTGTAGGTGCCCAAGATGGAATTTTTAAGAGTTTCATCAAGCCAAAAGACACTAAGACAATTGAAAAAAAAAAAAAAAAAATTGGACAGAAGCAATTTTTGCATTACCAGATGATCACGCGGTTTTCAGAAGAGCCATTTTCACAATTCAACGTTTTCAAAACCCTCCACGACCTCACCATAGCCATAGGGGAGTTTTCTCTCCTCTCCTTTTTTTTATTTATTGTCCTATTTTTATATATTGCATTGGGTGATTTTTTTAGACTTACTGCGATTTTAAAATTTGCTAATTTTTTTGAGTTGCATTCTAGTTTCTTTTCTTTTTTCTCACCTGTACATACATTGAGGATAATGCAGCATTTAGGTGTGCGGAAGGATTTCATGAATCCATGTCATCTCTCTATTTTCTTTCGAATTCCATACTCTTTTTATTTTCATCTGAAGATAATCTTTGTGTTAGCATTCATTGTCGATTTAAGTTGGAACTCATGAAAGAGACAAGTGTAATTAGTTATATTTTGGATAAAAATGTTTTAAGCGTCTCATTGACTTTGATGATTGAATTAGATGCAAATGTGCAAGATTCGATACAATATTACACACTTTTGTGAACTTTAGAGCCTTAAGAGCATATCATCATTTTTGCTCTAATTTTTTTTATGAGTGTACATCAATCATAGTGTGTTTATTCTAGAACTTGCTTTGCAATGCTTTTCAAGACCACATTCATGAATTCATGCATTAATATGATGAGGGCAATTAGGTTTACACACTTTATCTATCTTAAAAAACCTTCCTGTCCATACTTATCCCCTAGTGAGCCAATTTGAACCTTTATCCCTTTTTCTTTGATTATAACCTCACAAATTGACACACAGTCTTCTTTTTACACTTAACCTTCTTTTTGGCCCTTATATCAAAGAAGTATGTGTTTAGATTTGAATGGATGGGTATTTGTAAAAGGAAATGAGATAATTTTATGTTGGGGAGTATTTTTTTTTTAGGAATTTGTTCATTCGATTTATGAGATTTATATATGCAATACATGTTCTCCCTTGAGATTGATATTCGATTGTTCTCTCTTCAAAAAAAAATCGAAAAAAAAAAGAAAGAAACAAAAAAATGAAAGAGAAAAGAGAAAAGAAAAGCATTCATAAATTTGATCGATGAATGATAAGGTCTTATTTAGTTAATTTTCTTTGAGTTGATAGTTTCACCATGTTATGGTATAGACTTGATAGTGGGGAATAGTCTCGTCATTGTCAGTATGTTTTCTTTGATATGCATTTAAATATCATATTCCCTCTTATCATACCCATACCTAAGCCAAGTTACAACCCTTGTAAAGACCCCCGGATTTTTGTTTTGAATTCATATATGCAGTGGTGGAGATTTGATTAATAAGCAAGCCTATGGTAATAGAATACTATATTTTGATTTTGAGAGTTATCGATAAATTCCCTTTAAACACTTGAGTGCATAGAGCGATCTCCTTGTGAGGGTAACGGATCTTGTTGCATTGAATTCTGATGAGATTGTTGAGTCTATTGGGATGCTTATATATTTTCTTTTAAAGTTATACAAGCTATGATTACTTGCTCTCTGGATTGTGGTTCTGGTTTGAATGTTTCAATGTGTGATGTTTGAGGTTGTTGGATGATGAAATGAAAAAGGGAAAGGAATGAAGAAGGGAATAGTTGTATGGCATTGGCATTGTGAATGCTTGAGGACAAGCATTGGTTTGATGTGGGGGAATTTGATAACATGTAATTTATTGAATTTATTATTGTTATCATGGTTCGAATTTGAATTGCTTAATGTCCTAATAGTTGTTTTTATTGAATTTTCATTTGAGGAGATTGGATTTGAAGTTTTGGTGCACATTGAGCTTAATGAAGCAATTTTGGAGTTAGTTGGATCAAGACATCTTATTAGGTTTTGAAGAAAATGAGTTTGAATTCTAATTTGAGCATTGTAGTAGAATTTTTAATTTTAGTAGGAAATCTGTTTTTAGTAGAAGTGAACTTTTGTAATCTATCTAATTTTGGAGATTCATAATTGATTTAGAAGTTTAGAGGGAAGGAAAGTGCTACTAAATATTTATGTTACTATTTTCAAGAAAAGGGCTGAAGGCTATAAAAACACATTGAGGGAACCAAGCCAGAGAGACATCACTTTTTCTATAATTCCACAAAAGGGCCAGCTGCCCTCCCTTTCATTTTCACACAAGGCTGCTGCTGGGGAATGCTCACAGGAGACATATTCAACAGGAGGCTGCTGCACCTTCAACGACGGCTGGTTGTTCATTCTTCCATTAGTTTTTTTATTTTCTTTTATTTTTTGAACATTAGTTTTCATTATTTTCTCGTGATGATACTTACCACCATGAGTGGCTAATTTTTATTTCTGATTCAAGGAGAATTTTAATCGATTGTTCTTTATTGTGAGGTTAGGTACTTAATTTAATTTCTTGTCTTTATTCAAGTATTCGTTGATTCTTGATTTAATTTTAGGAAAATCTAATGTTGGTTAATCTGACAATTTAATTCAATATTAGTTTTTCTATTGCTATCCAAGAATTCAGTGATCCGTAATTATCATGAACGAATGGTACAAGTAGCAACTAGGTTATTTTTTTTATGGGTCTTTTACCTGTAATCAATTGACCTAGGGAATCAATGGAACAAAATTGAGTAATTGCGACTATCTCAATTATTTATTTTTTGGTTTAACTGTTTTCACAGAACGTAATGCTATCGTTATATTGATATGGAACGTTATCGTACCCAGTCAATTAACGATAAATTTTGATTGGATGCTGGGTTTGGTCAATTAATTTAGGAAAACACAAGATTTGTTACGGCTATCCTAATAGATCTAAGGTTAAATGCTTGAATCGCAAGAATAATATTTTTAACCAATGATCAATGAAACAATCGAATATATGAACCCTTGGATCAGTATTTAATCAATTGAACTTTCTTTCTAATTTTAGTTTGTTGCATTATTGTTTGTTTCTAAATTTTAGGTTAGTAATTTTTATTTTAGCAATCTACTTGAAAACCCTCTGATTTTATTTTTAACATCATATAGGAGATTAAGTTAATTAGTTCCCTTGGGATTCGACCTGATAATCACTATTACTACAATTTGTTACATTGGGAGAAATCAGTATTAATTTGAGGGCTTCGACAATTCAGCCAAGGATTTTGCCAAATTTTACCTAGAAAGCTATACAAATTTGCAGCGAAGTTCATAGATAGAATATGGACAGAACAGAGTGTTTCTACAAAATAAGTATATTAGAAAAATTACCAAAAGTCCAATTTTAAACGAAATGTTTACTGCAATATGTCATTTTAAAACTCTGAAAATCTAGTTTCATAAGAAGAAAACTTCACTTAATTTGCCTACACGTAAAAGAAGTTATAATGGAAAGACCACAGCATACACAAGCTATCCCCTTTGCAGAAAATCAAGGTTTCAACTAGATTTCACTTTCCACCATTATTCTAAGTTCAGATCATTAATCAATACTTTATTTATATAATTACACAATTTTTCATTCATCCCAAACCTTGAACCCAATATTTTATAACCCTAGATCTAGGTTCCTCAAATTTAATCCGTCCAAACCCTAAGAACAAGATTCAATTTTAGAATGAAAAGTTTAAATACAAGTTTAGGGAGAAGAATTTACCTCTATTCAGTGATTGATTTGAGCCATGGTTGTCGGATTGAAAAATTCTTCAAAACTCTCCTTT
Organism: Dillenia turbinata; assembly: GCA_037126225.1. Taxonomy (NCBI): domain Eukaryota; kingdom Viridiplantae; phylum Streptophyta; class Magnoliopsida; order Dilleniales; family Dilleniaceae; genus Dillenia; species Dillenia turbinata. The sequence continues at coordinate 3,527,156 of JBAMMX010000014.1, forward strand.
TTCTCCCTTTTTGAGTCAAGCCCTAAATTTTCTCCAATTCCATTTTTGTCTAAGGATTTGATTGAGGTTTTGGAAGCTTCATTGAGTGGGTTAATTAATTTCAAAGGAGATTGAGAGAGGGAGGAAGCTGTGAAATGAGAGGCGAGAAAGGGAGTGAGGGAGAGAGTGAGTGAGGTTGAGAGAAGAAAAAAAGTGTTTGCCCCGGGTGAGGGAAAAAGAGCGAAGGTGGGAATTTTTTTTTTTTTTTTTTGACTTTTCTTATTCTCTCTTCTTTTTTTTTTTTTTTCTTGTTTTCCCTTTTTACTTTTCTAGGCATTACAGAAGTGGTTCAGATAATGCATTGATATTCCTTATGATCTTTTTCATTAAATGAAAAGGAATGCAAATTAAAATGATTGCAAAGAATTAAGAAGTGCATATGCCATACCTCTTTGACCTATATCGTCATCATCTTCAAATATTTGAAGAACATTAATTACAGAATCAAACATAAGAATCAATCTCAATAATGAGCGAAAAAGTGAACCCCATCTGAGTATCACCAGCCCTTTGAAGGCTACTTTCTTAATGCAAACCTTGTCCTTGTGAGCTCACCACTTTCCAAATCTTCCACAACACTTTGCAACCATTTTTCTTTGAGAATTTCCCTCCGTTTAGATGAACTTTCAACAGCATGAACCAAGTCAGTTAATGTGTAATAGAGGGAATTGATTAGCTTACGTTGCTTTACTACTAGGACAAGTGTTAGCTGAAAGCTGATGTGCAAAACAATGAATATAGTCAGCCAGCTCATTTTTTCTTAGAATCAAGGTCTTTAATCCATTGTATTCACCTCTCATTGCTAGCCCCATCATAACCTTGACCACGAATACGTGATAGGCTTAAAAAAAATTTTTTGAAAATATCGCATCAATTGCCATCTTAAGTGAAGATGCAGAAGTATGGCATACATGAATCCTGCGAAATCGCTTTATTGCACATTCTTTTGATCCATGTAACGTATAACAATCACCATTTGCTCTTTCTTAGATATATCACAAGACTGTCTCCAGGTATAATAAACGACCCACTTCCAAGTTCATTAATAACAGCATTTGTAGTTTCAGTTGCTAAGACATTTGAAATGTCTTTTTGAATGTGAGGAGATGTAATTTTAATGTTTCCAGGAGCATTTCCAAGCACCACTTTCTTAATGTCTTCATTATGATCAGTAAGAAAATGTAAAAACTCCAAAAAATTATCTCGATTATCTGAATCGGGAGTTTCATTGTGTCCACGAAAAGCTAATCCTTGATGTAAAAGAAATCGAGCACAATCGAAACGGCCAACAGACGAGTTTCATACTCCAATTAATGGAAGCCAATAGACGAGTTTCATACTCCAATTGAGCTTGATCGAGAAGGCAACTTCAATATGTTGTTTTTAATTCATTAAATTTTCACATTTTGTTCTAACTAGATTGTAAGCACTATCGAAACGGCCAACATGAACACCCAATCTGTCCATCTTTTTCCAATTTGTAGATCCTTCACCAACAAAACTATCATTGCTTGCTTGCTTATCATTTTCTAGTCTATACATGTAATAGTACAAGCCAAAAAAAAAAAAAGCATCTTTTTCTGTACTGTATTCTAACCAAACTTTATATTTATCAAACTAGCTATTTAGGTTTAAATCGACAGGAAAAATTTTCAAACATTTTTTGTGGGAAATTATGCTCATGAGGTTGGCATGGCCCCTTTTGTAAATAACGTCTTCTAATTTTATCACGGAGATTAAGATGGTAATCACCATTTTTTTCTTAATCCCGGATCAGTCGGTGAGTCATCTAAGATAATTACCAATCTATTCCTTTTCGGATCACTGCCCCGATTGTTATTGACTTCTCCCTTCTTAGGCAAACATTCTTTTGTATCTTTTATCTTGTAATACCTCTCCATAACCTGAAATTAAATATCAATTTCGGAGATAATTGAACAACAAATGTAAGTAAGAACCTAAAAAATACAAAATTAATCACCTAAAATGATACAAAAAACTAATAACTTAAAAGAGATTAATTACGTATAATATTCACTTAATTTAGTTGTGTCTTTCGATTAATTATTTGGTTTAAAGATTTGATCCCTAAAATATTTCATTATATGAGACAAAAATACAAACAGTTGGTAGACAATTACATTACACAGTAGACTTCGCTGCTTTAGTGAATATTTTTTGTAGAGATTTGGAATATGGGATTACTTCTGTTGATTGTCAATAAAAAATAAAATAATTTATCATATAATTGAAAGACAGAAGGGGCCATGATAGATTATGGAAAAAGAATATATATGTACTGGAGCAACTTTAATCTTTGAAGAGAATTTGACAAAAAGAAAAATTTAAAAAAAAAAAAGTTAAATAACTACGGTTATGTCTCAACTCACGTGAATGGTGTAGATGTGTAGAAATCAAACTTAGCTTTTGAAATGAGGTGTGGGTATGTGGGGACCGAGACAATAAGAAATTGGGGGACCAGGATTCTTGTGGCAACAAAGACTTGCTTTGGACTTCTGGTCTCATAGGTTGTGTACTTAGTAAAAGCAAAGTAAAAGCAAGAGTGAACTTGGAGTAAGACTTTTTAGTGGGGGCAAAATCGGGATTGTAAAAACTTAATATCATAGATATATAGTGAAAAAATTTTTGGGTTACTGGGGGTAACCCCCCTCCCTCCGCCACTGGGTACAAAGGGAGATAGGATGTTGTGGAGGCATAGTGACTGGGATTTTACAGTAAAATTTTATCAGTCAGTTGCAGAATAGCTCCGACACAAATCATAAAAACCATATCTTTAGTCTGATAGATGCTCTGATTGTTTCTCCCGGAGTTGGTAATTTCATGTGGAGATTGGCTCATCAAGGACTTCTAATAAACATGGAGGGGAAGTGAAGAATGACTCGAGATGATACATGTGGGAGGTGCTGTAGGGATCAAGTATTCATCTCCTAAGGGATTGCAGCTATTCAAGAGAAGAATGGACAAAGTAGCCAGAGTCAAGGACAAGGAGGCTTTCTTCAACGACAATTTGAAACCTGTATCCTGATCAATCAAAGCAGGGGTAAGAAGTAACCAGCTGAAGATTGGCCAGAGACCTTTGCACACTCATGTTGGCATATATGGAAGATGAGGAACAAAGGAATTTTTCGTGTTGCTGTCTTCGATCCAGAGAAAGTGATTTATTTGGTTACTAGATAAGCTATAGAGTACAGATGTAAAGAGCTCAAGGAACCAATGTAGAAGTAATATGGGTTAAATGAATGGCCCAGGCGGATGGGTATGTTATATTAAACGTTGATGGTAGTGCGTTGAAGAATTCCATGGAGACTGCCGTCCCAGGACTGGAATTGGGATCTCAACAACAAATTCTGCTGCTGATTGGCTTTGCTAACTTCACCCATAGGAAACCCAATGGTATCAGGCAAACATATGTGCATGAGCCCATCGTATCTGTAATAAATGCCTATGCCTATATGTCTATCTTCCTTTTGGCAAACCACGAAACATATGAAACATGTTTTACTAGACCAAGGTAACCACCATTACACAAGATCGTACAAAAAACTAGGTACCAAGCACTCAAGTAACATAACTGGAAATATCCAAGAACATAATTGATGGTAGTGCGTTGAAGAATTCCATGGAGACTGCCGTCCCAGGACTGGAATTGGGATCTCAACAACAAATTCTGCTGCTGATTGGCTTTGCTAACTTCACCCATAGGAAACCCAATGGTATCGGCAAACATATGTGCATGAGCCCATCGTATCTGTAATAAATGCCTATGCCTATATGTCTACCTTCCTTTTGGCAAACCACGAAACATATGAAACATGTTTTACTAGACCAAGGTAACCACCATTACACAAGATCGTACAAAAAACTAGGTACCAAGCACTCAAGTAACATAACTGGAAATATCCAAGAACATAATTGATCTTAAAGGAGGGATTAAAGCATTGGAATACCCAAGTGTCTTAACTTTTTCATTCTTTTTGTGTTAATACGTACAAGAGATTTGTTTCTACAACGGGACATATCTACAGCATTCTGTCATCTTGGTGGCCGGACAATGTGAAAGACCATGATCCTGAAAAACATTCTAGCCTACTTTAAGTATCACAACTGCAAGAAAAACAGAAAACATTCCAATTGGTTAAAGAAGGTAGGAGCGCATCAAATGTCAAAGTGAGCTGCGTAAGTGTATGCCGCACAGCAAATATAGATACTCATGTCAATAAGGCAAGTATGGCGGTACAAAACAACCATCCATGAATGAGCAGAGTAAAAAAGAAAGGACAATTTCATGTCAGGTTATACTTGAGCATTCCAAGGGTCATCATCTGAAGTGATTATAAACCCACAACAAGAAGTACAGAAAGACCTGGAACATTTGAGACACCTAAACATGGGCAATCTCTGCCTCTAACTTCAGTAATATGTTGTGCACAGACAAATAAGAACAAAATTTACCAATAAAAGTCAAAAGAATAAAGCAGGACAGTGGGAAAAAAAGCTACAATTGCCAAGTAAAGATTCTGAAACAAGAAAATTTTCTCGTGTGACACTATCCAAATCTCTTCTAGCCATACAAATCAAATTGAATTTAGCAAATACAAAATTGAATAACAAGCATCCTAACATTTCCCCTCTACTTGTTCAGAGAAGATGATTCATTGCATAACAGTCCAACCAAAGTTTCTAAATTCAGGTTACTTATAGACTACAACTTCACTTCTCTGAATATTTAAACCAGACTGCAAGTTTTTAACTTTCAAGAACTAGTGTTAGATATCATGACTTGAGAAGATCAATAGCCAAGCCCAATACACTCATCCCCTCCCAGGAAAGAAAAACCCAATTAGGCAACTTCATAATCTTCAAGTAGACGAGTTAGAAATTCCATGAAAAATCCTGACACGAGAGACAAATTAACCAACACAAAATTCAGATAATTAAAAATAATTGAGATAAACAAAATTTGAGAATTACCTTATATTTTTTATTATGTCGTCATCGTACGAGCCATCACTCCTGAAACCCAACAGAGGAAAAAAAATGGAAATTAAAAGTGGAGAAATACAGCAAAACCAAGGGAAAGGATTAGGAAATTGGGGGTTCATACTTGATTCTTCTGATTGTGACTCGGACTTGCCGTTGATCAGTAATGGAAGCATCAAAAACAATTTTTGTGTAAGCCTCCAACTCTAGGCGAAACAAATCGAAGGGTATGCGGAAAGGCTCCTCGCGGCGATCATGACGAACGAAGTAACATCTAAAAAACGTAAACGCATCCGGGCCGTACTTGTAATCTTTTGCATGCGCTCTCACGCTCCGATTCTGCGCGACGCTGATTTTGTTTGAACGAGGACGGGGCTCACGGACTTCATGATTTCTGCAAAACGGATGCATCTCGAACCATCCCATATCTGTGTCACACTGCAGAGTGCAGGGCATCGTTATCTATCAATCCCCGAACAGAAATCCTACTTTTTCTGTGAGAGAGCCGATTACTTCTGCGATCAACATTGCGTGTCCTTCAAGTTTTTCTTCGTCAACGGTCAATGATAAGCTCAAATCACCGCATGAGGAGCGCGAATACAAGATTCTTTGGCATATTGTACCTGGAACCTTCCCGGGACATTAAGACGGATAACGTACTAGTCGGTCTAAGACTAGACCGACTATGACCTATAAGTTTCTCTGTTCTCATTTATGCCAGCAAGAAGGATGAAGATGGTAGGCAGCACAAGAAGACTGATATTCAGCAATGATGAAGAGTTGATATTAGCTCAATTAAGTTGGGCAATTCATAAACAAAAAATAATAATAATAATAATAAATGTGTTCGAAAGGCCATCTGGTTCTTTTTTGGAATACTTGATATTGGCTCAATTAAGATTTAAACGTAATTTTTAATCAAAAAATGATGAATATAATGATAATTTAATTTTTCATTAAAAAAACATTAATGGATCAAAATTGAAGAGGAATTTATAGGAGGATTCCAAAGTGTAGCTTAGCATTTGTTGCTTCACTGGTTCATCTCAATTACTTGGGGAGCATTTGGAATCAAGGTAATGTAATTTTTCATGTTAAAATTTATTGTTATTGTTATAAATGATATGTATTTATTATGGATATTTATTCATATGAGTAATCTTTCGAATGGATGATCATATTCAAAAATAGCCATTGGTTTTTGGGTTGCTTTTTAATGAACGATACTTTTGACTTTTTGGTACACTTGTGATCATTAAATTTTAGGTTATTATATTAAATAGAGGTATCTTTTTATTATTTTTCAAAATTCCTATAAATAGATACCTTTGTAATCTCATGATGTACAATCAAATAGAGAAATAAAATTATTCTTCTCTTATTTTCTCTAAATTCTTTCTATTTCCTTAATATTTTATAATATATTATCAGCACGAGTTTTGCTCGAGTTTTATACAAACTTAATGTCAAGATCACCTTCGATAATCACAACTTGTAAGTATTTTTCATATAATCTTAAATGTTCCGTATACTGTCGATGATAACTTGCCTCTGATTATATATTGCATTTAGTTTTCTCAAAGATAATTGGTATGAGTTGAGACAATTTGTTCGGTTAGTAGATACCGTATGAAGTTTTGGATGTCATTCTTCTTTCTGTTGAACCAATGCTTGATGCCATGAGCTCCTAACTCAAATCTGAGAAAAATCTAATTCATGATTGCTCAAATATGCACTTCCATGACATTGCTTCTTTTTCTTTCATTAATCAAATGGCACGTTGCATAAAATGTAGAGTGTAGGGACCAAAATTGGATTCTACTTTATTTTAATTATCTTGTGAAACAATTAAATTGATTAAATTAATTACACTTTTATATATTTGTCTATTCTAGAAATCTTGTATATCATTTTTTAAATTTTTTTAGCATACTTATTGTCTAATAATTTCTTAACATACTGTCACTAATAAGATATTTTAGTAACATGTGCATAGATTATTTTCTAATTTATTTTTATGCTTATGTGATAATAATTTACGGCAAATCTCACCAAATTTGAGTTTATGACTCAATATCTCGGAAAAAAATTACTTGTCCTGGATCCTTGATGCTGAAATCTATTTGAATGAAAATGGACTCAGAGAAACAATTAAAGAACATAATAAAGAGACTTTGCAAAATCGAGCAAAGGCAATGATTTTTCTCCGTCACCGCCTCTACGAAGATTTGAAAATCGAGTATTTGATAGTAAAAGATCCACTTGAATTGTGAAAAAGCTTGGAGGAAAGATTTAACCACCATAAAACGGTAATACTTCCTAAAGCTCGTTATGATTGGATTCATTTGCGATTCCAAGATTTTAAATCTGTGAGTGAATATAATTCAGTCGTTTTTAAAATCAATTCTCAATTAAAGTTATATGAAGAGAATATTACTGATTATAATATGTTAAAGAAAACACTCTCCACTTTTCATGCCTCGAATATGCTCCTGCAACAGCAATATCGAAAGAAAGGTTTCAAGAAATATTCTGAACTGATTTCTTGTTTGCTTGTGACTGAACAAAATAACGAGTTATTAATGAAAAATGATGAGTCTCGTCCAATTGGCTCTAGTCCATTCCCTAAAGTGAATGCAACAATTCACAACAATTCAAGACGTGGAAATGGTCGTGGTCGAGGACGAGGCCGTGGTCATGGCCGTGGCCGTGGCTGGAATATTTACAGTAATGATCATACAAACTATCAGAAGTGGAAAAGTAATGATAAAAAACAAGAAAAATGTGGATCTAGTCAGAATGTTGAGAATAAATGCTACCGATGTGGGGTGATTGGACATTGGTCATATACATGTTGTACGCCAAAGCATCTTGTCGAGCTTTATCAAGCTTCGGTGAAGGAAAAGGATAAGAATGTAGAGGCAAATGCCTTATATCAAAATAATGACCCTAATAATATTTTTGAGAGTCTTGAAAATTTATCCAAATATGAAATTGGTGATTTCTTGAGGATGCTGAATATGATGATTTTAATTAATGTAATTGTTTTCGTTTCTCAATATCTATAATAAATTCAAAGTTATTGTTTGTTTGTTTATTTATTTATTTATTTATTGTTTTTGAAAACCTATGGATATTATTGGATCAAAAATCGAAGATGAGGATCTTTCACTACAAGAAAAACGGGTATTAGCGATAGAAATGTCCGTCGTTGATACTCAAATTTTCGTCGTTAAAAGTATTAGAGACGAAAAATTAGCGACGAAATTATCCGTCGCTGAAAGTCACCTCGCTAGTTTAGGGACGAAAATTTTCCGTCGCTAAGAAAATCCGTCGCTAATCCTTCGCTATTAGCGACGAAAATATTTTCGTCGTAAATAATCTGTCGCTAATTTAATTTTTTATTTTTCTAATTATTCCGGATCAGCGACGGAAATAATCTGTCGCTACGCTAATTTAATTTTTAATTTTTCTAATTATTCCGGATCAGCAACGGAAATATTTCCGTCGTTGAAGTGAGCAACAGCCAAGTTTACGTGCCCGAGAGACCGACCGGCTGCCCAACCCGACCCCGACCTGGCTGCCCAACCAGACCGCCGCCCTCACACGCACCTGTCCCCCGCCTGCGCCTGCCCGCCGCCCGCACTACACCTTGCCCATCCGTCGGTTTTTAATTTGTTGTAAAAATACCCACACCCAGATTTAAAGCCGGGTGTGAGAGAGATATTGTGAGAGCCTTGACCACTATGCCACTTGCGCCACTTGTGTTATTAGTTTATTTTTTTTCTATTTTTATACTATATTTCTAACTCTCAATATTAAAAATACAATACCCTAATTTAAAAAAATATAAATTTTTATTTAATAAAAACATTAAATTATATTTAAAAAAACACAAAATTATATTTAATAAAAACACAAAATTATATTTAATAAAAATATAAAATTATATTTAATAAAAACAAAAAAAAATTATATTTAATAAAAACAAAAAATTATATTTAATAAAAACACAAAATAATATTTAATAAAAACAAAAAATTATATTTAATAAAAACAAAAAATTATATTTAATAAAAACAAAAAATTATATTTAATAAAAATACAAAATTATATTTAAAAAAAACAAAAAATTATATTTTATAAAAACACAAAATTATATTTAATAAAAACACAAAATTATATTTAATAAAAATACAAAATTGTATTTAATAAAAACAAAAAATTATATTTAATAAAAAAATTATATTTAATAAAAATACAAAATTATATTTAATAAAAATATAAAATAATTAAAAAACAAAAAAAAACAAAAAAAAAATAAGGGCGGTTCCACTGCGACACATGCACGGTAGAACCGCCATCCTATTTTTAATATTTTTTATTTTGTATTTTTATTTTTTTAATTTTTTTATAATAATGCTAAGTTTGGTTTAGGGTAATTAATAGTAATATAATGGTAGTGATAAAAACACAAAAAATAAAAAAATAGAAAACAAAAGAATAAAACAAAAAAAGCCAAAAAGGGCGGTTCCACCGCCCACATGCACGGTGGAACCGCCCTCCTACTTTTTATTTTTTCTTTATTTTGTATTTTTATTTATTTTTTCTTTTTTTTTATGATAATGCTAAGTTTGGTTTAAAGTAATTAATAGTAATATAATGGTAGTGATAAAAACACAAAAAATAAAAAAATAAAAAAACAAAATAATACAAAATACAAAATATAAAAAAAATAAAAACAAAAAAGGGCGGTTCCACCGCGTACATACGCGGTGGAACCACCCTCCTATTTTTTATTTTTTCTTTATTTTGTATTTTTTTTATTTTTTTATTTTTTTTATGATAATGCTAAGTTTGGTTTAGAGTAATTAATAATAATATAATGGTAGTTATAAAAACATAAAAAATTAAAAAAAATTAAAAATTAAAAAAAAACACAAAAAAAATATAAAAAATGGGCAGTTCCACCACCCACATGGACCGTGGAACCCCCTTATGTTTTAAATTTTTTTTTGTTTTGTTTTTTGTTTTGTCTTTTATTTTTTTATTTTCTATTCTTTTTTATTTTATTTTTTAGTCTTCTTTTATTAGTTTGTTTTTCGAGGGTTTTTTTAATAAAACAATACCCAAAATTATATTCAATAAAAATACAAAATTATATTTAATAAAAAATAATATCCTAATTTATTAAAAATAGAAAATACAAAAGTATATTTAATAAGACACAAAATTATATTTAATAAAAATATAAAATTATATTTAATAAAAATATAAAATTATATTTAATAAAAAGATAATATTATATTTAATAAAAACATAAAATTATATTTAATAAAAAGACACAATTATATTTAATAAAAATATAAATTATATTTAATAAAAAAAATTATATTTAACAAAAACAAATTTTTTTTTTAAGTTTTAGCGACGGATTTAGCGACAGAAAAATTAGTGACGGATTTTTCCGTCACTAAATCCATTGCTGATTTTTCCGTCGCAAATCCATCACTAATAGCGACAGATTTTTTTTCATCGATAATTTTCGTCGCTGAAAACCCTTTTTCTGGTAGTATTTGTCTTGTAGACAGTGCAACTACCTATACAATTCTCAAAAGTAAAAGATATTTCTCTCATCTTATAATGAAAAAACAAAATGTGAATACTATATCTGGTAGTGTAACCTTAATCGAAAGCTCCGGAAGAGAAAATGTTTTACTACCAGGAGGAACACTCTTGATCAGTAATGCATTATTTTCACTCAAGTTTTATCGAAATATATTAAGTTTCAAAGATATTTGTCTCAATGATAATCATATAGAAACAACTAATTTGGGAAATAATTAGTATTTGTGCATTACTAATATTAAAATGGGACATAAACAAATTTTGGAACGACTATTTGTCTTCTCTTTAGATCTTTATTATACATATATTAAATCAATTAAAATAAATGTCATAGTAAACCAGAAGTTTACTAATCAAAATGAATTCCTTTTATGGCATGATAAATTAGATCATCGTGGATCTATAATGTGCGACGAATTGTATAACATTCTTTCAGACATCCATTGAAGAACCTGAAGATTCTTCAATCGAATAAATTCTCATGTGTTGCATGTTATTAAAGTAAATTAATAATAAAACCATCACCAATTAAGATTGAGTTTGAATGTTTTACATTTTTAAATCGAATTCAAGGTGATATATGTGGACCGATTCACCCACTATGTGGACCATTTAGATATTTTATGGTTGTAATAGATACATCTACAAGATGGTCACATGTTTGCTTATTATCAACTCGAAACCTGGCGTTTTCGAAATTACTTACTCAGCTAATTCGATTACGAGCACAATTTCCTAATTATCTCATTAAAACAATCCGTCTTGATAATGCTGGAGAATTTACTTTTCAAGTATTTAATAACTATTGCATGTCTATTGGTATAAAGGTTGAACATCCTGTGGGTTATGTTCATACCCAAAACGGTCTAGCAGAGTCATTTATTAAACGTCTTTAATTAATAGCGAGACCATTACTTTTGAAATCCAAGCTTCCCGTTCATGCTTGGGGACATGCAATTTTACATGCAACAACATTAGTTCGCATCCGACCTACTAATTCTCAAGCTTACCCTTTCCAATTGATCTTTGAAAGAGAACCTAATATCTCTCATTTACGAACTTTTGGATGCGTAGTTTACGTCCCCATTGCTCCCCCTCATAGAACAAAAATGGAGTCTCAAAGGAAATTAGGCATTTATATTGGTTATGATTCTCTTTCCATTATCAAATATCTTGAACCCATGACAGAAGATATTTTTATTGCTAGATTTCTTGATTGTCGGTTTGATGAGACATTTTTTTCAATTTTAGGAGGCAATAATGCTAGGAAAGGAAAGATAGAAAAAGAGATTACCTGGAGTAATCCATCCTTATGCTATTTTGATCCTCGCACAAAACAGTGTGGATTAAAAGTTCAACGGATCATTCATTTGCAATAGATTGCAAATCAATTGCCAGATAAAAGACCTCTCTCAACAAATGAACCTAAACCATGCCTGAAGTGTGGAAGACCAATGGGTTCTAAGGATAAAAACCCTCAAAAGAAAAGAGGAACAAATGAACAAATTGATTGTATAGAAAAAGGAAATAATTCGATCTAAGAAAAAAACTTCCAGAAGAAGTTGAAATAGATAATCAAGAAATATCGATAAATTACATTTCTACAATGAAGACATGGGATCGAACAAATACAAATATTGATGATATATTTGCATACAATGTGGCAATTGATATTTTGAGTGAAAATGAGGACTTTGAACCCACAAATTTAAAGAAATGTCAATCAAGAGATGATTGGCCAAAATGGAAGGAAGCAATTCAAGTAGAACTAACATCTCTCTCAAAACGTGAGGTTTTTGGACCAATTGTCAAAACACCTGAAGGTGTTAAACCAATAGGATATAAATGGGTATTCATGCAAAAAAGAAATGAGAAAAATGAGATTGTACGATACAATACTCGACTAGTTGTACAAGGCTTTTCGCAGAGACCTGGGATTGACTATGAAAAGACATATTTCCTTGTAATGGATGCTATTACTTTTCGTTATCTTATTGGTTTAGTAGCACAGAAAAGACTTCATATGCAAATGATAGATGTTGTTACAGCATATTTATATGGTGCACTAGTTAATGACATATACATGAAAGTCCCAGAATGACTAAAGTTGCCAGAAGCATGCAATTCTCGAGAATTATTTTCTATTATACTACAAAGATCTTTGAATGGTTTAAAATAATTTGGGCGGATGTTGTACAATTCTCTTAGTGAATATTTGCTGAAAGAGAGTTATACAGATAACTATGTTTGTTCATGTATTTTTATAAAGAAGTTCGGACATAGTTTTGTAATAATCGCTATTTATGTTGATGACTTAAATATTATTGGTACTCCTGAAGAGATCTCAAATGCAATAAATTATTTAAAAAAAGAAAGCGAAATGAAAAATTGTCATGCCCCGAACCGGGAATCGTGAACAGTAGCCCATTGCCCTGGATATCGGCTGTATTTTTACAGAAAATCGGGCAGAACCTCCCCATAAATCGGAGGTCTCCCAATGTACAAATAATCTGTATAAACCTGTATAATTCAAAATCATTCTAAAAATAAATCAAATGGCCATCCCGACCTCAAAACAATCCACCGAATCTCCCAACCGACATCCAGACAACGCAAGGCTAACAAATCAATAACAGTCCTAGCCACAGACCTCTACTGTCATGCCCAACTAGAGCATGAACAGCCGCCACACCGAGCGGGCCTAAATTTATACAATTATATTACAAATTCCCAAATTAACACTTTAAATATTTACAAATGCCTCAATGCAAGTGAAATGAGAGTTTCGCAAACAGAAATCCAATAATTATACAATCATCCCAAAATATGTACACGGTCAACTACGGACCTCAACAAGACCACGCAGGGTCGACAATAAAATATGAAATTCATATTTTCAATTAAAGCTTCAATCTCACCGTCGTATCACCAATCCACCAACAAGCTATCATACCTCTAGAGCCAAATGTGTCACCCTAGCACCAAAATCCTGTCTGGGGAGGGGAAAGAGGAGGGGTGAGTACTCAGGGAAGAATACTCAGTGAGTGAGTGGGTCAATGTAATCGTGTAATATGGGGTGTGAAACTGGAGTGTCAAAGCATAAGTATACAATCATATTTCAAATCATCATGCTTTCCATTTCAACAATATATCATTTGCACGCAATATCAAGTCAAATATGCATCCAATATTGTCATCAAAATCATAGAGCTGCCAGCCGAAAATGTCCCGGCAGAGGTCTACCACGACCTATGACAGGCGCACCGGGGGTGTTATATGCGATTTTTATTTAAAGTGCTCTCTACCCCGGCGTTGGCGACGAACCTCGTCCAGGTGCTAGACTTGGAGAGTGTATCCAAATCCTCCCCCTTTCGGGTTCAACCTGGCTAGTACCGTGTCGTAATTATCATCTCGACAACTCGTGGGATATCCTAGGCCTTAGGCATATCCGGACGCCACCCAAGCGCCTCTCACGGTGTCCTTCATAGCTACGAAACAATACATATCAAAGCCCTCAAGGCCAAAATCAATATCATATCAAATATGTGCCGTAAATCAGGTTCACAAACCAAATGCAACATATAGCATAAAATGGCACATTTTACATTTCAAACACATGGATGCATATTTTCATAATTCAACAAATTTTTGGACACTCCATCGGTTCACAAAATCATTTCCAAAACCAGTCAAAACATTTTAAGCACACGACAAATCATGCTCATTTATCAAACTGTTGTAAAACAGAGTTTACATATTAAACGAAAACATTGAAATAAAACCCACTCACTGTATACGGGAGGGTCAATCACTCCCTAAAATACACAACTGTCGAAATCGTGCTCTCCTCGATCGATCCCCAATCAAGTCACTACAATTATAACACATCACATATTTCTCACACCTCAACCTCAATTATATCTATATACATTTACAACATCACCCTGTTCAGTCCATATACACTTACATATACTCACACAATTCAATCAAATAAAATCTTACTCGATCCTCGATTGACCCTTTCTAATACAAATCATAATTATGTCATCAAATTTCCATTTTCTCTAATTTTTGTACAAACCTCAATTCTGAAATTCATGAATACATACTAATAAATGTCACCAATTGCATTTCATTTATAAATAAGTAACACATTGAAAATCAAGTCTAATGAAATCCTAAAATCATACAATATCAGAATTTGTCATAAAATGATAAATCTTCTCCCAAAATAGAAATTCTTTGAAAAATCATAAACTTTCCGATTGTCATCCGAATGTTTCAAAGTATATGTCATTTTCAACGTAAGAAAGTCTATTTTCATAATACAGAGATGATATTTGATTTACTTATATGCAAAATAACCTATAGTGTAAAAGAATGTATCAACCCTTAAGTCAAAATCCCAAATTTCCAACTATTCTCATGCATACCTTAATTTAGACTTCAAAAGAATTATTCTAAGTAACTCAACATGATTTATCATTCGGAACAACCCAAATTCGTACAGAATCCTATACTTATCCTAAATACTCACATATAATGTCAGACAATATATTTTAAATCGAATCTAACATACATCCTAAACATATACAATACATCTCATTCTAAATTTACCCTAAATTAATTCAACAATTTGAATGAACCAAAAATTCCCTCACCTAGGGTTCCTCGGATCGCAGACCTAGCTCTCGTTCGCCCTTTTGTTCAGTCTAAACCTGTAAAGCTTCCAAATTTAAGCGAATGTCAGCAATTAAAACCAATCTACTAAGAATATTCAAAACCCTAAAATTTACTCATCTTACCTAACGCAGAAAATGAAATTTTGCAGGCAGTTTGGGGTTCTTCGAAGGTCTCAGACAGACTCTGCAACAGTCTGCAGAGATAAGGAACAGAGGCTTGTCAGTTTACGATTTTTGCAGGATGGCCGAAAGGACTGCTCGCAGGAAACCGCGCGAGCAGGAAAAGAGGTGAGTTCCTTCGCGCGCGGGAGAGAGGGAGTACCGTGAGAGAGGGTGAGACAGCGGGTGAGATAGAGAGAGAAGACTGAGAGAGAGGGCGATCGAAGGAGGCAAGCGGTGGAGATGGTGGATCGTGACCGCCCGCGGTGGAGGGAGTGAGAGATCGAGACTGAGAGAGAAATGGAGATAGAGACAGCAAGTGAGAGAGAGAACCGAGGGGGAAAGATAGAGAGAGAGAGTGGTGGTGGCAACGGTGGAGCAGCGGCGGTGTACGGTGGAGGAGGGAGTCTCGGGTGAGAGAAAAAGCGAGGTCTCGAGTGAGAGAGCGAGAGAAACAGAGAGAGAAATAGAGATAGGGAGAAAGAAAGAGAGAGAGAGGTGGTTGTGCGGGTGGTTGGTGGTGGAGTACGGCGGCGACAAGGGCGGAGGAAGGCGGGAGTCGCGGCTGTACACGGCGGTAAGGGAGGCGGAAGAGAGAGAGTCGCGGGAGTGAGAGGGAGGGAGAGAGAGAGAAGGAGGGATTAGGGCTTTTAGCCCTAATCCTTAAATGGGCAAAACGCAGCGTTTTGCTGCGTTTTGCTGCCCCCTATTTTATTATTATTTTTTTTTATAATTAAAAAAATAAATAAATAATAATAATAATAATAATAAAATTCCTCACATATTTTATTTAATTCCTGAACAAAATATAATAGTACGGACACTGCAGTGTCGGCGTTACAAAAATCTTAGTAAAACCAAATTTTATCTCAGCCTGCAGTTCGAATACTTAAAAAACGGGATTTTTATCCATCAATCAACTTATACTGAGAAAGATTTAAAACGATTTAAGATAGACAACTCATACCCATTAACTTGCCCAATGATTGTTCGGTCACTTGATATACGAAAGGATCATTTTCATCCTCGAGATGACAATGAGAAGATTCTTGGTCCTGAAGTGCTATACTTATGTGCAATTGGTGTTTTAATGTATCTTGCTAATAATACCCGACCTGATATTGCTTTTGCTGTAAATTTATTAGCAAGATATAGTTCAGCTCCAATCAAAAGATATTGGAAACGGAATTAAACATATTTTTTATATCTCCGTGGAACGATTGATATGAGTCTATTTTATCCTTATGAACCAAATGCACAATTAATTGAATATGCAGATGTAGGATATTTATCAGATCCACACAAAGCTAGATCACAAACGGGTTATGTATTTACATATGGTGGTACAACAATGTCCTGGAGATCTATGAAGCAAACTATAACTGCTACCTCATCAAATCATACTGAAATAATTACAATTCATGAGGCAAGTCATGAATGTGTATGGCTCAGATCAATGACTAATCATATTCAAGAATCATACAGTTTATTAATAAACAAGAAGATTCCAACGATACTTCATGAAGATAATGTAGCTTGCAAAGTCTAGTTAAAAGGTGGAAATATCAAACGTGATAGGACAAAACATATTTTCCCAAAATTATTTTTCACACATGATTTACTACAAAGTGGAGATATTGACGTACAGAAAATTCAATCAAGCAAGAATTCTACAAATTTATTCATAAAAATATTACCCACTACGACATTTGAGAAATTGATCCATAAGATTGGAATGTGGCGTTATAGAGATATTAAGTGATGTCTTTAACAAGGGAGTATTGTATCGAAATACATGTATAAAGAAGGATGTACTCTTTTTTCTTCACTAGGGTTTTTATCTCACTGGGTTTTTCCTTAGTAAAATTTTAACGAGACATATTTTTTATACAATAGACATCCAAAGGGGAGTGTTATAAATGATATGCATTTATTATGGATGTCTATTCATATGAGTGACCTTTCGAATGGATGATCATATTCAAAAATGACAATTGGCTTTTGAGTTACCCTTTAATGAATGACAACTTTTGGCTTTTGGATACATTTATGATCATTAAGTTTTGAATTACCATATTAAATAGAGGTGTTTTTTCATTATTTCTTAAAATGCCTATAAATAGATATCTTTATAATCTCATGACGTACAATCAAATAGAGAAATAAAATTATTCTTTTCTTATTCTCTCTAAATTCTTTCTATTTTCTTAATATTTTATAATAGTTATTATAATTTTACACTATTATGGAAAAAAATTATGTATTTTTTTCCTCAGAAGTCTATATTATCCAACAAAAAATTTTTGCTATAATTAACAAATACTATAAAGAAAGTAAATAGATGTTTTATTATATTTATAAAAACTTTAAAAAAGTAAAACTCAAAGGGGTAGTTGACCCATTTCCACAGATGATAATATTTTGGATTTTTCTAAATTAATTATTGAAGTCTCTCATGTGTATGCATAGTACACATTTAGGTATGATATTGTCTTCAACGTTTGCATGACATCTTTTTATTAGGTCTACCAACACTTCATTGGTCTAATTAAAAAGATATTAAAATTCTACATTAAATACTCAAATTTAAATTTTGATAGTAAAAAAATTAATATTAGAAGAGTTCTTTTCAAATAAGAACCCTAACTCAACATAAATTAATCAGAATAAAAGTCTAAATACTAGGCGATAGATCAAATCTAAAAAAAAAAACTTTTTATTCGGTCTGACCGTAACTTGAGCCCAATGCATAGAAAAAGAATTTGTCAAATAATAATAACTAAAAAAGTTTAATTAGAGGAACAAATACATTTGCTCAAAACGGAGAGAGAGGAAAAAGTCTTTTCTCTTTTTTTTAGTTATACAAGATTTAAATTCTGAATCACGAAATTAACGAAGGAATATTATGATCATTAAACTATACTTAAGAATGACAAAAAAACCTTCCTTGTGAATACCAATAGAGATACTCAGTCATCATCCATCAAAAGAGAGTTAAAAAAAAAAAGAAAATAGAAAATAGAAAAATATAAATCAAAAATCAAAACTATAAAGGATAAGGAAAGGAAGATTAGGGTGGTTGACCTTATGACCGTTGAAATTAAGGACAGGCATAGGGGTTTAACTTCAATGCACAATAAGGCAAGAAATCAAACGTGAAAATCCGACCCAAGTGCCCATGAGCTTTTGTCTCATATGGCACCTTCCCCCTTCCCCATGTAATAGGTTTGAATTCAAGCCCCGGCATGCACCCAAAAAAAGATAAAAATAAAAATCCGACCCAAGTATTTTGCTTCTGCTAGTTCAGCTCAGACATGTAAATTTCAATGAAGAGTAACAAGAACGACAACAAATTCATCTTTGGACGAGAATCATAGTACCAAAGCCCAGAATGCACCGAGCCCAGCAGCCGAAAGAGGGAAAAAAAATAAAAAAACAAAAATTGCTACAGCCGCATGTGTTACAGTTGAAAGTCATCGAGCTCTAGATATCATCAGCAAACCTACCCACCCTACAGTTTCAGCTGAGGAGAAACCAAGAACTAGTTGGAATCTAACTCAATTACCTAAGCTGTCTAGGAAGCTTTGCAACTCTTTTAAACCCTCTGCAGAAATGCTTCTCTGAACTCTTGTCCGAGGGGCAACCAAATTAAGCGGAGGCTGAGAATGAATGCATACCACAACAACAGCTAAGTTGCCTCCAGTGTTCCTCTTCAGAGCCTCATCAACGAGCTCCTTACAACACACGGCTGGGTCATTGTGCTCTTGAAGCCTAGCAAAATCCACAGCGTTCTGGCTTCTAAAAACATCCCATAATCCGTCACAGCCTATTACCAAAAACTCATCTTCTTCTGTAAGCCTCGTGCTCATAAATTCAGGCTCTGCACTAAGAGGCCCACCATCCCTGAAAAGTCGATACAAAATGCATCTTGCAGCTCTATCAACATCTTTGTTTTATTATATGAGCAGAAAAGCATATAATATGAACGGCACAGTGGAATCTGTCAGCCTGTCAGCAGAAGCAAGGCCTCAGCAACTACAGCTCTCAATTTAGATCAGTCGTCATAAAAAGTCACAAGCAAAGCTTGCATGACACCCAATGCACCATTCTTCTAGCACTCACAAAACCTTTTATTGAATTACGACTGGCAAGATAAGACAGGGATCTGGGCCCCAAAACAGAGACAGTCCAGCAAAAGAGAATAACAAGCAAATACTAATGGATGTTCTTGGCTATTAAACGCCAGCCTCATTCCCGTATATTTTCAAACATGTGCAAACCCCTCTCCCACCAAAAAAAAAAAAAAAAAAAAACCTTTGTTTCCGGTTTGAGTTTCGTAGTATGATCAACAGAAAACGCATCTTGAGCTTCCAGTAAGAACCTCAGACTGTCCTCCAAACAAGAATAAAATCTATTAGGAAGAGAATACGGAAGCTGTAAAACAAATAAAATCATTAGCAGATAGTATTCAATATATGTCCCCAAAGAATAAAGCATGCTAATTTATAGTACCACCAGCTTACATCTATTTACTGGGAAAAAAAAATGGAAAACAATTACAAAGAATGAAAGTTGAATTGAGTCAAAGGGTGACAGTGAAGGATAAGTACAAGACCTTCCAAACAAGACCTTCCAAGCAAGAGCCAAGCAATAAGAGGAAGGAGCATGCCAAAATTATTGCACTATCAGGACATCTGGTGTTATTGCTTTATTGTTTGTCATAGGACTTGTCATTGTTATTATTCTTTCACCATTGGACCTGACACTGAATTATTTGTCATTGTTACATTATCATCTACGCTTCACAGCATGTCCTGTGGTTGTGTCCATGCGTCACATGGAGAAAGCAAACCATACTAGAAGGCTTAAAGCAATGACAGGTCATGTGACAATGTGAATAAGGTACAAAGCTACATAGCAAGAGAGGAACTACCTTGACTTAGAGGTCACGGGGGCAAGTAAAGAAAATGGTCTAGACACAGCGATGGTGGGACATTCTGCATTGGACCTACAGATAGGTTGCTTCTACTCATAGAGTCAAGTTTTTTATTTGGACCATTTAAAGGGTTCGATGCAGAGAAATGATTTTTATATCGTTAAAAGGGATGCAATATCATAAGTTCATTAATTAAAAAAACATCTCACAAAGTTGTGTGTACTGTTGGTGTTTTCTGTCATCGTTGTTAGTAATGTAGTCGTTTACAAAAGACAGAATTTTGGTTTAAAGTAATTCTGCAGGAAATTGTTACATTAATACACTTTTTCTCCACTACTTATCCCTTGAAGATGGGTCAAAACATTATATGGTCTTTGATACAAAGTATTTTCACACATTTTCAAGAGTTGTGAGCCACAGTGCATTATATTTTTTCACATCATAGAGGAAATTTATATAAATCTGGCATATTACATCCTCTGCACAGATATTAGATTTTTTCTTACATCATAAAAAAGAATATTAAGCCAAATAAGAATGTATATGATTAGATGAACCAAAAGTTCATTTAGACCTTACAACGCACTAGCCTGTAACTAGTTTCATGATATTCCAGCAATATCTATGGAAATCTAACGGAATAATTATTAATTTCATCAATGAAATATTCTCGTATATCGAGTTTGATTTACAGTTTTTCTACAAAATATTTGACATCCAGCAATGCATCCATCATCCATGCATGCAAAATCTAAAATAGAAGTGTTCTGAACGCAATAACAATTAAACATACGAAAAATTCATTAACTTGTCACATAACCAACCTCATTACCTACACCCCCCCCCCCCCCCCCCCCCGCATTTCATTACCTGCACACCACCACAACTTATTACTTCCACCTCACCATAGTAGGACAATTACCACCACAACCTCATTATCTCTACTATGATTCCTGCCTCAACATGGTGGAAAGTTGCACTGTCCACCACCTTTCTAGTGCCACAGCATCACAGCACTTGCTCGTACCATCAACCACACCCTAATCACTAGTAATGCTTTATCTGACCATCTCTATTACACATAAAAATAAATAAATAAATAAAAAGCATGCTGCATGCTCATGTCTGTGAGTAAGAGGTTCCTCTATAACTGGCTTTAACATAAGAAGCTGCAACCCTGCAAAATTTCCCAGCACTATATAATTTTTCTCATCAAAGACAAAGCACTTTTTCTATGTGTCAACACCATTTACTGTTAGATGCGAAATTGCCCCTCCCCCAAAAAAATTCGGTCAGGATTCCCTTCCCTGACAGTTCATGATTTTCAAATCTATTCACATTGTCACTTTCAATAACACAGAAAAATATATCCTCCCTAAGAAAATCAGATACAAGCTATGACATCAATTTCAATGAAACTACTACTTAGAGAAATGCATAGTCTAGGACAATAAGTAGTGCGAAGAGAAAAAAGAAATACCCCGTAAAAGGCATGGGGCCCTTTGCTGAAGCTATTAACTGCATAATCTTGTTACACATTGTCAACAAAAAGATATACATCTTCCATGCTGGAGCGAAATCCAATGTCCACGCAAGCTCCAGAGCGGACAATTGGAGTGAAATTCATATGGGAATCTTCTATACCTATTCCTTGTTCAAGAATGCTGTTTTCACCTTGGCCTGGTAAATTACAGTTTCAGTTAAAACCTGAAACAGCATAACATTAAACAAAGAATAGAAATCTTGGAAGCTAGGATGTAAGTTGCCCAGACCAGAGCCATTAACCGCAAAGAGATACAACAACATGCATCACACACATGCACAATATTTCAAGCATACCTTCATCGAGATCAATGGAAAAGATGTGTTTCCATTAGCATTTAGCAGATTAAAACAAATATACATAGAAAGTCCACAACAATATGGTACCTCGTTCGAAAACATGTGTAAGATAGACTGGGAAGTGCTAAAATACTTGGCATATCCTTTAATAGATGAACAATGACAAGATGTGGCCATCTCAGCTAAAAATGGCAAAAAAAAAAAAAGACATATCGACAAAATGGTCTGAAGAAGCTCAAAAAAAGACTAATAAGGCAAACTTGAGAATCCAATTCTATAATTTTTTTTGGACATAAGGCGTTAATTACTAAAATTTCAAAGAAGCGATTGGAACCATATTTTACTCAAATTTCTTTTATCAACAAAAAGTATTCAATCAGTAAAAACAGTTGTACAAGAACAAAATGACAAGAAGGCATAATAAGAACCACCATAACATTGTCACCATTAGAGAAATACAAGCATTAAAAGACTCCCTGAAAAGGGCTAACCAATTTTAACAAACAAGCCCAAAGAAAAACAACGAAGTTACAACAGTTGTCACCAACAGCCACTTACAACATAACCCATATGGAGCAACTGAATAAATGTTACAATTTGCATGTGGCAACATTAAGATCCAAGGAGAAAATGAAAAACCACTGAAACCCTTCCAAAGCATTGTTATGAGAATAAAGAACAAACAAGCCCAAAGAAAAACAATGAAGTTACAACAATTGTCACCAACAGCCACATACAACATAACCCATATGGGGCAACTAAATAAATGATACAATTTGCATGTGGCAACATTAAGATCCAAGGAGAAAATGAAAAACCACTGAAAACCTTCCAAAGCATTGTTATGAGAATAAAGAACAAAAGTTTATAATTCAACCACATCTCTAAGCATCCTGAGGGACCAGTAAATTTTATAGGCTCTGCACAAAACAAACGATTTTCTTTTGATATATTGACATATTTAGCCAAGCAATACCAAGCAAGGTCATTAGCTTGAAAAGTCCCTATCACGATCACCATTGCTGAAGAAATGCATTTGGAAAACACCCTACCCCCCCACCCAAAATTTCTACCCAAACAAGACAGAACATCCCACAGAAGAAATTCCAAAATTCCAACCAAATTAAACATACTGCTAAGACAGATAGTACGCCAAACACAGATGATGGGCACCATAAACCCATTTATGACCCAGATATCAGCATTCAAAAAGTTGCAGATTCGGCAATTTAGTACCCCAAACACAGGGCGCGATAAACCCATTCACGACCCAGATATCAGCATTCAAAAAGTTACAGATTCGGCAATTGAAACTCTTCTAGAAATCCCATAAAAACATGTAACTAGACAAAGTATTGGACCCCAATTTCACAGACAAAATAACAGTCCGAAAAACAAATCAAACAGCTCATAGAACAGTCCAGAAAACTACACAGCAAGAATATGCAAAGTTCAATGAAATCCCAAATGCCTAGAACAGGGGGGGGAAAAAAGAGGCAAAACAATACACTGATAACCAAATTAAAGCATGCTAGTATGGACCAAAACCAAATGACAAACTAAATAAACCAATTAAACACCCCCACAATTAGCATCCGACAACTCATAGATCCTGCAATCGGAACTCTTCCAGAAACCCCAAAATGTTACATGACTTGACAAGTGATATAACACCCACTTCCAGAGCCAAAAACCCAAATTCAATTATCTTAGAAAAACCAACCAACATCTCAAAAATCAGTAAAAAATGTAACAAAATGCAAAATTCAACAAATTCCCAAATGAGAACCTCTCGACCCCATTAGAGAAAACACATAACTAAAGAGGAATGATTAAAACCCAATTGCAAGAAATTTATAATAAAAACAACCTAACAGCACATAAATATAAAATGCAGTGAATTCCAGTAAAAACTAGCAAAATGCAGAAAGAATTCAATGAAAAAGCAAAGAATGAGAGACTTACACGAGATGGGTGTCTTAAAAGCGACTTCTTCCAACGCGAAGCAACACGAGTCGTGTTAAAACACTGCTTACAAGCAGAAGAAAGAGGGTGGTTTGGAGGACTACCGTCACTAAAGTTTTCATTTTCGCCATTAACATTCACAACTACTTTGCCAGTAGTCTCCATGGTTCACATTCTCCTTTTATTCAAACCCTAACCCTAGAAATCGAACGCCCGAGTTGGAGAAAAGGTGAAACTGGGGAGAAATTAGGTTTTTTTCTGAGGCTTGCTCGAGCTTTGGGTGAATTTTACTAGGGTTCCTTTATTTTGGGTTCGTGTGAATTCGTAAAAGAAACGTTGTGTTCGGGTAAGGTTGTACTTGAGGTTTTAGAAGAAACGTTTTTTGTCGTTTTAGTGGGATTGTACGTGGCGCACTTTGGCTGCTGCAACTTGTACGGTTCGGTCCTTCCGTCTGCTCTTGTTCTATCAAGTGTAACTAGCTCTTGTTCTATCAAGTGTAACTAATGACGGAATTTTATTTTATTTTTTGGGATTTTTTACCCATCGAATCCAATTGTTTTAATTAATTCGAACCAAATATATTATGAGGGTTGATTTTTAATTTTTTTTTTTTATTTCTAAATCGAATTCAGATCGATTAAAGATGTAAATTGCCGATTTCATAACGGAATTTGGCTTCCACTTATCAAGTGTTTAGGCATGAGGTATTATAATATAATTTTTATCGAAATCATATAAATGATATACACTTAATTACTAGCTCTTTGTAAAAATAATAATTATAAGTTATATTAAATATTTTATTATAAAATGAGATTTTTATGATTATGTTTAGAGATGGTAGTAATGTGAGTCGCATTTCATCTCATATTACCTTCGATTAGATATTAGGCAAAGCTCTTTACATTCATATGGATTTTGATCGAGGTGGATTATGATTTCTCAAATATCAGTTTCTTGTTGATTCAAACGGTAGCTTTCGATAGACAAATTCACTTGCAAAATCCTCCGGAGGGTATTCCGACAGGAAGATTCCGACACTCAAACCAGTAAATAGCGGTTTTCGTTTGAAAAAAACAGATTCAGAGTTGAGGGAATGTCGTTCTCTATGTTTTGTGTGCTCCCTGTGTTAAGTCTAAAGAGCGTACCTGACGTCGAGGGTTCTGAAATCTTTTATACCTGTAGGAGTTGTGTGTCGCTGAGAGACTTCCACCCTACATTCCTTATCGAACTGATTCGAGAATTTCGGAAGTCAATATTATGAATTAATCACGATCCTTATATATCAGGAAGTCTTTCCCTTCGGGAGGGATACTTTCCTTATCTGGAAGATCCAAAATTTACCGTTATGAAGTGAGAAACTGAACAATAGGAAATTCTGACCTTTCTTTAGAATTGTTTGGAGTGCTGCGTACTGATCGATCGCTTTGACCGATAGAGGTCTTTCGAGACTTGCCCGGTTAGAAAACTGATATTTGCTTAAGTGGTTGAGGAGACTATCTCCAATCGGTTATAGGGGCAACTGAGACCCTATCATTCGATAGACCCGGACGACTAAAACTCTTTGGTAGATCGATCGGAGCTGTCATAGCACTTCGGTAGATTATTATTGCGGTCGTTAGATACTAATCAACAGACCTTTTGCGTGAGCCTTTAGGGAGTTGACTTTTTTGATTTGGGCTTTACGTCCCATCATTTGTCCCTAACTCATGGTTTTCTCGGAAGAAGAAGCGCCATGAATGACAATCCTCGAAAAGGAACGCCCCTTTTTACTTTGACATTTGTCGCTTCGATTTTCACGAACCGTCTTTTATACATTTTGTAAGAGTCTTTGTTCCTTAGAAAATACCATTTTTCCTTTTTTCTTTGAGAAGCTTTCTCTTTCAGCAAAAATATCGACAGACGTAAATATCGATAGACGTTTCCTCGTTACGTAACATAGACAATATTCAGAACATTATGACCGAAGAGAATCTGATAGAAGTCCAGAAGGAAATGTCGCTTGGAAGTGACTTCGAATTTGTATTGCCTGGCAAAGGGGATAGAGCGAGTCTTACCCCCGAGGGTTGTGTTCCAATATATAAACAATGCGTAAAATATGGTCTGAAGATTCCATATACGAGCCCACTGACGGAGATCTTAAAGTATTGGAACATTCACCCTTCGCTGTTCATCCCAAGTGCTTGGAAATTTGTGATTGCCCTAATTTCCTTATTAGGGTTTTTTCGTATTCGTTTTGATCTAGAGATTTTAGGGGCTTTGTTTTTCTTGGGGCGATATAGCTCCAAATGATCCACCCATGGTTGGTATAAACTCTAGACTCGTCGAGAGTTTTACTGGAAGTTTTTCTATAGTGAGTCCTAGGATAAGCACTGAATGTAGAAATTCTTCTTTATCAGATTTTTGAATAGGGATCTCCTTCCCGTATTTTCCAGATACTAACCAGGTGCCCTTTTTGAATGAGAAAATCTCATCTCTTCTTTGTCACTCCCATTTTCTGCGTGCAGTGGCCCGTTATTGTGAGACTAGTTGTAGGAGCTTCGTGGGTGGACAGCTTGGTGAGAGATGACATGTTGATACTATCCAGTCTTCTTATGGATGAATCAAGCCAAATCACCAAACCCCTTTTGCTGGAGCAATAGGGAAAAGACTTGGTCAACACTGTGCGGGACATTGATATCCGTCTTCTTGATGAAATTTCTACTAAGCGAGAAATGCGATCTCATGTAAAAAGGAAGGCGGTTAATGGTTCTCCCGAGTCTGGGCAGAAAAAGTCCAAGACTATGGTGCCTAGTCTACCTACTAGGGAAGAAGGGCAAGCTGAATTTGGAGAGCATGCGCTGTCCCAGGAACATTCTAAAACTGGTGGGGGTCATCTAGTTAGTGAAGCCTTTGGTGCGTCAACCGGAGTTAGAGAATGAGGCAGTTCCGGCGAGAGATTCTTCGAAGTGACTGAGAACATTCCGGTTCAAGAGCAAGGGTTGGAAGAGTCTCCGATAACGCAACCTTCTGCTTCCAGTCCGACCGAAACTTCGGAACAGTCCCATCGGGGGTCTCAGTGTCTCTTGGTCGATGTACCAGATGACTATTGCGCTCCTCCACCTATTTTAATTGGAGAAGGATGGAATTCCGAAAAAGGATTAGTGACGGTCTTCATGGGGGGGCCACAATTTCAATCTTATTGTCCACAGGAGGGGTTACAGTTGGTTGAGCGTTTCCAACTTTCTTCGAGGTCCGCCCTTCGAAAGATATCTCTTGAGTGTACCGACAGGGCTATCCAATCCCTTTGTCTTACAATAAGTATTTCCTTAGTGCGAGTTGAAGTTTGATCTTTGCTGTCTCATGACTCTGACCATTATGTCTTTTTCCCAGACTTGTGCCCTAACTGAGTTTCAAAGAAAGTTGAGGGCTAAGCGGGACAAACAATTTTCCCGTATGAGCGACCAAGTGTTAGCGCTGAAGGATGCTTTGAAGGACTAAGAGAAGACCATTGGAGAGGTCAAAGACAGGCAGATCCAGCGCCTTCAGGAAGACCTTGTTTCAGTTCAAGCTCGTTGCAAGGAGTTGGAAACAGAGGCATGTGCTCACAAAGCGCAGTTAACAGCGGCTGAAATGTTAGCCCGTTTACGAGAAGAATCCCTTCGAATGGCTGAACAGGAGATAGTTGATCTCAAGGATTCTGCTGCCAAAAATGCTGTCGCCCTACAACTTTCTCAGCATAAGTTGCATGAGCATCTGAAATGCACCAAAGAGATTCTTCAAGAAGTTGGTCGGTACGAAGCTCTGCCCCTGCTTGAAGGATCAAAGGATTCGGATTCTGCTCCTACTGTTTCTTGTGTCCCTTCTGTCCTTTTGTAATTTTGTGGAGTGAGGATTTTTTATCCCCTAATTATAATAATTTTCAAAGAAATTTCAATATTTTTGCTAGCCGAGCGAGGTCCGTGGAATTTCTTCTAATGATGTGCTCATTCTAGTGCGTTATTGAAAGTTCTTGGAATCAAGACTGCTTTGGTATGTTCTTAAGAGATCAATTCGAAGATGTTTCCTCGAAAGGCCCGGGTGACTGAGGCCTTCCGTCCGATTAGAGACTTTAGAAATTATGGCCGTGTCCGCCCGTTCGGGGAGTTCCATCCCATATTAGCGACACATTCGTTCGGGAGATCCGGGTGGCTGAGACCCTTCGATCGATTAGAGACTTTAGGAATTAGGACCGTGTCCACCCATTTGGGGAGTTCCATCCCATATTAGTGACATATTCGTTTGGAAGATCTGGTCGGCTGAAACCCTTCGGTCGATTAGAGACTTTAGGAATTAAGGCAATGTTCCCCCGTTCGGGAAGTTTCATCCCATATTAGCGATATATTCGTTTGGAAGATCTGGGCGACTGAGACCCTTCGGTCGATTAGAGACTTTAGGAATTAGGGCCGTGTCCACCTGTTCGGGGAGTTCCATCTCATATTAGCGACACATTCGTTCGGAAGATCTGGAATACTGACTCCCTTCGATCGATTAGAGACTTTAGGAATTAAGACCGCGTCCGCCCATTCGGGGAGTTCTATCCCATATTAGCGATACATTCGCTCGGAAGATCTAGGCGATTGAGACCTTTCGATCAATTAGAGACTTTAGGATAGGGTCGTGTCCGCCCGTTCGGGGAGTTCCATCCCATATTAGCGACACATTCGTTCGGAATATTTGGGCGACTGAGACCCTTCGGTCGATTAGAGATTTTAGGAATTATGGTCGTGTCTGTCCGTTCGGGGAGTTCCATCCCATATTAGCGACACATTCGTTTGAAAGATCTGAACGACTAAGACCATTCGGTCGATTGGAAACTTTAGGAATTAGGGTCGTGTCCGCCCGTTCGGGGAGTTCCATCCCATATTAGCGACACATTTGTTCGGAAGATCCGAGCGGCTGAGGCCCTTCGGTCGATTAGAGATTTTAGGAATTAGGGCCGTGTCCGCCTGTTCGGGGAGTGTTTTCTTCTGAAGGTAATTTGAATTCTCAAGCCACGCGCAGTCAATGAGTAGTGACAAATATCAAAATTTTCATTAAAAGAAGAGTGCCGGGAAGTTCGGGTCGTACGCTGGATAGACGCTAACAGGAATATAAGGCCGATGCCAGCCATCCCAATGGTGGAATTGGAGGATCACCCCTCCCGATTCCTCGCGTGGTGGTCTAGGATCTGGCCTATGAAGTGGCTCATTCTCCCTTGGGGCGTCGCGCCTGTTTGGAGAAGACGGGTTTCTTCCTTTTAAACTGATGAACCTCTGTAACTTCCCACTGCGGACCAAGAATTTCAGTTCATCATTGAGTTTTTTACACTCATCGGTCATGTTGCCGTAGTCCCTATGGAAATGATAATATTTAGATTTGTCTTTTTTAGGATCTTCTTCCGCCGGACGAGGGAGCCATCTAGCATATGACTTGTTCTTTATTTGATACAAAATCCAACTTGGGGTTTCGCTTAGTGGGGTGTAGACGCTGAACCTTTGCGAATGTGGAGCTCCTGGTTTGCCTCTTTTCGAGGAACGTTGGCGTGGCGACCGGCTACGTTCTCTTCTGCTATAGTGGCCCTTTTGTCGATCGAAGGCCTCTGCTTCTTCCACAGTAATATATTTTTCTGCTCGAGAATAGAATTCTTGGAGGCTGGAGGCTTCTTAGTGATGGAAACCTTCATATCAGAGGAGCGTAGGCTCGTGAGGAGCGTGGCCAAGGCGATATTATGGTCCAGATCGGGGACATTCAACATTTTCGGCTTGAATCTCTTCATGAAGTTTCTGAGAGGTTCCTCTTTCCATTGATGTAATGATAAGAGGGATGTGGATTTTCGTTTAGTCTCTCGACTGATTACAAAATGGGCCTCAAATTATTGTTGGAGTTGTGCAAAACTCTTGATACTGAACGGGGGAAGAGAATTAAACCAGACTAGGGCGTTACCCTTAAGAGTGGTAGGGAAGTGTTTGCACATCGCAGCATCTGAGAGGTCTCTAAAGACCATCACTGATATGAAGTGGGCGGAATGGTCGCGGGGGTCGTTTGTCCCGTCATACCGCTCCATGGGAGGCAGAAGGATATCTCTTGGCGTCGGTTCTAATAAGATTTTACATCGAATGGCGATTCGCCCCAGGAGCATTGGGGATCTTCTCTATCCTTTACTCCTGCTCGTTTTAACTCAGCAGCCACGAGTTGTTCAATCTGCCTTTTTAGGTCCTGGAGGTCGTATTGGGAGCTCACCGATGGTTCAGAGAGTTCTCGTCCCGGGGTTTGTTTGTATTCGGATTCCGCAGCAGATGAGTAGTTGTCCGGCCCAATGACTCGATTGAGTCCTTCCAACTGTTTACTCATTTTTTGGATTCCAGACACCAATCTTTCCATTTGGGGTTGGTCTACCTGCTCCGATTCTGGGGTCATGACTTGCTGTTCTTGATTTACATGTCGCGGAATTAACACCGGATGCAACGGTCGGGGGGAAAACACGGAATTGTGAATTGGGGGATTCGTTACTGGAGGAACAGCAGGTTCAGCGGGCATAGGGATGTGCCCTTCTACAGCATGAGCGGCTCTAGAAGATGCCCTAATTCTTGGAGGCATGATTATCAAAACTTATCTAGCCTGTTTCCCACAGACGGTGTCAATCTGATGGAGGTGGGTTATGACTCCTCAGATACCAGTTTCTTGTTGACTCGAATGGTAGCCATCGATGGGCGGATTCACCTGCAAAAACTACCGGATGGTGCTCCGGTAGGGAGACTCCGACGCTCAAGTAAGTAAAAAGCAGTTTTCGTTTGAAAGAAACAGACTGAGAGTTGAGGGAAGGTCGTTCCCTGTGTTCTGTGTGCCCCCTTTGTTAAGCCTAGAGAGCATACCTGACGTCGAGGGTTCTGAGACCTTTTATACCTGTGGGAGTTGTGCGCCGCTGAGGGACTTCCACCCTACCATCCTTATCGAATTGATCCGAGAATCTCGGAAGTCAATATTATGAATTGATCACGATCCTCATATATCGGGAAACTTTTCCCATCAGGAGGGATACTTTCCTTATCTGGAAGATCCAAGATTTACCGTTTTAAAGTGGGAAACTGAACAATAGGAAATTTTGACTTTCCTTTAGAATTGTTTGGAGTGCTGCGTACTGATCGATCGCTTTGACCGATAGAGGTCATTCGAGACTTGTCCGGTTAGAAAACTGATATTTGATTAACTGGTTGAGGAGACTATCTCCGATCGGTTATAGGGGCAACTGAGGCCCTATCATTCGGTAGATCCGGACGACTAAGACCCTTCGGTAGATCGATTGAGGCTGTCATGACCCTTCGGTAGATTATTATTGTGGTCGTTAGATATTGATTGGCAGGCCGCTTTCGTGGATCTTAGGGAGTTGACTCTTTTAATTTGGGCTTTACATCCCATCAGATTTTAATAAAAATTTAAATCTAAATATTTTACTCAAACCTTTATATTATGATCGGGTATATTCGAATAGGTAACCATTTAATACTTAAGTTTATTCGTGATTATTTTGATAATACGGAGAGTGCTTTATTGATATTTATATAACGACAACAATAAATATTGAAAAATCAAAAAGAAAACAAAAAACAAAATAAAACAAAACTAAAAGACAAAAAACAAAATCAAAGGGATTTAATATATGTTCTTACGCCACTTATTTTTATCTAAAATTATTTTCTCAATTAAATTCAAATCTATCATATTTTTACAAATATTGATAAAATATGATAAAAGAGAAGGTAAAATCTCATGCCTTCGTCTTATCAAACTAATCTTAACTCCCATGCAAACTAATCTTAACTCTCAAGTATGATAATCTTCTTCTTGGTGATGGGTAATAGTATAGAAATCACAATTATAGAAACTCGTTAGTTACAAAACATATACTATTGGTAGAGTCAAAAAGTTTTCTTAAGAATACTAAGATTTGAAATCAAATTTTAATTCTAGAAATGTCTTTGTCCTACCAATTGTGTTAGAGGTAATGTGTACTCACAAATTGTGTCAGAACTCTTATGTAGAACTCTTCCTAATTTGAATTGTATCTACATCTATGTATTTATTGTAATGCTAAATGTAGTTAATCTATAGCTGTTGTTCCTGGTCCAATAGTAATTGGGGCTCACAATGAGTGCGGCTCGAATTATAAACGTTCAAATTTTGGTGTTTTCGAAATCCAATCCAAAATCATGTAATCACATTACGAATTTTCATCGATGAAATTAGCTAAGAATGCTTGCTTCTATATTATCAATGAAAACTGATATCCATTTTTTTTTTTTTTTGAGATTTCAATTTTGAGTTTCTACTATGTATTAGGTTGAATTTCCTCTCCTACTAGATTGAAAGTTTCTGTTATGTATGTAAAAAAATAATAATTGATGGACCTTTTAGAAGACCTTATTGCATAAAGTGGGCCTCCCTCTTCTTTTGACACCAATACACTCAAGCGAGAATGGGCCTGTGTCGCCCTGCTCACTGAAGAGATTCATTTTCATAAATGGGCTTTAGTCGTCCTGATTATTCGAAGGGACTTGCCTCTCCGAAGTGTCTTAGTCGTCCCATCTAACCGAAGGGATCTATTGTTCGACTCGATTTACAAGAGGGATCGAATATCCTCAATCGATAGCTATCAAAGAGGCCAAACATATCCATCTCACCCAGCCACTAGTACCCCGTCGGTATCGCTTAACTAAATGAGTTCTGTACTTCGGCACGAAACATGTCTTCCATATACGAAAGGAAACCTAATAGATCTAAACGATAAGGGAAAGAATCTCATCGTATAATTCAGTTGACTAAGTAGCCGCAACATCGATTCCTTTGTGACTATAGATCTGGAATCCCCAGACGAATTTTTAAGGAAACTAGAGTTTCATAGATCCCGCAACGGCCCTGATCTAAGAAAAGCATTATATAATATCAATGGAGGCATCAATCAAGGTAAGTCCTCTGACCCTACATAGGACACACAGAGTACAAAGAGAGATCCGTCTTCCCTCCTCTCTCAATTTGTTTATCTTTTACTTTTTAAAATCGCTCTTTCTGATTTAAACGTCGGAATCTTTTCTACCAGAGCATCCTCCGGCAGTCTTTTGGAAATCTCAAACCTCACGACTAGTCGTCCAACCGAATTCAGAAAGAGCCAAATTTGTGAAGACAAAATCCATTTCCAATAATAATCATACTTGCTTCTATATTTAGTACCTGTGATTTCATAATTTGATGGGATTGTCATTTCTATGCCTTTACATACATTAATGTAGCATAATTTATTTTGCAGCAGACATTTCCATTTTTTTTGCTTGGGCCCCTCGTGATCATGTAAGTGAAATCAAGTGAAAAAGAAATTGAAACCTCCTTTCATTGTTGGAAAAAATAACTTGACGTAAAATAATATCAAATATCGTATTAAATTATCAAAATTAAAAACTCAGATCAAATCGAAAATATATTTGATTCCATAAACGAAAACTGAATAAAGTGAAATATTAATCTCGACAAAGTCTTAAATTCGCTTTTCGTCGTAGCAAAATCTTGGATACGGCCTTTTAGGTCAAATGCATCCTCACAGATTTTTTCTATATGATAGGGATATTAGGGAGAAGAGTGATCCATTGATTCAGGGGCCATAACTCTATTTATAGCCGTAAATATGACTTTATTTCTAAATTCATAACAAAATTTATCTATTTAACTTATTTCAGTTACTTTACCAAATTCACACGAATTTAGGTAACTTTTTATCTATCTTTAAGTCATCCTTTAACATTCTTTATTTAACTCATCATAAATAGTAATTGTTTATTAGTATCTACATATTAATTTATTTTCATATCCTTTGAAACATTTAAACCCAATTACGAAATTTTCTAAATTTATCAAATCACTTTCATATGGACTTAATTTATGGGTTTGACAGTATGCAATATAATTATTTAAATATATAAGTCCAATGTTGGATTAATGATCCAACAATATCTCACATGGACTATATATGAAACTTTATAATTATGTAATTGCGAAACAATCGAATGAGTTTAACTTTTCTGTCAATATTGAAATCATATCAATTTAGAATCAAAACGGTTTCTGTTACATTTCTTTCGTAACTCAACCCTCAATGGTCACGTAAATTGATATAACCGAATGATATGAATTATGATATGGATGTATAGTATGGAAATGTTATACAATGTGATCTTTAACATGTCTATTTCCAACTGATCCTCTTTAGTGAGATCAACCATACTCAATATCAGAATGTGATTCAAAATTGAATCCTTATTTTTATGGAAAATAACATCAAAATACTTTAAATTGAAATAATCGAAAATATTTATATTAGATCAGTATCTAAAATCATAAACTTCCACCAAAACTGAATATCTTGAAATGATATGATACTCATATGAGTAGTGTGCACATTAACTTTTTGGGTGGCAATCCCTTAATAAATGGATCCGTAATTATGGAGTTTGTAACAATATAGTTTATAGACAACTATCCACTCTGAATCATTTCCTTAAATGGAATATAAGGCTGTTGAACTACTGTCGCACAAAAATTTGAGTGGCCTATTAATGCCATTCACTATCCATAATTCTGTGACGAAGTTTCATAGTCATATTCCATAATTGGATACCTCGTAACGTGTTATGAATTCCGCCGCCATAATAGAAGAGGGTATAAGAGATTATTTAATATTCTTCCAAAAATAGCTCATTCTACTAGCGTCCAGTATGTTGTAGCCTTCATGCTAACTTGGCAGCCCACAAGATCGGAGTCAGTATATCAAATAATCTCAAACTGATCTGACTTCCAATATGTAAGTATATTTCATTTTGATCTTTATAAGTACTACAAGACCCATTTGGCTACTTGCCAATACTCTATTCCCAATTTGCTTAAATTTTTGTTCAACATTTTCGTAATGTACGCAATATCCAAATACGTACAGATTAAAACATAAATCAGATTCTATACTGTTGATGCATAAGGAATTTTTTGAATTTTTCTATATTTAAGGTCATTCTTGAGGCACTGTTAGAAATTAACTTGTCTCCCTTACCATAGGGGTATTTCCTGAGTACTTGCTCCCACAGAGTTTGTGATATCTATAATTAACAACCAAATTTCATCTCAAAATTCAATGAGATAAAGACTTCATGAAATTTATAATATCATTGTTAGGTTGTCTGTATGAATTTTATCTCTTCCTTCACGGTATCGGTTTTGGAGGTGGTTGAGTTTGTTCTTCCGGAATGGAGGGTTCTCCAATATTATCTAATAACACTTGTGGGAATATCAATATATTTCTATTAGAAAATAATATCTCTAACCATATTTCCCCCTGTAAACTCAATATTTTCAAAGAATCGAACACTTTCCGACTTAAAAAAGATCTTTTTTGTGAGATCATAAAATTAATACTTCTTAAACTTTTCAAAGTATTCTACTAATCAACTAACCGTCCTGACGTCTAGTTTTCTTTTATTAGGTTTAATAGATCTAACCTTAATTGGACAAATCCCAAACGTATAGATACTTTAGATTATGACGTGTGCCAATCTAAAGTTCTTATAGAGTTTCGATAGTTGTCTTTGTGGGAAACCCTGTTCAGAATATATGCTACAATTTTGATTGAGTCATATCATGAATAATTGTCTATAAACGTGATAAAACATCTTGACTATTCCAAGAACCAAAAGAAATGGCCTATAGATATCTGTATATATTAGTTCTAAGACGTTTCAATTCTTGTTGGCTTTAATCTCCTTTTGTGGATTTGTTTTCCCTTTATACAATTTACACAAATATCAAAATCTATGAAATTAAGGATATCAAAAATTTCTTCTGATATAAGTCTCCCTATTCTCTGTTTGGAGATATTACCTAATCTCTTATGCCATAATAGAGAGAAATTCTTACTGGTTAATTTAAATTGTATGCTTCAAGTACTATATTGCAGAAATTTATTAAATGAAGTAATAGTATTAAAATAATATAGATTATCAAATTCTGATAAATAACTAGAACCAACCTATTTAGATTTAAGAAACTAACCAAATTTTTTATTTCCGAAAGAACAGGTAAAATCTGATCTGTTTAACACAAAAATGGAAATCAAATTCTATCTATAAGATGGAATAACAAAAGTTTCATTAACATATAAATAGAAATCAGTTTTTAATCATAATTTAAACATTCCTATTACTATAACTAAAACTTTATTGTCATTGTCCACGCAGATGTATTTTTTATCATCAATTGACAATCGATAATTTAGAAAACCCTACATAGACACACTGATCTGAATAGTCGCAGCGGAACCTTACCATCGAGTGTGTCCTGATATCTAACTTAAATTAATCTCAGAACAAACAAAACTAAGGAATGTACCTCTCTTATTATGCCGAGTGTAGTAGTTGGTATATTCTTTTTTTTTGTACCATTCAGCACAATAGAAGAAGCAACCATTTTTTTCCTATTCAATCGGTATCTTTTGTTACTTCTTTTGTGATATTGTACCTGTAGTATCTTTATCCTACTTCTTTTTCTTTTCTTTCTTTTTGTCCTTAATGGTCAAAAGTTCTTAACCATTATATCGTATAGAAATAGGATTTGTCAAGAGTGTATCAATAACCATTTCATTTTTGACGGATCGTTTCTCAATATTCGTAAGAAAAGATTTAGTCATCATAATTGATTTACATATAGTGTCTTTGAATATTTCTAGGATGACTTACTTTATCATTATTAGATACATGCAATTCAACATCTCTCACATTTCTTTCTCCCTCTTTTCAGATGTATTCTTATCTGTAAGTGGTGGGAAGAATTTGCAAGGTTTAAATCCAAATTTGAAATTTGAACCATTCAATTTAAAAATCAACATGAATTGGATGTTAATGTTTATGGAAATAGTATTAACTGTCAAATACAGTAATTCGTATATGTTCACATGAAACTTTAAAAAACTAAATAAATTCAAATATGAGTAATCTCCATCACAAGATACCGGTTACTCCATTAACATCTCATCTTTGGACAAAATAATGAACTTGTAAGTGGTATCTTGGTGCAGCAATCAAATGCTGACAATAAGAATATGTTGACTAATTACCTTCCTTTGGGCTGATAAATTGTCATATGTAAAACCATAAAATTGTCATGCATTTATTACTATAAAGTGTATATGCAATTCCGTCAAATACAGACCTTCCTTTAGGCCGATCAATATTTACATGAATTGCATACACACAACCTTTTACATCTCTAAACAAATTAATTTTTACAAGAGAGGTCACTTTGGTGATATATTATTTCAATTAATTTATCTTGAAATATATACAAAATCATAGGTGTAGTAATCAAACGTTGACAAATAGAGTATGTCAACTAATTACCTTCTTTTGGACCGATGAATTGATCACATATGAAACCAAATAATTGTTACGCATTTATTACCACATGCTATATATGCAATTCTGTCAAGTACAAACCTTCCTTTGGGCCAATCAGTATTCGCATGAATTGTATGCACAACTTTTGATATCTCAAAAAAAATTAATTTTCATAATAGAGGTCACTTTGGTAACATATTGTTTTAATTAATTCATCTTAAAATATATACGAAACCATACTTATAGTTGAATCATATCTGTAATTGAAAAAATTCCAATTTCATTCTAATGGGCTTAATTCTTGAAAATTAGGCAATTTAAAGTCTAATTTTATTAACTTTAAATTGGGTTTATAAAACCCCAATTTTATCGAATCTACCTCCTTCTTACTTTTTTGTCCCTATACTTTCGTTGTTGACATAAAATCAAAATCTCCACCATTTGCCGACAACTGATTCAAAATTTGGTCAATCTCTGTTCTGTAGTAGAGAGCACAAGGAAAGTTCTCAGTTAGGTGGTGAGTTCATTTAGAACTGTTTAAGAATCAGCCAACCTTAGATTTATCTCCGTTTTGTTGATAGAACTTTCCTAGACATATCATGTCATCGCATACTAAAAAAATGACTAATCTTGAATATAAAAGGGATATTATAGAATAATAAGGATGAAAAATGGGTTTAATTGAATCCAATGACTTCTAATATATTTACTCCTAGGGTTGGGTCTGTTTGAACCCAAAATGACCCATATCCTTTTCTTTTGAAAAAAAGACATTGATCTTTTTGTGATGTAGATTTGCAATAAAATAAAAGTTTTATTTTTCTGAAATTGAAAAGTCAGCCCTTAAAAAAAAAGAAATTGAAATTTGAAAATTTTCTTTTCTTTTTTATTTTCAAAAACTGTAAATTTTTTTAATTGCAATTTCTTTTCTGAAATTGGGATATTATTCTTTAAAAAAAGAAATTAAAATTTGAAAATTTTTCTTTTTTTTTTGTTTCCCAAAACAAAAGTTTCCTTAATTTTTTTATTGAAAAACTTTATTATAAAATTGGGAAGTCAAGTCTTAAAAAAAAAAAAAGAAAAGTTAAAATTTGAAAGTTTCCTTTTTTTGTTTCCCTAATTCTGAAAGTTTCTAAATAGATTCTAAAATATTCCTTAAAACTATAAATTTTTCTAAAAATAATTGAATTCTGAAATTTTTTAAAAGAAATCAAATTCCAAAAAAATCTTTAAAATTGGAATTTTTCCAAAAAAGTGTCATAGAAAAATAATATCCGACATATTCCTTTAAAAAAAAAGAGGTCAATTGCATTACTTGCCATAAAAAGTTAAATCTTAAAGATTCCATTCCAAAGGAAAAAAAAAACCGCTTTCATAAATATATAAACATATATATATATATATATATATATATATATATATATATGTATGTATATGTATATTTGCTCAAAATGTCAAATTCCTTCTTTTTTTTTTGAAAGTTTAAAATATATAAAAAAAAATCAACTTTCTTAAAAAATAACCAAAAGAGATGAACATAAAATATTCCAAAATATCAAAAGTTTTAAATTTTTTAAAAACTTGTCACCTTCTTCTATTTTGCCCAACAATATATAAATTTTTTTAAACACTAAATGTCGACTTTAATAAAATATTTAATGTTGATTTTGATGAAAAACTTTCCAATTATTTTTTTTTGAGACATTGGATGTCGATTTTTAATAAAAAACTAACTTGACTTCAATAAAAATTTTCCATAATTTTTTTTATTGAAATCCACACCTAAAAGAAAAATCATGAATATTTTTTTAGTCGAAAACCAAAATATTTTCAAAAATTTTTCATACATATTTTCAAAAATTCACATAATACTAAAATCATATAAAATTTTAAAATATCCAAAAAAATCCCGATACTTCAAGTACGAGAGGCTCTGATACCATTTGTTCGGAAAAATAACTTGATGCAAAATAATACAAAATATCATATTAAATCATCGGAATTAAAAACTTAATAAATTGAAATTAAAAACTCAGATCGAATCAAAAATATACCTGATTCTATAACCAAAAACTAAATAGAGTGAAATCCTAATCTCGACAAAATCTTGAGTTCGCCCTTCGTAGGAGCAAAATCCTCGGTACGGTTTTCCACGTCAAATGTGTTCTCATAAATTCTCTCTATATGATAGGAGCATTAAGAAAAAGAGTGATGTATTGATCCAGTGATTATAACCCTATTTATAACTATAGAGATGACTTTACTTCCAAATTTATAACAAAATTTGCGTATTTAACTTATTTCAGTTATCTTATCGAATTCACATACATTTAGGTA
This sequence comes from Dillenia turbinata, assembly GCA_037126225.1. NCBI lineage: Eukaryota > Viridiplantae > Streptophyta > Magnoliopsida > Dilleniales > Dilleniaceae > Dillenia > Dillenia turbinata. Next base: position 3,567,169 of record JBAMMX010000014.1, read on the forward strand.
ACTTTTCAGTTATCTTTATTTCATCTTTCGACATTCCTTATTTAACCCATCATAAATAGTAAATGTCCATTGATATCTACACATTAATTTATTTCTATATTTTTTGAGATATTTAAACCCAACTATAGAATTTTTCAAATTTACTATATCTCTTTCATATGGGTTTAACTTATGGGCTTAACCTGTTCTTCACTTAACTCAATTTGACCTTTACCTTTATTAACATTTTCTTTTAATAGTATTCTTTAATCGAAATACAAATGACAATATTTTAAAATCAATTTCAATTATATCAAAATAAAAACAATAATTACATTCAAATCTTCACTCAAATTTATTTATTTTTCAACTTTTGTGTATGTATATATATATGAAGGGTTGGGTAAGGTATACGATGGGTACAAAATTCATACCCATAATTTATCCGACTCTCAACGGGTTTAAAAATTTCACACCTTCACTCACTCCATACCCTTCTCTTAACCGCCTCCATCGGGTAGGGTAGAGGTGGGTATCTACTGACTTGGGTACAAATTGAATCCCTAAACATGATCAATCTTTTATTTTAATCAGTTTATTGCTATCAATTCCTATCTTTCGGAGCCCTGTTTATAAATTACGAAATATCTAATAGGGTGTTTGACTAAATTTCTCAAGAAATTTGTTCGATAACTTTTCTTTTGAAATAGTTTAAGTGGATGTTTGATATCAATTTTTAGATACTTTTGAATGTTTAACTTTTCGAACAGTTCATATCAATTCATCAAACTTCAACTAATGATTCAAAAAACTGTTAAAATTTTGGAGGTTGTATGAAACCTATATCTTATATTTCATATTTTGCTTAGTTTAGACAAAAGAAATGAAAGTAAAATGCATGAGATTCACACTTCATTTTATTAGAAATAGTAAAAATATTAGTAAAATTCATGTTTAATTTAGAATTATAAATTGTATTTGATTCTCAAATTAACTTTGTACTGGAAGTGAATTATGGCTATTATAATTTTTTTTACATAAAATATTTCAATATTTGTTTAAATTCTGTTTATCAGTTTAAAATTTATTTTTGTATTTTTAGAATTTATTTTTACTATCTAGAGTTTAAAATTTAATGGGTAAATGAACATCTGAATATACTGAAAAATTGATTCCCCAAAAATTTGGACAAAAATTAATTGTCGATGAAATATAATTCATATGTACCACCATTTTTTAACACTGTATTACTAGATATGAAAAGAAAATTAAAAAATAAAATAAAATAACCTTCATTAATTTTGAAGCTACTCAAATTAACATGTTATGTGAGCAAATTGCTACAAGTATGAGAGAGTAAGAGAATTAAAGTAAACCATTTTTTAGAATTTATTTTATTTTTTATAAAATAAAATTTATTCAAATTATTGTTATGGTATTTATTATATTAATTGATTATTTTTTTAGTAGTTTAAATATGTATTTAAATTATTTATTTTTAAAAATATTATAAATATCATATTTTTGAATAATATATATCAATAACATGAAAAGAAATATTTTAAAAGATAAAGAGATTTAAATAATATAAAAATACTATTTTCGGTCATTTTATACTTTAACAACAATACAATTACTTAAATAACGAAATAGTCATACGATTTAACAACTATCAGTCATTGATTATCACTTATAGGCCATCATACATCAATCATCACTTAAATTTTATCAACGGTACCAAATAAACTATAAAAGTTATAAAAGTCATATATTTAATTTTACAAGCCATTTAAAATATATATACATACATATATATATTTATATATATACATACATATATATATTTATATATATATATCCCGACTCCGTTTTTTATGTCTAACTAATGAATTATTTTATTTTAATCTATAAATTAATTAAACTGTCTTCTTTAATATTTTATCATCAGATATTTACTCTTTTCATGTCAGCAAATAATTAATCTAGTGCATTTCGTTTTAAATATTCAATGTATAGGCTTAAAAAATAGCATTGTAAGCTTAGTTTCGCTGAGTGTTTTGTTTTGTTTTGTTTTTTTTTTTTTTCCTTTTTATTTTTCCTCGTTCAAATCAATTACAAGGAAAATCCCAAACCCAATTCTAAAATTGATCTAACCCTTCCAGATTGAGCCAACTAGTTGCCAAGACCAATCAGGAAGATCAACCCACCATTTTTTTTTTCTTTTACTAGATTTTTATAATTTGTAAAAGCAAAATTAAACTAATTTAATTAATTTTTCTTTTATTGCACGAAATAATTCGTGGTACAAAGAAAATAATTAAATCTGGTCAACCAAATAGACCATTATTTACCTCTCAAAGGTTTAACCGGTAACATATTCATTTCAATTTGACCAGCAGCAACACTGCCTATCAGTTATTCGGCATCTACCACTTGAAAACTTGAGCCCAATGCATGTTTGGTTGCATTCATCTAGTGTTGTGCATGGTCCTATGCAGGTCGGGTTCTGCTGCATTATATCCACAGCCTCCTCTTTGGGACTCTCCACACGTTTAGCAGCTTCTCCTGTAACACATTTATATCTTGTTGTTTATAGTTGTTAATTCTCATCAATATACTTGAGATTAGGTTAGTCAGAGTTAAAATCAACTGAGATTTTCAATATGAAAAATTCTAATTAGTTTTAGGGGAAATAATTGATTTCTTTTTACACTTTTCTGTTAAAGTTTTTCATATTTCTTGAAAAATATTATAAGTAAAATAAAAATTAAAAAAAAAAGATAGGAATATGATGGGGAAAATGAAATTTTCTTACATGCCCTTAATACTTTGAAAGGAAAAAAGAAAAGTAGCTTTTTCAAATTTTGGCAATAAATCTCAGTGTAACAAAAAAAAGAGCCAATTATGTATTTTAAAAATATTAAAATAATAAAAATGAATCTCTTCATATTAGATTTAATATATATTAAATTTATTTTTCATATATTAAAATTATTCATATGAAATCCTTACCAACTATGAATTATTTTATGAAACACTTACTAATATGAATTTTCGATAAATGACAAAGCAATATAAGAAAATGATAAGCTCACCATGAGAAAGAAGCAAACCAAAGCATAAGATACCAATGCATAGGGTTTTAACAAAATCCGAGCTTTTTGCCATTGCCATTGCCATTGTATATCTATTCTTTGCTTGAATTCTTGTGTATGTATGTGGGATGTGGAAGAGCATTAGCTTGTGTAAGCCATATATATACCTGAGATTGTGTTTTATGACTTTAAAGATCATATCAAAATCTATCTTTTACTTAATTTTCTTTCTTTATTTACAAGATATTTATTTCCATAAATCGCTTCAGACCCTTATTGTGGAAACATTTTTATTTAATAAATTTATTTAGAAATATACTCAAAAATTTTCATGAAACTATATATTATAGGAAATTTGCTAAAAATGAGATTATCTATCTTAATTTGCTAAAAAAAATTTTCTTAATTTTCTTTCTTTATTTAGAAGATATTTCTTACCATGAATTGCTTCAGACCCTTATTGTGGAAAAATTTTTATTTAATAAATTTATTTGGGTTATCTTCCTAAATATTAATAAAATGGATTAAAATTATTAAAATATTGTGATTTTTATTAAATTTCCAAAAATAGTGAAGTGGATCAACTTCAAAACTACCCAAAAACCGACCCAAATCTACCTAAAAGTAAGGAAAAAAATGGAAAAATTTTAAATGAAGTTGACTTCTGAGAAATCGACTTTGTTATCGATTTTTGAGAAATTCACTTTGTAATCGATTTTTGGGAAATCAACTTCAAGTGCATGAAAGAAAAGATAATTTTTAAAATTTTTATTTGTGTAGATTCTCTCTAAATCATTCAGCTTTGAAAATAAAGAAAATGTTTTGAACAATTTTGAATGATTTTCAAAATCTCAACGGTTCAAATAATCAAGCTTCACAGGCACTCAAACCAAAACAAAAGAAGCCTTTTGACTATGCACCCAAAATAACATCACTAGGGTTTCCTAATTTTCAATCAATAGACTGAAATATACAAAGTAGATCTTATTTCCTTAGTCTCTTTTTTCAATCAGAATCCATTGGGCATCTACTTGCTTTGTGAGTTACTATGATTTTCACCAATTGAGTTTCATTTGTTCTACCTTTGAATTGACGGCGTTTGACGTGCAAATGTATTTTCTGTTCTTCTTTTGGGTGTTGAATTGGGATAGGGGTCGAATTATTTCTGATAAATTTAAAAAATTTGAAACCCTTATTATAGCTGAAAGCGATTATTGTCTAAAGCTTTACTACGTAAAAAGTGGTTCAAGTAGCAACATGATGGGGAGACATCCCTAGTGACATGACGAGCAAGATAGTGCCTTCAGGATATATGCATTCACCATCGAGATCTCTAATGGGCTGGTCAGAAGAGGAAAGGTGAGACGGGGCAAGACTCATCCGTTGAAAGACATCTCAAAAGAGGATATCATAATCTGCTCCTTGATCTATAAAGATCCTCTTGATGAGGTAAGAGCCAATTCTCACTATGATGATTAGCAGATCATTTTGGTTAGTATCAATTCTTATCAAATCATCATCATTAAAACTGATTGTTGGTATCTTTCTTTTGACTCAGGTGATGATGGAGAGGAAAAGATAGTGATAAGAGCTGATTTTGTTGGAAAATCAGTTTGCTTCCTATAGATAGCGCCCATCTATTGGTGGTGTGTCTGGCTCCGCAGATAATGACTCTGTTAACTTGAACGGGATGGTTTGACCGTATGATGGCCTTGATTGATGAGACCTGCAAAAAACCGTCGGAGAGTGTTCCGATAGAAAAACTTCAACACTCAATTTAGAGAGCAGCTTTCGGGAAAGAGGAGAAAAAAAAAAAAAAAAACTAAAAGAGAACTTAGTATATCTTTTGTGTGTTATGTGTAGGTTCAGAGTACATACCTAGCTGGTTGACTTAGCAATGTGTATATGTCTGTGTATGAGTGAGTTATATGTATGCGGGATGTTAAAAGTCTAGTTTTCTTATGAGAGTATCCTGAGATCTTGGGAAATCATAACGTAGGAGTTTCAAAGATTTTGAAGTCTTACTGTTTTGGAAAGTCGAGATTGTCATAGGACCTCTTTTCCTTATCGGTTTCGGTTGTTGATTTTTTTTCCATTTACCTACTTTCCATGATTTTAGGGAAAAGGAAATATTATTTTGGTGATCAAATGACAATCACTAAGCATCGAGAAGAGGTTGAACCCATGCAATTGACCACCGAGCAGAACTTGACCGATGGGTAATGAGAGAGTGTGGGCCTTTTAGATTAGCCAGCAGGTTAACCGATCAGGTTGAAGCCTACCAAGTTGACATCAGGGCTACTGTGAGCCACTCAACAAGCTACAGGTTAGTTTCGAGTCCAGTATGATTCAGACCATTTTGTTTATATACCATCACTTCTTATATCAACAAAGATATGTTATTAATTCTCATCGGTATACATGAGATTAGGTTAATCAGAGTTAAAATCAATTGAGATTTTCAATATGAATAATTCTAATTAATTTTAAGAAAAATAATTGATTTTTCTACAAATTTCTAGTTTTCCATATTTCTCAAAAGATATTATAAATAAAATAAGAAAAGATATGAATATAGGCAAATAAATGCCCTTAATAGTTTGAAAAGGAAAAAAAAACTAGTTTTTCAAATTTTGGCAATAAGCAGGTTGTTTTTTATTTTTTTTTATTTTTTTTTTATTTTTTCATTGCCATTGTATATCCATTCTTTGCTTGAATTCTTGTGCATTTGTGTGATGTGGAAGAGCATTAGCTTGTCTAAGCCATATATATTCCTGAGATTGTGTTTTATGTCTTTAAAGATCATATTAAAATCTTACTTTTACTTAATTTTCTTTCTCTATTTGGGGGATATCTTTTAATATGAATCACTTCAAACCGTTATTGCGGATGCATTTTTATTTAAGAAATTTATTTAGCAACATCTAGAAATATATTTAAAAATTTCCATGCAACTATATATTACCTATCAAAATATAGAAACTACAACTATCGGTCATTGGTCATCAGTTGTCAGTTATCAACAATCAGTTATCGGCCATCATATATCAATTATCAACTAAATTTTATTGACTCTTACAAGCTATTTAAAAAAATATATATTTCAACTCTATTTTTTGTGTAACTAATAAATTGTTTTGTTTTAATATATAAATTAATTAAATTGTCTTCATTAATACTCTTTTCATGTCAGTAAATAATTATTTATATGATATTATCACAAGTCTAGTGCATTTCAACTCAAATATTCAATTTATAGGATTAAAAAATAGCATTGTAAGCTTAGTTTTGCTAGATTTTCTTTCTTTTTTCTTTTTCCTCCTTCAAATCTACGAGACTTCTAATGCTTGACGGGGGGGTAGTCTCTAAGAATCAAACTTTTCTTATGTTCCATACCTAACAAAACTTTAATTACCAACTACAAGGAAAATCCCAAACCCAATTCTAAAATTGATCTAACCCTTTCAGATTGAGCCAAACTAGTTGCCAAGACCAAAAAGGGGGCAAAGCTGATGAGGCTGAGTGGGCTCCCAATCAGGAAGATCAACCCGCCATTTTTTTTTCTTTTACAAAATTTTCATAATTTGTAAAAACAAAATTAAACTAATTTAATTAATGTTCTCTTTTATTGCACGAAATAATTCGTGGTACAAAGAAAATAATTAAATTTGGTCAACCAAATAGACCATTATTTATCTTTCAAAGGTTTAAGTGGTAACATATTCATTTCAATTGGACCAGCAGCAACACTGCCTATCAGTTATTCGGCATCTACCACTTGAAAACTTGAGCCCAATGCATGTTTGGTTGCATTCATCTATTGTTGTGCATGGTCCTATGCAGGTCGGATTCTGCTGCATTATATCCACAGCCTCCCCTTTGGGACTCTCCACACGTTTCGCAGCTTCTCCAGTAACACATTTATATCTCGTTGTTATTGTTGTTAATTCTCATCAATATACTTGAGATTAGGTTAGTGAGAGTCAAAATCAATGGAGATTTTCGATATGAAAAATTCTTATTAGTTTTATGAAAAATAATTGGTTTCTTTTACATTCATTGCAAAAAAAAAAAAAAAAAAAAGACTTTTAGCAATGACCAAAAACCACTAGTAAAGACCTTAACAACTACTAGTAAAGGTTTTGGAATCTTCTCCGGTAGCCAAATTTTCTATTAAACTTCTTCATATTTGTTGAAAGATATTATAAGTAAAATAATAATAAAAAAAAGATAGGAATATGATGGGGCAAATGAAATTTTTCTTACATGCCCTTAAATTTACTTTTTATATATTAAAATTATTCATGCGAAATCCTATTACCAACTATAAATTATTTATGAAGCACTTACTAATATCAATTTTCGATAAATGACAAAGCAATATAAGAAAATGGGAAGCTCACCATGAGAAAGAAGCAAACCAAAGCATAAGATACCAATGAATAGGGTTTTAACAAAATCCGAGCTTTTTGCCATTGCCATTGTATTTCTATTCTTTGCTTGAATTCTTGTGTATGTATGTGGGATGTGGAAGAGCATTAGCTTGTGTAAGCCATATATATACCTGAGATTGTGTTTTATGACTTTAAAGATCATATCAAAATCTTACTTTTACTTAATTTTCTTTCTTTATTTACAAGATATTTCTTTCCATGAATCGCTTCGGACCCTTATCGTGGAAACATTTTTATTTAGTAACATCTTGAAATATACTTTAAAATTTCCATGCAACTATATATTATAGGAAATTTGCTAAAAATGAGATTATCTATCTTAATTTGCTACTTAATTTTCCTTCTTTCTTACCTTATATCGCTTCGAACCCTTATTATGGAAACATTTTTATTTAATAAATTTATTTGGGTTATTTTGATAAATATTAATAAAATAGATCAAAATTATTAAAATATTGTGATTTTTTATTTGGTTTTCCAAAAATAGTGAAATCGATTTCTTGGAAAGGAAATTGACTTCAAAGCTACTCAAAAACTGTCCCAAAATCTACCCGAAAACTCGGTAAAAAGGGGAAAAATTATAAATGCAGTCGATTTCTGAAATCGACTTTGAAATCAATTTTTGGTGGTTGAGAGAAAAAGATAATTTTTAAAATTTTCATTGAGGCAGATTCTCTCAAAATCATTTAGTTTTGAAAAGATGGAAAAAATTTTGGACAATTTTAAATGATTGTCTCCTGTAAATAGGGAAAATTTTTTGAATGATTTTTCATTCATACCTTTTCATTTCCGTCACTTTCCTTGCCAAATAAATTATAAAATTTGGAAACAACCCCACTAGCCAAAAATCTACCAAAATCAATCAAAATATTTTCTAAATTAATATCTTTCAAATTAAGTTTGGAAAGAGCCAAAAAAAAGGAAAGAAAGCAAAAGGCCAAAATTAATCAAAATATTTTTTTAAAATAAAGTTGTGTTATTCTGTGACATAAAAACAATTAAAATTTAGAAAAAGCCAACAAAAATGAAAGAATGCAAAATGCAAAAAAAAAAAAAAAAAAAAAAAAGTAAGTTTGAAAATTTGAATACCTTTATCTATATCTAATGGCGGCCCTCCAAAATACGAAAATATCATGTGTTTGTTGAGTTTTAAATGTCACCTAAGGATAAATAAGATATTTGGCATCTTTCAATTTTTGTAATTTTTTATTATATTATATTTTAAAGAAAATTTTTTAACTCATATAAAGTTCACATAAAATAAATATTTATTTTAATTTGTCAATGGCTTGTCTTTTAATTCATGTGCCAAATGATTTTTTTTTTTTTTTTTTGAGAGCATTCTATTCTAGAAAATTGATTTTACCTTTTATCTTATTTCATTTTGTCTTCTTTGTTTATTTCTTTCCCTCTTCCTTTTTTCTAAGTTAGGAGGAATCTTTCTTGAGGTTTTAAAGATTTCAAGATTGGAGGTTTGGAGTAATCATCGTATTTTATTTTGAGTCTGTAAGATACGTAAGTTTAAAAGGGAAAATAAATTTATAGCATACTATTTGAATAGGTGGTCAAATTTTCAAACTTACTTTTTTTGCTTTTTGCCTTTTTTCTTATTAGGATAATATTTGGACAAATTTATTTTTTTTAAAAAAAAAATTAACACAACTCTATTTGAATAGACATTCAAATTTTCAAAATTACTTTTTTTTTTTTTTTTTGCATTTTTTGTCTTTTTCTAAATTTTAATTGTTATTGTGTCACAGAATAACAAAATTTTACTTCTTTTTTTTTTCTTTTTTTGAAATTTACTTAGCAAGAAAGAAGGCAATCAGTGAGGCTCGTAATGTGTCACAATGTTATTATGATTCATTAAAAATGTATTTTAAAGTCAATTAAGATCTTTTCCGATTTTTACTGGATTTTTGGTAAAATCGCCCTAATTTAGAAATATTAATTTAGAAAATATTTTGATTAATTTTTGCAAATTTTTTGCAAGTGGGGTTGTTTCGAAAATTTTAATTTATTTAGCAAGAAAAGTGATGGAAATTGATCGATATGAATGAAAAATTATTCAAAATTTGCTTCCTATTATTTGGAGAAAATTATTCAAAGTTGTCCAAAATTTTTTCCTTGTTTACAAAACAAAATGATTTTGAGAGAATCTACGCTAATGGAAATTTTTAAAACTATCTTTTTCTCTCATCCATCAGAAATCGACTTCATTTAAAATTGTTGATATTTTGAAAATCGACTTTGAAGTCGATTTTTAGAAAATTGGCTTCACTAATTTTGGAAGTCAAATAAAAAATCATAATATTTTAATAATTTTGACCAATTTTATTAACATTTAGCAAAATAACCCAAATTTATTTAGAAACATCTAGCAATATACTTAAAAATTTCCATGCAACTATATATTATAGAAAATTTGCTAAAAATGAGATTATCTATCTTAATTTGCTAAAAAAATTTAATAGAACATAATTTCATTTATATTTAACAAATACGTAGAATACTTCCTTTAACTTGTCTAAAATACACATTTTTTAAGGAAAATTTTAATTTCACATATAATATTTTGATAAATCACTGATATTTGGGTCTAACTAAATTCAGTTCTAATAAGGTTTGGTCCTTAAGGAACAAAATTCTCCTGGCTTCTGTTTTTTCTATATAAAGACGCAAATCCGACACCTTATTTAAGAAATACCAGTACCCAACCAATATATATATTCGACATTAATTCACATTGAATATTTGTTGAGTAGACTTACTCGATGTGCATAATTTTAAAGTTAAGTTTATTAGCTAAAAAAGCTAATAAAATTTATCTTATCAATTCAAATGCGAGAGAATTATTTCTTAAACATTTAAATTTCATTCCAACGACATTCACCCTAAGTTACTTAAGATCTCATGCATGCACATTTAAAATGTAAAAGCAAGTTTATCCGCTTAATTAAATGAAAAATACAATTATCCATAAATAAAAATGTCATGTAAGACGGTCTTTTGTGCATATTTTGAAATTATTTTCAAAAATATAGAAGCAACTTTAGCATTATCCATTCCATCTTTCAATATTTATTTCTTTTTGTTTGTTTAAAAACATTTTTTTTTTCAAATATCTAACAAGGCCACTTTAATGATTACTACCTTAAAAAAAAACTATACTTTTAAAATTTTGAAAGACTATAATTTTTATTTTTTATTGATAATTTTAATTGATTACCAGATCACAAATTGTGTTATTATTATTGTTTTTTATTTCACTCTTTTGATTGAAAATTAGGGTTCAAACTTCAAAGCCCAAAAAAAAAACATCGTTTTTATTTTTTAAAAGTAAATTTTATGCCGCCCTTGTTAACCCTAGAGGGTAGTTTTGCACAAAATCTCAACGGTTCAAATAATCGGGCTTCACAGGCGCCCAAACCAAAACAGAAGAAGCTTTTTGACTCTGCACCCAAAATAATGTCGCTAGGGTTTCCGAATTTTCAATCAAGAGACTGAAATACGAGGTAGGTCTTATTTCCTTGGTCTTCTTTTTCAATTCGGAATCTATTGTGCATCTACTTGCTTTGTGATTTACTATGATTATTCACCGACTGAGTTTCATTTGTTCTACCTTTGAATTAACGTCGTTTGATGTGCAAATGTATTTTCTGTTATTCTTTCGGCTGTTGAATTGGGATAGCGGTGGAAGGATTTCTGACCAATTTAAAAATTTTGAAACCCTTGATTATGGCTAGAAGTGATTATTGTCTAAAGCTTTAAGACCATTGGTGGCTTTTAATGAGTAACCCCCTTTTCTTTTGGTTTATCGCTCTGTGAGAACTTGGAAGCAGAATTTGACCTGTGTGGTAGGAAGTGAATTCATTTCCTTGTCGAGATGTCCTTAATTCTTAGCACCTGTGTGGTAGGAAATGAATTTACTGCAACAAGAGTTGTTCTTTCTCCCCATGTGTGGTTGAATTAAGAATTTTTTTTTTTTTTTTTTTTTTTAATATTTGAGGAATTTTTCTCTGATAACTTCTATCTTGTTTTTTTCTTTTTCTTTTTTTTTTTTTAAGAGAGAGAGATGAAAAAGTTGTTCCAAAAAAAAATGGATAAAAAAAAAACATAAAATTTTTCCATACATTATATTATTAATTTTATTACCATTATTTTATTTTTCCATACTTGATAGCAGAGCTATCATTTGTGGAGTTAGACCCACCTCCAACACCTTCCAATTTTGGTGTTATGGAAATCCAATCCAACATCAATGAAATTAGCTAACAGTACTTGCTTCTATATTCTAAAAGGACCGTTAAAAAGTGTCAGCTACCCAAAATAGTTTTTTTTTTTTTTTTTTCTATTTTACCTTATATTAATAATAACAACCTCCAATTTCTCCATATTTGTCTGTCATTTTAGAATATCTATAATAATAATAATAATATAGCATCATTTTAAAAGGAGAAAGTATCAAAACTATTTTGGAGGTTGTCTGAAACTCATATCTCGTATTTTATATTTTGCTATGTTTAAACAAAAAATGAAAGTAAAATCCATGAGATTCGCACTTCATTTCATTAGAAATAGTAAGAATATTTGCAAAATTCATATTTAATCTAGGATTATAAACTGTACTTGATTCTCAAATTAACCTTGTAATGGAAGTGAGATATGACCATTGCAATTTTCTTGTACATAAAATATTTAGATATTTGTTTACATTCTGCTTACTTGTTTGGAATTCATTTTTGTGTTTCTAGACCTTATTTTGACTAATCTAGGGTTTAAAATTTAATGAGTAAATAAATATACCTAAAAATTGATTACCCAAAAATTTGGACAAAATTTAATCGTCTGATTAAACTAATTTAATTAATTTTTTATTTTATTGCACGAAATAATTCGTGGTACAAAGAAAATAATTAAATTTGGTCAACCAAATAGACCATTATTTATCTTTCAAAGGTTTAAGTGGTAACATATTCATTTCAATTGGACCAGCAGCAACATTGCCTATCAGTTATTCGGCATCTACCACTTGAAAACTTGAGCCCAATGCATGTTTGGTTGCATTCATCTAGTGTTGTGCATGGTCCTATGCAGGTCGGATTCTGCTGCATTATATTCACAGCCTCCCCTTTGGGACTCTTCACATGTTTCGCAGCTTCTCCTGTAACACATTTATATCTCGTTGTTATTGTTGTTAATTCTCGTCAATATTCTTGAGATTAGGTTAGTCAGAGTCAAAATCAATCGAGATTTTCGATTTGAAAAATTCTAATTAGTTTTATGAAAAATAATTGATTTCTTTTACATTTTTCTCTTAAAGTTTTCATACTTGTTGAAAGATATTATAAGTAAAATTAAAAAAAAAAAAGATAGGAATATGTTGGGGCAAATGAAAATTTTCTTACATGCCCTTAGTAGTTTGAAAGGAAAAAAGAAAAGTACTTTTTTCAAATTTTGGCGATAAATCTCAGTGTAACAAAAAAAGTGCCCATGATATATTTAAAAAAAATAAAAATTATAAAAATGAATCTCTTCATATTAGATTTAATATATATTAATTTTATTTTTTATATATTAAAATTATTCATACGAAATCCTATTACCAACTATAATTTATTTTATGAAGCACTTACTAATATGAATTTTCCATAAATGACAAAGCAATATAAGAAAATGGGAAGCTCACCATGGGCAAGAAGCAAACCAAAGCATAAGATACCAATGAATAGGGTTTTAGCAAAATCCGAGCTTTTTGCCATTGCCATTGTATATCTATTCTTTGCTTGAATTCTTGTGTACGTAGGATGTGGAAGAGCATTAGCTTGTCTAAGCCATATATATACCTGATATTGTGTTTTATGCCTTTAAAGATCATATCAAAATCTTACTGTTACTTAATTTTCTTCCTTTATTTAGAAGATATTTCTTTCCATGAATTGTTTCGGACCCTTATTTTGGAAATATTTTTATTTAATAAATTTATTTAGTAATATCTAGAAATATACTTAAAAATTTCCATGAAACCATATATTATAGGAAATGTGCTAAAAATGAGATTATATATCTTAATTTGCTACTTAATTTTCTTTCTTTCTTACCATGAATCGCTTCGAACCTTAATTGTGGAACAGTTTTATTTAATAAATTTATTTTTGAATATCTGGAAATATACTTAAAAATTTCCATGAAACTATATATTATACGAAATTTGCTAAAAATGAGATTATATATCTTAATTCGCTACGTAATTTTCTTTCTTTGTTACCATGAATCGCTTCGAACCCTTGTTATGGTAATATTTTTATTTAATAAATTTATTTGGGTTATTCTCCAAAATATTAATAAAATGGGTCAAAATTATTAAAATATTGTGATTTTTATTTGGATTTCCAAAAATAGTGAAATTGATTTCTTGGAGGTCGACTTCAAAGGAAATTGACTTCAAAACTGCCTAAAAACTATCCTGGATCTACTCGAAAATAGGGAAAAAAAATTTTAAATGAAGCCGATTTTTGAAATCAACTTTGAAATCGATTTCTCGTGGATGAGAGAAAAAGATAATTTTTAAAATTTTCATTGGGACAGGTTCTCTTGAAATCATTCGGTTTTGAAAAAAGGAAAAATTTTGGACAATTTTGAATGAATTTCTTCCAAATATAAAGAAAAAATTTTGAATGATTTTTCATTCATATCTTTCTATTTGTATGCTTTTCTTTTTAAATAAATTATAAAATTTGAAAACAACCCCATTCACTAAAAATCTACCAAAATCAATTAAAATTTTTGCTCAATCAAGTTTGGAAAAAGCCAAAAAAAGGAAAGAAAGCAAAAGGCCAAAATTAATCAAAATATTTTCTAAAATAAAGTTGTGTTATTCTGTGATACAATAATAATTAAAATTTGGAAAAAGCCAAAAAAAAAAAAAAAAAAAACTAAGTTTGAAAATTTGAATACCTTTAGCTATATCTAATTGCGGCCCTTCAGAATTCAAAAATATCATGTATTTGTACAGTTTTAAAGGTCACTGTGGGATAAATAAGATATTTGGCATCTTTTATTTTTTTTTTAAATTTTGTATTATATTTTAAAGAAAATTTTTTAACTGATATAATGTTCACATAAAATAAATATTTTTTTTAATTTGTTTTTGGCTTTTTTTTTTTATATACAAGAAAATATAATTAAGTGGAATCAAATCAGATAAAAAAGATTAAAAGTGATGAGAGTTTATCGCTTGAACTATTCCTAAAACATTATTGGCTTGTCTTTTAATTCATGTGTCAAATTATTATTATTATTTTTTACAGCGTTCTATTCCAGAAAATTGATTATACCCCTCAACTTATTTCGTATTGCTCTCTTTGTTTCTTTTCTTTCCATCTTCCTTTTTTCAAAGTTAGGAGGAATTTTCACCCAAAAAAAAAAAAAAAAAATTTAGGAGGAATCTTTCTTGAGGTTTTAAAGATTTCTAGATTGGAGGTTTGGAGAAGAGCAATCGTTGTATTTTATTTTGAGACTGCAAGATTTGTAAATTTAAAAGAGAAAATAAATTTATAGTATACTATTTGAATAGGTGGTCAAATTTTCAAACCTACTTTTTTTTTTCTTTTTTACTCTTTTTTTTCCTATTAGGATAATATTTGGACCAATTTATTTTTAAAAAGAAATCAACACAACCCTATTTGAATAGACATTCAAATTTTCAAACTTACTTTTTCTTTTTTCTGCTTTTTTTGAATTTTAATTGTTATTGTGTTATAGAATAACACAACTTTACATTTTTTTTTTTTTTGCTTTTTTTTTTAGGCTTTTTTCAAAATTACTGAGCGAATATAGAAATGGATTTGGTGAGACTCTTAATGTGTCAAAATATCATTACTGTTCATTAAAAACATAGTTTAAAGTCAATTAAAATCTTTTCCAATTTTTAGTGGATTTTGACAAAGTCATTTTAATTTAGGAATATTAATTCAGAAAATATTTTGATTAATTTTAGTAGATTTTTTGTGATCGGGGTTGTTTCCAAAATTTTAATTTATTAATCAAGAAAAGTAATAAAAATGTAAAGATATGTATGAAAAATCATTCATTTTTTTTTCTATTTTCGGAGGAAATCTTTCAAAATTGTGAATTTTTTTTTTCCATATTTTCAAAATTGAATGATTTCGAGATAATCTACCCAATAGAAATTTTACAAATTATCTTTTTCTCTCATCTACAAGGAATCGATTTTTGAAAAATCGACTTTATTTAAAAATTTTCCTTTTTTTTCCTATTTTTGGGTAGATTTGGGATAGTTTTTGGACAATTTTGAAATCGATTTTTTAAAAACGATTTCATTATTTCTGGAAATCAAATAAAGATCATAATATATTAATAATTTTGACGTATTTTATTTATATTTAGGAAAATAACCCAACTTTATCTGGTAACATCTAGAAATGTATTTAAAAATTTCCATGCAACTGTATATTATTGGAAATTTGCAAAAATGAGATTAGCTATCTTAATTTGCTAAAAAATTTAATAGAACATAATTTTATTTGTATTTAACAAATACATAGAATACTTCTTTTAACTTGTCTAAAATACATTATAAGAAAATTTTAATTTCACATACAATTTTTTTGGGGATAAATCACATAATCTATTAGGCCTGACTAAATCTGAATAAAACTCTCTCGATGTCTATTTTTTTATATATATATAAGATTCGAATCTGATATCTTATTTAAAGAATACTATTACCCAACTAATGTATCTACTAGGCGTTGGCTCCCATAGAACATTTAATTAGTAGACTTACTCGATATGCATAATTTTTGAGTTAATTTTATCACCTAAAAAAGCTAACAAAATTTATCTTATCAATTCAACTGCGAGAGAATTATTTCTTAACAATTAAACTTCATTCCAAGGACATTCACCCTAAGTTACTTAAGATCTCATACATGAACACTTAAAATGTAAAAACAAGTTTATCCGCTTAATTAAATGAAAAATACAATTATCCATAAATAAAAACTTATCCAGCATCATCCATTCCATCTTTTAATATTTATTTCTTTTTGTTTGTTTAAAATTTTTTTTTTTCAAATATTTAACAAGGCCACTTTAAGATTACAATCTAAAAATAAAAAATTATTCTTTTAAAATTTTGAATGACTATAATTTTTTATTTTTTATTGATAATTTTAATTGATTACCATGTCACAAATTGCGTTATGATTATTATTTTTTATTTTACACTTTTGATTGAAAATTAGGGTTCAAACTTCAAAGCCCAAAAAAAAAAAAAATCGTTTTTATTTTTTTAAAAATAAATTTTATGCCGCCCTTGTTAACCCAAGAGGGTAGTTTTGTCACACGAAATCTCAACGGTTCAAATAATCGGGCTTCACAGGCGCCCAAACCAAAACAGAAGAAGCTTTCTGACTCTGCACCCAAAATAACGTCGCTAGGGTTTCCTAATTTTCAATCAAGAGACTGAAATAAAAGGTAGATCTTATTTCCTTAGTCTTCTTTTTCAATTCGGAATCCATCGTGCATCTACTTGCTTTGTGATTTACGTTGATTATTCACCGACTGAGTTTTATTTGTTCTACCTTTGAATTAGCGTCGTTTGATCTGCAAATGTATTTTCTGTTCTTCTTTCGGCTGTTGAATTGGGATAGGGGTGAAAGGATTTCTGACAAATTTAAAAATTTCGAAACGCTTGATTATAGCTAGAAGTGATTATTGTCTAAAGCTTTAAGACCATTGGTGGATTTGAATGAGTAACCCCCTTTTCGTTTGGTTTATTGCTCTGTGAGAACCTGGAAGCAGAATTCTCCCTGTGTGGTGGGAAGTGAATTCATTTCCTTGTCGAGATGTCCTTAATTCTTAGCACCTGTGTGGTAGGAAATGAATTTACTGCAACAAGAGTTGTTCTTTCTCCCCATGTGGTTGAATTAAAAAAAAAAAAAAATTATATATTTGAAGAATTTTTCTCTGATAACTTCTATCTACTTCTTTTTTTTTTCTTTTTTTTTTAAGAGAAAGAGAGAGATGAAAAAGTTGTTCCCAAAAAAAAAGAAGAATAAAAAAACAGAAAATTTTTTCCATACATTATATTATTATTGTTATTATCATTATTTTATTTTTCCATACTTGATAGCAGAACTATATCTGTGGAGTCAAATCCATCTTCAAGTAGAGGTGATCATGGTTCGGCTCGAACCGTGAACCGAATCGGAACCAGTGACTCAAAAATCGAATCGGAACTGTTTTTTCAGTTTCGATTCAGAAACCAAAACCGGAACAAGAGACATATGGTTCAGTTCTAGTTCCTAAATTTTAGGAAACCGAAACCGAAATCGGAATCGGAATCAGAACCAAAACGAAGTATTTTTTTGTTGAAACCGGAACCGAATTTTTGAAAATGATTTATTTCTATTTTGAACAAGTACTAAACTCATTCAAAATTTAAATTTTTATTATTATATCACAATTATATTCTTTTTTTCTTTTTTTAATTATAAAATTAAAAAAATAAATATATAATATATTATAATTATAAAAATGATAATATATATATTCTTTCCTTTTGATTTGTTGATATGAATTTATTGATCAAATATATTTCGTTGAGAATTTTTTTTAAGATAAATATTTGATTTAAAGTGTTACATAAAATAAATAAATCGGCGTAAGTCAAATCTCCCCAAACAAGAGTTTAAATATAATTTAAATATAAGATAATTTAAATTAAAATAAATCGATCGAATTAATGAATTGAAAAACAATATAGTTAAGTCATCTATTAAAGAGATTAGAGAATTTAAATTAAATAATTTAAATTTCGATTCTAAACGGTTCAAAGTAGAATCGAACCGTGAGGAATCGAAACCGTCGGTAAACGGTTCGATTCCGATTCTAATGGATGATGAATTTGAACCGTCGATTCTGAAATCGAAATTGAATCATGGGAAACCGAAACCAAAATCATTGATGAGCGATTTGATTTCGATTCCATTAGATGATGAATTAAAACCAACGATTCCAAAATCACAACCGTAGTCACCCCTACCTCCTAACACCTTCCAATTTTGGTGTTATCGAAATCCAATCCAACATCATTGTAATTAGCTAACAGTACTTGCTTCTATATTAAAAAAGACCGTTAAAAATTGTCAGCTACCTAAAATAATTTAATTATTTTGGTTATTTTTTTTTCTATTTTATCTTATATTAATAATTACAACCTCCAGTTTCTCTATATTTGTCTGTCATTTTAAAATATCTATAATAATAATAATAATAACAACAATAATAATATAGCATCATTTCCAAAGGAGAAAGTATCAAACTATTTTGGAGGTTGTATGAAACTTATATATCGTATTTTATATTTTGCTGTGTTTAAACAAAATATGAAAGTAAAATCTATGAGATTCGCACTTCATTTTATTAGAAATAGTAAAAATATTTGCCAAATTCATATTTAATTTAGAATTATAAACTGTACTTGATTCTCAAATTAACCTTGTAATTGAAGTGAGATATGACCATTGCAATTTTTTTGTACATAAAATATGTAGATATTTGTTTACATTCTGTTTACTTGTTTGGAATTCATTTTTGTGTTTCTAGACCTTATTTTTACTATCTAGGGTTTAAAATTTAATGAGTAAATAAATATACCTAAAAATTGATTACCCAAAAATTTGGACAAGGTTTAATCATCTGATGAAACATATTCATATGAAGCACCATTTTTTTTTTTTTTTTACCTTGAATCACTACTAAGCTATGAAAAGAAATTAATAAAATAAAATAAAATAAAACTAATTTAATAAATTTTTTTCTTTTATTGCACGAAATAATTCGTGATACAAAAAAAATAATTAAATTTGGTCAACCAAATAGACCATTATTTATCTCTCAAAGGTTTAAGTGGTAACATATTCATTTCAATTAGACCAACAGCAACATTGCTTATCAGTTATTCGGCATCTACCACTTGAAAACTTGAGCCCAATGCATGTTTGGTTGCATTCATCTAGTGTTGTGCATGGTCCTATGCAGGTCGGATTCTGCTGCACTATATCCACAGTCTCCCCTTTGGGACTTTCCTCACGTTTCGAAATTCTCCTGCAACATGTTTATATCTTCTTGTTGTTATTCATAGGAAATCCTATTACCAACTATAAATTAATTTATGAAACACTTACTAATAAGAATTTTTGATAAATGACCAAGCAATATAAGAAAATGGAAAGCTCACCATCAGAAAGAAGCAAACCAAAGCATAAGATACCAATGAATAGGGTTTTGACAGTATCCGAGCTTTTCGCCATTGCCATTGTATATCTTTTTTCTTTGCTTGAATTCTGGTGTATGTATGTGGGATGTGCAATAGCATTAGCCTGTCTAAGCCATATATATATATACCTGAGATTGTGTTTTATGACTTTAAAGATCATATCAAAATCTTGCTTGTACTTAATTTTCTTTCTTTATTTACAAGATATTTCATTCCATGAATCGCTTCCGACCCTTACTGTGGAAACATTTTTATTTAGTAACAACTTGAAATACACTTTAAAATTTCCATGCAACTATATATTATAGGAAATTTGCTAAAAATGAGATTATCTATCTTAATTTGCTACTTAATTTTCCTTCTTTCTTACCTTATATCGCTTCGTGCCCTTATTATCGAAACATTTTTGTTTAATAAATTTATTTGGGTCATTTTCATAAATATTAATAAATGGGTCAAAATTATTATTATTTGGTTTTCCAAAAATAGTGAAATCGATTTCTTGGAAGGGAAATCGACTTCAAAACTATCCAAAAACTGTCCCAAATCTACCCGAAAACCGGGAAAAATGGGGCAAAAATTTTTAAATGAAGTCGATTTCTAAAATCGACTTTGAAATTGATTTCTAATAGATGAGAGAAAAAGATAATTTTTAAAATTTTCATTGAGGCAAATTCTCTCAAAATCATTTAGTTTTGAAAGGAAGGAAAAAATTTTGGACAATTTTAAATGACTGTCTCCTGTAAACAGGGAAAATTTTTTTAATGATTTTTCATTCATATCTTTTCATTTCCGTCACTTTCCTTCCTAAATAAATTATAAAATTTTGAAACAAACCCACTAGCCAAAAATCTACTAAAATCAATCAAAATATTTTCTAAATGAATATTTTTCAAATTAAGTTTGGAAAAAGCCAAAAAAAGGAAAGAAAGCAAAAGGACAAAATTAATCAAAATAATTTTTAAATTAAAGTTGTGTTATTCTGTAACATAAAAACAATTAAAATTTAGAAAAAGCCAACAAAAAGGAAAGAAAGCAAAATGCAAAATGCAAAAAAAAAAAGTAAGTTTGAAAATTGGAAGACCTTTAGCTATATCTAATGGCGGCCCTCCAAAATTCAAAAATATCATGTGTTTGTAGAGTTTTAAATGTCACCTAAGGATAAATAAGATATTTGGTATCCTTTTATTTTTTTTTAATTTTTTATTATATTATATTTTAAAGAAAAATTTTTAACTCATATAAAGTTCACATAAAATAAATATTTATTTTAATTTGTTATTGACTTGTCTTTTAATTCATGTGCCAAATGATTTTTTTTTTTTTAAGAGCATTCTATGGTAGAAAATTGATTATACAACAACAACAATAAGAGACTTAATCCCAACAATAGAGGTTGACTTTGAAATAGACGTATATGTACACAGTGTTTTCTTTGCATTTTTGCAAAGAGTCTATTTCCACGTTTTGAAATCATAGTAACTTAACCGTTGCACCAAAATTCATCCAAAAGAAATTTTTTTGTTTAAATAATAAATATTATAACCCACAATATTTTTCAATTTTAGCAAGTTTTGAAAATCTTGATCCATTCTCTTAAAAATCTTAATCCGTTCTATTAACCGATTTAACAACAATGCTTTCAAGTTTCAACCCTCTAGTGATGAGGATATCCACAGAATAAAACCAAATGATCAACTTCCTTTCTAGTTGAGGACAGTTTTATCACTAATGATAAAATCTTTCGGTGATGACAAGAAAAAAGGATGAAGGAAGAGCCGCAGTTAGAGATCTAGGAATGAAACCTCCGTGCACCACAAATTTTGATGGGTGCTTCAAGTTCCAAAAGATTAGGCTGTTGCGAGAAAATAGACTTAGAAACAAGACAGAGCTATTGAATTTCATTCTCAGAAAGCTGTACTTGTTATCCTGGTCGAATTCTAACCTCAAGAAGCCTATTGATTATGTCGTCAAGAACGAAAAATCCATGAAAGGGTGTTACGCAAATTTGTTAGCCCAGACCGAACAACCAGAAAAGAAACAGGAGAGAAAGATGGAAGAGAGAGAGAAAGAGATTTCTTGGATTCTTTCTTTGTGAAAATGATAGAGATAAGCATGCCTATCGAAATTGAGAAAGATGGGAATCACACAGAGAGAGAGAAAAAATTTAGTGACTTTGGAGCTTTTTAGCTTTTTAGTAAATTGATTATACACCTTATCTTATTTCATTTTGTCTTCTTTGTTTATTTTCTTTCCATCTTCCTTTTTTCTAAGTTAGGAGGAATCTTTCTTGAGGTTTTTAAGATTTCAAGATTGGAGGTTTGGAGTAATCATCGTATTTTATTTTGAGTTTGTAAGATATGTAAGTTTAAAAAGAGAAAATAAATTTATAGCATACTATTTGAATAGGTGGTCAAATTTTCAAACTTAATTTTTTTTGCTTTTTGCTTTTTTTCCAATTAGGATAATATTTGGAAAATTTTATTTTTAAAAAAAAAATTAACACAACTCTATTTGAATAGACATTCAAATTTTCAAAGTTACTTTTTTTTTTTTTTTTTGCATTTTTTGCCTTTTTCTAAATTTTAATTGTTATTGTGTCACAGAATAACAAAATTTTACTTCTTTTTTTGTTTTGCTTTTTTTTTTTTTAAATTTACTGAGCAAGAAAAAAGGTAATCGGTGAGACTCGTAATGTGTCACAATGTCATTATGATTCATCAAAAATGTATTTTAAAGTCAATTAAGATCTTTTCCAATTTTTAGTGGATTGTTGGTAAAATCATCTTAATTTAGAAATGTTAATTTAGAAAATATTTTGATTAATTTTGGCAGATTTTTTGCAAGTGGGGTTGTTTCCAAATTTTTAATTTATTAAGCAAGAAAAGTGATGGAAATCAAACGATATGAAAGAAAAATCATTCAAAATTTGCTTCCTATTTTTTGGGGAAAATCATTCGAAGTTCTCCAAAATTTTTTCCTTATTTACAAAACTAAATGATTTCAAGAGAATCTACCTTAATAGAAATTTTAAAAATTAGCTTTTTCTCTCGTCCATCAGAAATGGACTTCATTTAAAATTGTTGATTTTTTGAAAATTGACTTAGTAGTTGATTTTTAGAAAATTGGATTTACTAATTTTGGAAGTCAAATAAAAATCGTAATATTTTAATAATTTTGACCCATTTTATTAACATTTAGGGAAATGACCTAGAAATATACTTAAAAATTTCCATGCAACTATATATAATAGAAAATTTGCTAAAAATGAGATTATCTATCTTTATTTGATAAAAATTTTAATAGAACGTAATTTTATTTGTATTTAACAAATACATGGAATACCTTTTTTAACTTGTATAAAATACATCTTTTTTTAAGGAAAATTTTAGTTTCACATATAATTTTTTGATAAATCACTGGTATTTGAGTCTCACTAAATTCAGTTCGAATCGAGTTTGGTCCTTAAGGAACAAAACTCTCCCGGTGTCTATTTTTTCTATATAAAGACTCGAATCCAACACCTTATTTAAAAAATACCCGTAGCCAACCAATGTATATACTAGGCGTTAATTCACATAGAATATTTGCTGAGTAGACTTACTCGATGTGTATAATTTTAAAGTTAAGTTTATTAGCTAAAAAAGTTAATCAAATTTATCTTATCAATTCAAATCAGAGAGCATTATTTCTTAAACAATTAAATTTCATTCCAACGACATTCACCCTAAGTTACATAAGATCTCATGCATGCACGTTTAAAATGTAAAAACAAGTTTATCCGCTTAATTAAATGAAAAATACAAGTATCCATAAATAAAAATGTCATGTAAGACAGTCTTTTGTGCATATTTTGAAATTATTTTAAAAAATATAGAAACAACTTCAGCATTATCCATTCCATCTTTTAATATTTATTTATTTTTGTTTGTTTAAAAACATATTTTTTTTCAAATATTTAACTAGGCCACTTTAATGATTACTACCTAAAAAATAATTAAAAAAAATGATACTTTTAAAAATTTTTAAAGACTATAATTTTTTATTTTTTATTGATAATTTTAATTGATAACCAGGCCACAAATTGTGTTATTATTATTGTTTTTTATTTTACTCTTTTGATTGAAAATTAAGGTTCAAACTTCAAAGCCCAAAAAAAAAAAAAAAAACGTTTTTATATTTTAAAAATAAATTTTATGCCGCCCTTGTTAATCCTAGAGGGTAGATTTGTCACACGAAATCTCAACGGTTCAATAATCGGGCTTCAAAGGCGCCCAAACCAAAACAGAAGAAGCTTTTTGACTCTGCACCCAAAATAACGTCGCTAGGGTTTCCTAATTTTCAATCAAGAGACTGAAATACAAGGTAGGTCTTATTTCCTGGGTCTTCTTTTCAATTCGAAATCTATTGTGCATCTACTTGCTTTGTGATTTACTATGATTATTCACCGACTGGGTTTCATTTGTTCTACCTTTGAATTAACGTCGTTTGATGTGCAAATGTATTTTCTGTTATTCTTTCAGCTGTTGAATTGGGATAGGGGTGGAAGGATTTCTGACCAATTTAAAAATTTTGAAACCCTTGATTATAGCTAGAAGTGATTATTGTCTAAAGCTTTAAGACCATTGGTGGCCTTTAATGAGTAACCCCCTTTTCTTTTGGTTTATCGCACTGTGAGAACTTGGATGCAGAATTCAACCTGTGTGGTAGGAAATGAATTCATTTCCATGTCGAGTTGGCCTTAATTCTTAGCACCTGTGTGGTAGGAAATGAATTTACTACAACAAGAGTTGTTCTTTCTCCCCATGTGGTTGAATTAAGAAAACTTTTTTATATTTGAAGAATTTTTCTCTGATAACTTCTATCTACTTATTTTTTTATTTTTTATTTTTTAAAGAGAGAGACAGATGAGAAAGTTGTTCCAAAAAAAAAAGGGATAAAAAAACATAAAATTTTTCCATTACATTATATTATTATTGTTATTACCATTATTTTATTTTTCCATACTTGATAACAGAGTCATCATCTATGGAGTCAGATCCACCTCAAACACCTTCCAATTTTGGTGTTATCGAAATCCAATCCGGCGTCAATGAAATTAGCTACCAGTACTTGCTTCTATATACAAAAAAGACTGTTAAAAATTGTCAACTACCCAAAATAGTTTTTAATTTTTTTGGTTTTTATTTTTCTATTTTACCGTATATTAATAATAACAACCTCCAATTTCTCCATATTTGTCTATCATTTTAGAATATCTATAATAATAATAATAATAATAATAATAATAATAATAATAATATAGCTTCATTTCAAAAGGAGAAAGTATCAAACTATTTTGGAGGTTGTATGAAACTTATATCTCGTATTTTATATTTTGCTGTGTTTAAACAAAAAATGAAAGTACAATCCAAGATATTCGCATTTCATTTTATTAGAAATAGTAAAAATATTTGCAAAATTCATATTTAATTTAGAATTATAAAATGTGCTTGATTCTCAAATTAACCTTGTAATGGAAGTGAGATATGACCATTGCAATTTTTTTACATAAAATATTTAGATATTTGTTTACATTCTGTTTACTAGTTTGGAATTCATTTTTTGTGTTTCTAGACCTTATTTTTACTAATCTAGTGTTTAAAATTTAATGAGTAAATAAATATACCTAAAAATTGATTACCGACAAAATTTAATCGTCTGATGAAACATATTCATATGTAGCACAAATTTTTTTTTTCACTACTAAGCTACGAAAAGAAATTAAAAAATAAATTAAATTAAACTAATTTAATTAATTTTTTATTTTATTGCACGAAATAATTTGTGGTACAAAGAAAATAATTAAATTTGGTCAACCAAATAGACCATTATTTATCTCTCAAAGGTTTAATTGGTAACATATTCATTTCAATTGGACCAGCAGCAACACTGCCTATCAGTTATTCGGCATCTACCACTTGAAAACTTGAGCCCAATGCATGTTTGGTTGCATTCATCTAGTGTTGTGCATGGTCCTATGCAGGTTGGATTCTGCTGCATTATATCCACAGCCTCCTCTTTGGGACTCTTCACATGTTTCGCAGCTTCTCCTGTAACACATTTATATCTCATTGTTATTGTTGTTAATTCTCATCAATATTCTTGAGATTAGGTTAGTTAGAGTCAAAATCAATCAAGATTTTCGATGTGAAAAATTCTAATTAGTTTTATGAAAAATAATTGATTTCTTTTACATTTTTCTGTTAAAGTTTCATACTTGTTGAAAGATATTATAAGTAAAATTAAATATATATATATATATATAGGAATATGATCGGGCAAATGAAAATATTATAAGTACTCATGATGTATTTAAAAAAAATAGAATAATGAAAATGAATCTCTTCATATTAGATTTAATATATAGTAATTTTATTTTTTATATATTAAAATTATTCATACGAAATCCTACTACCAACTATAAATTATTATATGAAACAATTACTAATATGAATTTTCGATCAATGACAAAGCAATATAAGAAAATGGAAAGCTTACCATGAGAAAGAAGCAAACCAAAGCATAAGATACCAATGAATAGGGTTTTAACAACATCCGAGCCTTTTGCCATTGTGAATCTATTCTTTGCTTGAATTATTGTGTATGTAGGATGTGGAAGAGCATTAGCTTGTCTAAGCCATATATATACCTAATATTGTTTTTTATGCCTTTAAAGATCATATCAAAATCTTACTTTTACTTAATTTTCTTTCTTTATTTAGAAGATATTTCTTTCCATGAATCGTTTCGGACCCTGATTTTGGAAATATTTTTATTTAATAAATTTATTTAGTAATATCTAGAAATATACTTAAAAATTTCCATGAAACCATATATTATAGGAAATTTGCTAAAAATGAGATTATATATCTTAATTTGCTACTTAATTTTCTTCTTTCTTTCCATGATCGCTTCGGACCCATATTGTGGAAATATTTTTATTTAATAAATTTATTTAGTAATATCTAGAAATATACTTAAAAATTTCCATGAAACTATATATTATAGGAAATTTGCGAAAAATGAGATTATATATCTTAATTTGCTACTTAATTTTCTTTCTTTCTTACCGTGAATCGCTTCGAATCCTTATTGTGGAAACATTTTTATTTAACAAATTTATTTGGGTTATTCTCCTAAATATTAATAAAATGGGTCAAAATTATTAAAATATTGTGAATTTTTATTTGGTTTTCCAAAATAGTGAAATTGATTTCTTGGAGGTCGACTTCAAAGGAAATTGACTTCAAAACTACCTAAAAACTGTCTCGAATCTAGTCAAAAACAAGGAAAAAAGGGAAAATAATTTTAAATAAAATATATTTTTGAAATCAACTTTGAAATCAATTTTTGGTTGATGAGAGAAAAAGATCATTTTTAAAATTTTCATTGGGATAGATTCTCTTGAAATCATTCGGTTCTGAAAATAAGGAAAAAATTTTGAAAATTTTTGAATGACTTTCTCCCGAAAATAAGGAAAAAAAATTTGAATGATTTTTCATTCCATATCTTTCTATTTTTATCACTTTTCTTATTAAATAAATTATAAAATTTAAAAACAACCCCTTTTGCTAAAAATCTACCAAAATCAATCAAAATAGTTTCTAAATTAAGTTTGGAAAAAACCAAAAAATAGAAAAGAAAGCGAAGGCCAAAATTAATCAAAATATTTTATAAATTAAAGTTGTTTATTCTGTGACACAATAATAATTAAAATTTGGAAAAAGCCGAAAAAAAAGCAAGCAAAATGCAAAAAAAAAAAAAAAAAAAGTAAGTTTGAAAATTTGAATTCCTTTAGCTATATCTTATTGCGGCCCTTCAAAATTCAAAAATATCATGTATTTGTAGAGTTTTAAAGGTCACTTGAAGATAAATAAGATATTTGGCGTCTTTTAATTTTTTAATTTTTATTATTTTATATTTTAAAGAAATTTTTTTAACTCATACAAAGTTCACATAAAATAAATATTTTTTTAATTTGTTATTGGCATGTCTTGTAATTCATGTGTCAATTTTTTTTTTTTTAACAGCATTCTATTCTAGAAAATTGATTATACCCTTATCTTATTTCGTTTTGTCTTCTTTGTTTATTTTCTTTCCATCTTCCTTTTTTCTAAGTTAGGAGGAATTTTTCTTGAGGTTTTTAAGATAGTAATATACAATACAAAGAAACTTCTTAATACTAACATTTCTTCGTTTCAGAATGTTTCCCATTTCTGAAACGTTTCAACATATTATATTAATTTATATTTATATAAAAATCTTTATATTTTTTATAATTACACATTTATTTAATTATAATTTTTTACTTTTATATTAATTTTCTTATGATTAATAATTATACTTTTGATCATTTTACATTTTTATTAAAAATATGACTATTTTATTACTTTTATAAAATAACTAATCTATGTACACCCTTAAAAGGGGTTTGAGGTGTCACGTGAGTGACAACCACTCACGTGACCCTCTCACCCCACTTCCTCTTTGTGTTTTTGTTTTCCTCCCTTTTTTTTTTTAATTTCCCTCCTCTCTCTTTTTTTTTTTTTTTTTTGGTCTTAAACTTTTTTTTTTATTTTGTTTTTTATTCTTTTTTTATTTTGTTTTTTTATTCTTTTATATTTTGTTTTCTTTATTCTTTTTTTATTTATTTATTTTGCTTTTTTATTAGTTTGTTTTTTGTGGCTACTATATTGAGTTTTTTTTATTCTTTTATTTTTAATCTATGTATATTCTTAAAAGGGGCTTAAGGTGTCACGTGAGTGACAATAACTCACATGACCCTCTCACCCCACTCCCTTTTTGTTTTTTTGTTTCTCTCCATTTTTTTTTATTTCCTTTCTTTCTTTTCTTTTTTTTTTTTTGGTCTTAAACTTTTTGATATAATAATTTTAATAGATCTTTTTAATAAAATTTAGTGAATCAAGAAAATGTCTCAAATATGGAGAGAGGGTACACTTACGCCACTGTATAAGAATAAATGAAACATTCAAAATTGTTCCAATTATAGAGAAATTAAATTTATGAGTGACATTATGAAGTTATTAGAGAGAATGATAGAGTATGTATTAAAATTGGAGATAAGTGTGTCTCAAAATCAATTTAAATTTATAACAGAACATTCTACTACTGAAGCAATTCACCTGTTAAGTAAGTTGATGGAGACATTTAAAATAAAGAAGAGAGACTTACATATAATATTCATTAATATAGAAAAAGTATATGATAAAGTTTCTAGAAACATCTTATGGTGGACGTTGTTAAAAAAAGAGATATTTTTAAAATATATTAATTTTATTAGAAATATGTATGAGGGAGCTATGACCAATGTGAGAATTAATAAGAGTATCTCTGATAGCTTTCCTATTAGTATTGAGTTTCTTCAAGATTCAATATTAAGTTTCATTCTTTTAATAATAGTGATAGATAAAATTATAAAAAATATTCAAAATGAAATACCATTGTGCATACTGTTTGCAAATGATATAGTGTTGGTCGATAAAACTAGAAAGGGTATTAGTGCCAAATTTGAGTTATAGAGAGACACATTAGAATTCAGAAGATTTATATTGAGTATGTTAAATACTGAATATATGAGATATAGATTTGTGATAACAATCAGAATGATGAAGAATTGATTAGATTAGAATGAAAAGATATATAAAAAAGTAAACGTTTTAGATATCTTAATTCCATCATTTAGAACGATGATAGTATAGATGTGGATGTAAATTAAAAAATTCAAGTGGATTAGATGAAATAAAAAATGACATCTGGAGTTATTTGCGATCGCATGATACTATTACATTTGAAAGGAAAGTTCTATAAAATCACAGTAAGATTGGCACTATTGTATGGTATCGAGTATTGAGCCATTAAACAATAACAAGAGTATAAAATGGTTGTGGTTGAGATAAGTATATTTAGATAGATGTGCGACAAAACTAGAAAAGATAAAATTAGAAATGAAAAGATACGTAATAAATTGAGAGTTAATTCAATTAAGGATAAAATATGA
The DNA here is from genome assembly GCA_037126225.1 of Dillenia turbinata. Lineage (NCBI taxonomy): Eukaryota > Viridiplantae > Streptophyta > Magnoliopsida > Dilleniales > Dilleniaceae > Dillenia > Dillenia turbinata. The sequence continues at coordinate 3,597,064 of JBAMMX010000014.1, forward strand.
AAGTATTGTTTGAAGTGATTTGAACATGTGCAAAAAGTCCTAAAGACACACCAGTAAGGAGAATCGAGAATTTAAATATAAAAGATTTAGTGAAACGTAAAAATAGGCCGTTGAAAATTTAGATGCAAATAATTCGTAAATACTTGATAGTTAGGAGTTTAACTGAAAAGATAGTTTTCGATAATAATAAGTGACGTAAGATAATTCACACAAATTAAATCCCTATTTATTATTATTATTATTATTATTATTATTATTATTTATTTAGTTTTTATTTTATTTTTCTATTTTTATTATATATATTTTTTTCTTTTTTTTTCTATATTTGTTTCTCATAGCCGATCTAAAATTTTGGAATTAAAGTTTAGATTATTGTTATTATTATTGTTGTATCTAGAAATATATTAAAAGAATTCCATGCAACAATTTATTATTGGAAATTTACGAAAAATGAGATTATCTATCTTAATTTGCTAACAAATTTAATAGAACAAAATTTTATTTGTATTTAACAAATACATAGAATACTATTTTTTAACTTGTCTAAAATACATGATAAGAAAATTTTAATTTCACATACACTTTTTATTTTTTGGGATAAATCACATAATTACGTTATGCCTGACTAAATCCAGAAAAAATTCTCTCGATACCTATTTTCTCTATACACAAGATTCGAATCCGACACTTTATTTTTAAGAATGTCATTACTGAACTAATGTATCTACTAGGCTTTAGTTCCCAAAGAATATTTAATTAGTAGACTTACTCAATATGCATAATTTTTGAGTTAGGTTTATCAGCTTATCTTATCATTTCAAGTGGGAGAGAGTTATTTCTTAAACAATTAAATTTCATTCCAACCACATTCACCCTAAGCTACTTAAGATCTCACGCATGCTCGTTTAAAATGTAAAAACAAGTTTATCGCTTAATTAAATGAAAAATACAATTATCCATAAATAAAAATGTCATGTAAAAAGGTCTTTTGTGCATATTTGAAATTATTTTTAAAAAATATAGAAACAACTTCAGCATTATCCATTCCATCTTTTAATATTTATTTCTTTTTGTTTGTTTAAAAACTTCAGCATAAATACACTTTTGATTGAAAATTAGTGTTCAAACTTCAAAGCCAAAAAAAAAAAAAAAAAAAAAAAATTCTTTTTTTTTTTTTAAAAAAAAATTATGCCGCCCTTGTTAACCCAAGAGGGTAGTTTTGTCACACAAAATCTCAACGGTTCAAATAATCGGGGTTCACAGGCGCCCAAACCAAAACAGAAGAAGCTTTTTGACTCTGCACCCAAACTAACGTCCTAGGGTTTCCTAATTTTCAATCTAAAGAATGAAATACGAGGTAGATCTTATTTCCTTAGTCTCCTTTTTCAATTCGGAATCCATTTTACATCTTCTTGCTTTGTGATTTACTATGATTATTCACCGATTGAGTTTCATTTGTTCTACCTTTGAATTGACGTCGTTTGATGTGCAAATGCATTTTCTGTTCTTCTTTCGGCGGTTGAATTGTGATAGGGGTCGAAGGATTTCTGAAAAATTTAAAAATTTTGAAACCCTTGATTATTGCTAGAAGTGTTTTTTGTCTAAAGCTTTGAGACAATTGGTGGGTTTGAATGAGAAACCCCCTTTTCTTTTGGTTAATCACTCTGTGAGAACTTGGAAGCAGAATTCTAAATATGAAATTTTGAACTATTTTATACAAAATTAAATAAATTCCAAAACTTTAGATTGATTCCTTTTTTCCATTCCTTATTGTGCAAGTGTGAACGTTAGAGCTAAAGACTTATAATATATTATCTTATTATTATTGTTATCACCATAATTCTTTTTTCAATACTTGATAACATGTATCCCCTTTATACTTTAGGGGAGGAAAAAATTGTTTGACAAACAAACCAAAAATAGAGTAAAAATGTAGGAAAATATTATTTTACCCCATTTCTCCTATCCTCCTGTCGCACGTCCTAAAAGTTGAGGGGTCAGATTTTTAGCCAATAGCATTATCAACCTGCCTCGTGCTTTGCTCGTCTAGTTTAGGTTGTGTGCCAGTTGTCCATCCTCGCCATCTCATGAACAACGTATGTTAGATCTTAATTTCAGAAAATGTAGGATTAGCATCCTTTCTTATACAGCATTGTCCTGCCGTGGTCTGCTCTTAGATGTCCCTGGACTCCTCTTTTAAGAATAATGAGGCCACATTCATAATCCTGTAGTAAATAAAGACTTGAAGCAAAATCTTCCTCTATATTACATGGGCTTGAAGGTATACAAACACCTTTACAGGAAAAAAAAAAAAAAAAAAAAAAAAATGGGACCAATGCGAATATATCTGGGAAATCCTCATCAATTAACTCATAACTTGTGAAATATATGATATTAATTCCCCATATTTTATCTCTTCTGGAAGTTAAAAGCCTTGATTGAATAGGCAAAGATGAAAGTGAACAGCACACATATTGCAACCAGCACAGCAGCCACAACTCCAATGAATTCAGTTTTGTAACCAAAATAATTCTTGACAAACTCTTCCACTGTTTCACCGGTATCTAGCTGGTGCTTTATGTCTCCATATTGCGAAATAACCAACCCATATATTGTCCAAGCTACAGGGCAAATCCAATAATACCATCTCCACCACACCGGAATCCTCTGTAAAGCATATAAGAAAGAATGAAAAAAGGAAAGATTCAGAATGGGTAAAGATTACATGGGAAGTGAGAGCAAGTAGGAACTTTGGTACTTACAGTTCGAGGAACAAGGAATCCTGAGAAAAGGTTCCAAATTACGTAGAAAGCAGAAGAGATTATAGCAGCGATGTTATGGTTGGGAGTTATTGCAACACACATCATTCCATACAGCGTGAAGTATAACATACTGAAGTACATGAAAAATAGACTCCAAAAGAACTTATAAGCTGTCCATTGAAATTCAATCATTGCATATACTATGATTGCATAGACAATAGTTTGAACAAAAACGTGTGGGATCTCGATCATAACCTGCAAAATTAAAAACTTTTAATTAGCAGCAAGGTATTCTGTCTCTTTAAGTTATCATGACCTAAGAAAATACTTACTTGTCCAAATGCGTAAGGCAATGCTGAAAACATCCCAGCTGCTCTTTCCCTGTAAAAGACAGTTCTCTCAATAGCCACAACTGGTTGCACAGATCCGGCATTTTGTACCCCAATGAAAAGTACAGCACAATACATGGAACCCATTGAATTGAAGAGATCTTGTCTTTTATCCCTAAAAGGAAAAAAGGAAAAAAGATGAGTTAGTAATTGCAAATACATAGAGGCTATAGTCTCCCTTGTTTGTTGTAGATAGCATTACCATTTGGAGCCAAGATTCCAGAATATTGCTCCGAACATTATGGCTATAAACGTGGTGAATAAGAGTCTCACTGCAGTGTAGAGTGGATTCCGCCAATATGACCAGTGCTGCTTCCATAGGCAAGCCATACACTGGGTGAAGAAAGGTTGCGAGTATTTTGTAGGGAAGAATAGATCTTGTGAACCAGGTAGGGGTGAGCTAAGTTCCTTGATCAGAGCTTTGTTTTGCCTGCAATCACCACACACCGCAATGTCAAATATGAGATCAAACTCTAGAATTTTATTGCTTTTATCTCAACAATGCATCATTTTAATCTACCTGTATAATTCTGAGTTCCTGTAAATTTCAGCAAAGTTTACCCCAAGAGATGCTTCTTGCGATGCTGAAGTCACCTCTAGCATCCATGTTGCTGGATTATAACCGTCTTTAATTTTACTTACCCCATTGATTCCCTGAACCAAATGAAAGCATCAGCAATTGAGTGCCACCATTCGAAAGACTTAGAAAATTAGCATCTTGCAGACATCTTTTTTTTTTTTTTTTAGGAGTCACCTGAAAGTACTTAATTAGATTTGAAGCACGGCGACCTAATGGGCCAACATATATTTCTTCTCCTCCTCTTTTCAGAAGTAGTAGCTGCAATTCATATATTCTAGTCATTGTCTTGAAAATTTGCAATCAGATCATTGTTCTTTTCCTTTTCATTTTTCTAGGAAAGATTGTCCAACCTCATCAAAAGCATCGAATATGTCAATGCTAGGCTGATGTATGGTACACACCACAGTTCGTCCTGTGTCCACCGTGTTTCTGACAGTTCTCATTACAATTGCTGCTGCTCTGGCATCAAGCCCAGAGGTTGGCTCATCCATAAATATTATAGATGGGTTGGCAACAAGCTCAACTGCTATAGTCAGCCTCTTGCGCCGCTCAGTTGAGAGGCCGTTCACTCCTGGCAAACCTACAAGTGCTTCCCTTAGAGGTGTCAGCTCCACAAGCTCCATTACCTCCTCCACGAAATTCTGAAATATGTCAATCAGGGTTTTGGATTATCATTTTTTATAGGTACCGCACCAACCCAGTCTTCACATAACTAAACAAAAAGAAAAGGGAAGAGGATAAAAAATCGAACACTAAAGGTTGTGACCTTTCTAGTCATAGAGTCAACTTCAGGAGGCAGACGCAGCCAGGCAGAATAAGTCAGAGACTCATAGACAGTAACATGGGGAGAGTGGATATCAGTTTGCTCACAATATCCGGCAATGCGAGCAAAGGTTTCTTGCTTCTTTGGATAGCCTGATATCATTATTGTTCCGTTAATATATCCTCCAGTTTTCCTTCCAGCCAATACATCCATCAGAGTGGTCTTCCCAGCCCCACTAACACCCATTAGAGCCGTTAAAACTCCTGGTCTAAAAGCACCATTCACACCCTTGAGCAGTTCAAGTTTGTCCTCAGGAATTCCCTGAGCCTTCATTTCCTGCAAGCGCGAAGAAGAAAAATTAAAAGTCCATTAAGAGATTCTAAAAATCTTTATGGACAAGATAATTCAAAGAGACCTCTGGCATCTCGACAGCATATCTGATTTCATCAAATACTATGGAAAGAGGTTGAAAAGGAAGAATCATTCCTCGCTTCCTGTTCTGTTCAGCTTCACTAGCATTGCTCACTCTTGCAGACTGTGACCTGGATGACACACTTCTTCTGATTGCATCTTCTCTCTCTGCACATCACATGGTCTTGGTGAGAAAGAAAAGTTCAAATTCCATGGTACATGACCCTCACTAAATCTGTAAACAAAGTACTCACCTGAAGTGCTCTTTTCTCTTGGTGCTAGCTCAATACCCTCTCCAGTAGTACTAGCAGTCCTTTCGTTCAAGGTCTCCTTGGAAATAATTGCCTGGGGCTTCCCCAAAGCTGTAGTATTTTGTAATCCAGTTACTAAAATAGTTCTTTTTACTTCTGAGAAAGTTAGGAATGAATAGATTCTGATACTCACGATTGAGATAAGATAATGCCACCGTAAAGAAGAAGTTGAACAGGAAAAGGAATCCAACAGTAGCTGCAAAACCAATCCAATACCAATTTTCCTTGGGAAATAGCCCACGGGACTTCAACACGGTGATTCCCAGTGGTTCTGTGGAATTAGGAGGTACCTGAGATATGAATATTTCAAAAATTCAGCATGTTTCACACTGACCCTTTCCTCTTGATTCTCTATCCCCCCCCCCCACCCACAAAGAAAAGAAGGGGAACAACAAAAATATCCATTCTTACATGTCTCCAACTGTTTCCAAGGAATTCATTTACAGCTATTGCATTCTGTACATACATCATAGGAGAGCTCCAGTAGCCCCACAACCACCAGTTTAGCACATTGTCTGAACCCAACAAGGAAGGACGGTATCAGTTTATCATTGAGTGATGAGCAAAACAATGATAATAATGCTCTATGATCTTAAATTCACTAATATTTCAATTCATACCTCTTGACAGGACAAAGCCGCCCAAAACGAACACTACAACAAGTGTAAAGGTGCCAAATGTGTTTGCTACTATGATATTCCTTCCTAATGCAGCCATAAACCGGAAGAGGGCTGAAGACATCTGGTTGGCAACAATGAGTAGGAAGTATTGTTTAAGGAATCTGCAACAGAGAGTCAATATCTGAATACCTAAACAGATAGATGATCAGGTGTACGAATAGGTTAGGTGTGTTCTGTTATACCTCCCAATATTTGGATCAAAGCCTATTACGTAGTAAGTCATAAACACCCAAACAGCTATCTCCACAAATGTGATTGGGATTTTGAGTATCCAAGTGGGTAGAGCATATGCCCATGCAGGAAAGAAGAGAAGGTCCCTTTGCTTGTAAAAGACCGGAAGTTTCAAAATGCTCAATGCTAACTCTGAAAATCCATTGAACATAATCATAATAACCGTAAAGAAAAGTGCACCCATGTAAATCTGGCCATCTAGTTCTGTTTGCCGGTGCATTTCTGTTCGGAAAAATACCGTCATTGTTATAAAGGCAACCACGATAAGCTGCAAAACAAAAGGTCCAAAAATGAATTGTGTGAGATCCATGTCAAACGCTATACCTTAAACCTTCATTGTTACTTTTTCCTTTGATGCCATACTTACTTGAAACAACTTGAAAATGTAGAAAAATGAGTTCCTTTTCATAAGCAAGTATTCTCTTGACATGCAAGCCCTCAACAGCTCCTTTTTGCTAACACCATACTTTTGAGTTGTTAAAGCCGCAGGGTGACTTTTGGCTTTGTCAAAAGGAACACCAAGTTCATCGCCTAGTTTTTGGCCAATGTGAAATGATTGAAATGCTTCAGAAAATTCCTTTGCAGTGATGAAATTATATGGCTTGTCTCTACGTGCCCAGTATTGTTCCTGATCCTTCCTTGATGTCACCTGTGACCCATCAAAGGAATATTAGTGATTCATAATTTTAACACAAGATACAGAGAAAAAAATCATTTGGAACTGTGAAAGCTGGAATTACTTCTTGTAAAAAGTCCGCTACCCCTTTCCTCTCAGGACATTTGAATCCCATGTATTCAAAGAATTCGAGGACATTTTCACGTGGACCCTGGTACACAATTTGCCCATCCGAGAGCAGAATTATGTCATCAAATAGTTCATAAGTCTCTGGTGCTGGCTGTAGGAGAGAAATTAGAGCAGTTCCTTGGAGAATGTGGATGGTTTGCCTTAGAGAATTCACAATCTGGAATGCAGTGGAACTGTCCAACCCTGTTGATATCTCATCCATGAAAAGTGCTCCTGCTGGTCCAACCAGCATTTCCCCTTCACATCGTATCGCAGTAAGTTCAGCAATATTATATATTTCAATAAAATAATGTCAATCTTGGGCATAAATAGGATTTGATGTTTTACTAAAGATCAACTTCCAGAGATAAGATCAACTTCCAGAGATACACTGGGCTATTCATGCTTATACGTTATACCTGTTGTAACTCGCTTTTTTTGCCCTCCAGATATGCCTCGGAACATTTCATCGCCCACCAAAGTGTCAGCACAAATATCCAGTCCCAAGATCTGTAAATTTTATGCAAGGAAACTTAGAAATATATTCTTCATGGCCATATCCTTACATCATCATCAAATGTTGCTTTAGTTGGTACCTTGATAATATAATCTGTCACCACATTGGCCTCCTGCCCTTCCAATGCTGCTGCCTAGTGGAGTTTGGAAGGAAAAAAGAATTGTATGAAGAAAATCTCTTAGATTTGCGAACAGGAATTAAGCTAATTCACATATAAAATCCCTGTCAGAATATTAGTTCTCACCTTCATGTAGATATCAATATCAGGATCTGGCTTAATTTTTGCAGCCTTTTCTCTTCTGGACAACTCCGTCAACATATCTGCAGATTACCAGTATTCTAAATTAGGGACCAATGTGAGACCTGAATGTATATTCATGGGTACTTGGACTGACCATATCGTGCTCCAACCCCTTGACACCTTGCTGAGAATGCTAATGTTTCTCTCACTGTCATTTCTCCCATATGGAGATCATGCTGACTTATGTAAGCTGATGTCCTCTGTGGAACAAACTCGTCCATTCCATGGCCGTTGTATGTAACCCTTCCCGAAAACTGAAAATTATGTGAACATCCGTATTAGCTCATTCAGAGATGAATTTTGTGCATTAGGTTGGAATTAGGATAGATAGATGTTTCTACCTTAAGGTCTGAACCAAGTTTCCCAGCCAAAGCCAACAGGAGTGTTGTTTTTCCGGAACTTGGGGGGCCTAAAAGCAGTGTCATTCTGCAAATGAATGTAAATAAGTAAATATAAATAATACTAAAGAATTAGAAAAGAAGTGAAGTCTGGGTAGATTACTGTGACAATGCTTCAGTGATTTTTCACCTGCTAGGCTTGATGATTCCGCTAACATCATGAAGGATTGGCAAGGGCTGCTTTCTACTGGGAAGTATATGAAGATAATTCAAGAAGCCCTTGAAGAGAGAGGAAAGTGAGAAGTTGTCAGAATAGTTCAATTGACAGATTAATGTCTCAGTCAGTGGCAAGGATGAGAACAAACCAATATTGAAGAGCACATAGCATGTAAAGTGATGATTCAATACCTCAAGAATATTTACTGAAAAGTTGAATACTGTTGGTAAAGCTCTGCTTCCAACACAAGCTTCTGCTTGAACATTTAAATGCTCAAACCGTACCTCAATTGTTGGGAGATCTAGTCCAACTCTGATGAATACCAAAAAAGAGGGAAAAAAATATATATATGACCAGAAGATAAATGAAAACATTGAGAGCTCACAAGTGGTGGATGGAAGCTCATTGATGAATATGCATTACTGAAAGAGAGAATGAAAAAGTAAAACAGAGCTCACCGATCAATACGTTCCTTGAGTTTTAACAAGAACCTCTCATTGTCTTCCTCAGCTATCTTCACTAGCCTATCTAATAAGTTCCTTCTCTCTTCCAGCCCAAGAGTTTCTATAGCAATTTCTCTTGATTTGCCTTCGTCCTCAGCTAAGAGACCTCTCCTTATTCGGGGATAAGTGGGCAATTTCTCCAGTGCAGCCCATTTTAAGGCTTCTTCATCATCTTCAGCTGCAGAAGACCTCGAGAAAACATCCATGCCAGTGTTCCTCCATATGGAAGAGCTACTTATACGTGCACTACTGACTCTAGCACTGCGTGCACTACTGATTCTAGCACCGACTTTAAATGCATCTCCACCCTCCATTGAAAACTCCTTAATTTACGGAACGCAAGAAAACTTTATTAAGACTGGAACGACCCACAACTTTGTTTAGGCAAGGTAAATTTGTTCCATAAGGTTTAAAGCCAAAGCATCTCAAAATAGATGGTTAGTTTGGTGGGTGTTGTTTGTCAGTGAAAAGAAATGCAGAAGGCAGTCTCTCTCTCCTGCTTGAAGAGGATATAAAGAATCTTTGTATTAAGAAAATTAGATCGGAGTGATGCATTTATATAGCTTTTTAAGTGTAAAGGGTCAACTTAGATAAAGAGAGAGAGAGCGAGAGACGTAAATTTAAGAGGGGAGCTCTTTGTTTGGGTTACCGTATTTGCTCTGTCCAAGCATCAATGCTATTGCTCTAGCATAATACTTGCATTGAGGTCATCTAAGACGTATAGCATGCTTCTAGAAACAAGCTATGTCATTTGCCCCCCCCCCCCAACATTTTTTTTTTCTTTTGGGTCATTTTTAAAATTTATTTCTTCAGTGATTATTTATGACATGAATCAAAAGGAGCAGAATTCTTCTGATTTGAGCGACAAAGTGCTATGCAACTAAGGATATGCAACCTCTGCAACATCTAGCAATGCAGATTTGTATCTTGGAATGTAGTATTCTTCTAAATTTTGCTGCATTTAGAGCATTTCATGTGATCTACTTAATGCCCAAAGGCTGTCTTTTTATTTCTAAGAATATTTCTTTTTCTCCATATGTGAATCATTTCTTTCATTTCACTAAGTGCCACTAGTATTCTACGGGATCTAGCCACCATTGTGAGGAAAATTCGCCTTTGTTACTCCCTCAGCCTTTGAAGAACATGATACTCTATTCTCTCTAAATTAAGAATTTCAAATTGTAATATTAAAGCTAATTGCATATGTACTTGAAATTCTGGGTTAAATTCTTAAAAGCAACATTTTGTTAATAAAGGTGAAACTTTATGTATTGCTTGCCGAAGATTTTTAGGATGCTTGAGCATCCGACAACACATACCTTACAGAAGTCGAAACTTTGTAACTAGTCGGCCGTACAAAAGATCTTTGATATTCAGGATCAATTGCATTTCAACCCTACATTCTCGAAGTCAAAGTCAATGGTTGAGATTACCTTGGGATATTAATTATCCAAGTCTAAGTATCCCATGATTGCTTAAGCATAATACAACATTAATCAAAGCTTATGGAGCCAAAGTTTGAAATACTTACATGCGAGCTAGTGTTATGTCACTATTCTTAATTAAACCTTACTGTACAATGATTTTTTTTTCTTTTAAATTACATAGAGTCACAAAAATCATAAAAATACACACGCTCTTCGAACACTAGAACTCAAAGAAGAACTTGAACAAGAATTCTTTACTAGTTAAGTGTCTCTTTGAAAATTTCTTTGCTTGTCCGCATGCAACTTGTTCAGATTTCCATTTTTTGGGTGGTGGGTTAATTTGGAGGGAGGGGCAAAAAGAGTTTCAAGAACAAAAAAATGAATAGTAAAAGTAAAAGTAAAAGAAAAAAAAAAGGAAAAAGAAAAAGAAGTACTTTTAGGTGGTGTTCTTACCAATCAAGGTAAAAAGGAAATGAAAATGTCAATTCACTTTAACCCTCGTGATTCTTGAACTTGTTGCTTCAATCTAAACAACAGTGCCATTAAATGATTGTAAAATGCTGGGGATACTTCACCTTTATGGATTGTAAAACTAAGATCAGATTGAAGACAAAAGGGAAAAAAATAATAATAATATGGGTCCACTTCAATCCGCGTGATTCTTGAACTTCCTTGCTTCTATCACAATATTCCCCTCTCAACCCTCAGAGTTTAAATCATTGTGTAATTAAAAAAAAAAAAAACACCACAGTACCATAAAAATGATTGTAGAAATTCGTGAAAATGCAAAATAAAGAATATTAATTTTGATGGAAATAGAAATGGACATGAAATGATACGGAAAAATGACACTTTATAAAAATATAGGAAGCAAAAAATGCACTGAAATACATAAATATAAAAAGTATAAGGATTTTTATATAAACATAAATTATTTTATGAAAATAATAGAATATAAATATTTTATAAAAAGAATTTAAAATAATCAAATATGTAATTATTTATTATAACATAAATAACATAAAAAATTATAATTAAATAAGTAAATAGTTTATTAAATATAAAAATATATAAAAATATAATTTTTTTTTTTGTAAAGATAAATTAATTTAGTGTGTTGAGCAGATATTTAGAAGTATTTTGAAATCGAAAAATATTAAAATTGAAAAATTTTTGTATAACAGAAAGAATATTTGAGCCATAAGAATCGTAACACTAGATTGACAACAAAAGGAAAAGAAGAATGTGAGTGCTATTTTAGGTAGCTTTGAAATGATTTTCTTTTTCTTTTTAAATAAATTCAGATGCTTGTGTTGCGTGTAAATTATAAATCAAAACAACTCCATAGTTTAGTATTTTTCTTTTTTTTTTCAATTAAAATTCATTTTGAGATCTCTGAAGGTTGGCTTGCTTGAAACCCAATTCATGGATCTATGGATACAAGCCATGTGTCTGAAAATCTCCACGGATCAGATGAAGATTTGGCTGTGCAAAGTCAGCACATTTTTAATTCTGCATTATTCATGAAACTCAGCAATTTGTGAGACACAAGAAGGTGCAGCTGCAGGCCAAATTTTTATACAACTATTGAGAAGGCTTGGCCCCTTTATCCAGTAGCTTTACCTCGAGTTTAATGTTTTATGGTATTTTTCTTGTCAAGTTCAGAAAAGGATATTCATGTACTGATTCCTCTTTTTTACAATTTTTTAATCATTTGGAAAGAAAAAGAATTTGGAGAAGTTATTTTTCTCTTGTGAGATGTTTGGCTGATGTAGGGAAAAGGCTCTCTTTCTCAACCAAAGAATGCCATACTCTTTGCTCCATTAGAAACCTATATTCCTAACAAACTTGTGAAATTTTCTTTATTATGTGAAGGAAAGTTATGTAGAAAAGACAGACTTAAAAACCAATTTGTAAATGTTTACATCATTGTTTATGTAAACTGATTCTTATCTAATTTTTAATCAAATTATGAATATGTTTTAATTATTTTAAATAATTATTTAATTAAAAATTAAACAATACATGTTTATGTATACTGTTGTATAGTACTTGATTCATAATTTATTTAATACACATAATATTATTCTCCAATGTACATCTTTTTCTTCTTTTTTTTTTCTAACTTAACCACTGATATATGGATCATCTAATTAATTTGATTCAAGTATTGTGAAATCCAGTTTAAGAAAAAACTCTCTTAATATTTATTTTTCTATTTTTAAGACTCAAATTAAATATATTAATTAAGAAAATTTTGTATTCTACCGTTAGAGTCAGAGCATATTGGTCTAGGATGTACACCTGTGTCTCAAGTAAAGGTCTGAGATAAGTGAAGACCAAATCATTGTAACGAGAAGAACAATTATTTTACAATTTGGTCCTTTATTTTCGTGGGTTGGGCATTATTCCAAAATCTCAAGTGGCCCGAATAGCTCACACAGAGACAAATTGGGTGTCTTGGCTTACACAGTTATGAGACTCTCTTACGATAACTCGATGTTTTGTACCATTTCTGGGGTTGTTGGGTCTCATAATTTTTTATTGCACAGAAGGTGTGTGGGAAAGAATAAAAGTGAGAAATAATTTATAGTTTTCTTGGGGGCAATTTGGTGGACTAGAGAACAGAAAAATATATATATATTATTATTATGGGATCATTTGTTTGGTGATGATTAATTGAATTGAGCAATAAGGGGAGAGGTTCATCTGCAAGGAAAGACAAAATGAGTGCCCAAGAATCGTGTGGGTTTGAAGCAATGGAATCTTAAATTCTTGATCCTAAGTTAAGGAAATTATCATATTACTCATTGTTTTTCAGCATCATTTGACGTTGACATTGTTTTAAGCCTTCAAACAAGTCACTAATTGACTCTGTTTGATCTCTTTCATTTGGGTTCCTGGATATAAATTAGTGGTACTGTCGGTGTTTCATTATATCCATATATAGAAAGACAATGAGCAACCAGGCCATGCAAGCGTTTGTAGTCCAACGGTTAGGATAATTGCCTTCCAAGCAATAGACCCGGTTCGACTCCCGGCAAACGCAGGCTCTGTTTTGTTCATTTTGAGTGTTTTTTTTTTTTTTTTCTTTTTAAACATGTGTCGGTTGCATTGCGTCATCTACTAGTCTCGCATGTCTTCAAACGACTCTCGTGGAGAAAGCAACGGGAGCGAACCTTTTGGTTTGGAAAATTGGTTTATTCTTTTTCAAATTCTATTTTATATTTAGTATTTTTTTAATTAAAATAAAATAAATTTTATAAGTCAAAATTAAAATTTTCTACAAACATAACTAAATTTATTATAATACTAATAATATTTTGAATTTAAAATACTGTATAAATTTAATTAAAATTCATCTTTACTTTTTTTTAAACATATCTAAATCTTCTTGCATCAAATTTTTTTTTCCTAATTAAAAGGGAAAAAGAAGTTTCAACATCTGAATGTTGTTGTTAGGACCAGTTTTGACTTGTTGCCTTAATTAAACTTAGGCATGAACTATGAAAACTCCATGTCCCTTCACCATCACAACAAAGTAGCCGGTAATTGAATTGACACGAACATATATGAGAGAGAGAGAAGTTGTTAAGTCTCTCTATTTTTATTTTCTTTTTTTCTGATTCAATTCAACTTAATTATATTTACTTATATCAAAAGAGAAAGAAATTAGGAAGTGAAACCTTTAACTAATTGAGCTAAAGCTTTGGTTGATGGGTTAGAACATTTTTATGGGGGCAACATGAAGATGATGACCCAGTGGCCATTAAACATGGCCTTTGCCTGCACCCAACAATGCAGGACATACTTAAAGGTGTTCTAAAAAGATTGTTGATTGGGACAAATATCAACATTGGAAATACCCTCTAATAATTATTAACTGAACCATGACATATCCTCCACAGAATCTTCAATTTATACTAAAAAAGAGAAGAGCATCTTTTGTTGAATGGGAAATTGCAACCAACCTTTTGGTTTGAGTATCGACCCCTATTCTTTCTTTCTCCAGTTTGAGCCCCACTTAAGATGACTAAAAAAAAGATACATGGTTGACTAGCTTGTGTGGATATAATGCCTCAATGTATTTATCAACGAACAGTCGATGTAATAGAATGAGCTGTTATATCTCTTAATCAAGTATTGTGTTTAAAATTTAAGAATAAAAAAATAAGAGGGCTGACTCCTAAATATAACCAGCGTAGATATTTGAATCGAGTTAAATGAAATATGATTCTAAATACTGACGGAAGGTTAAAATAAAAAAAAAAAAAACACTCAATATATGTACTTTTAAGTTTAGACTGCCTTGGAAAAATCGTACTTGTAATTTGATTTAGTCCCACTTTGGGCTGTTGTCAATTCCCATACTAAACATGAATTGAGAATTTGATTTTGACCTCAACTCGTGTTATAGTATAACATTGTCTCGCATATTCCTCCTCCATATGCCATTGTAATGCGTCCAAAAGGGTTTTTTTCTTAATACATTATACAGGTATCACCAACGAACCTTTCTTAAAAGAGGAAAAGAGATTAAAAGAAAGAAAGTCAAAGATCAATTAAATTAACATTGATTAGCTTGTTTACATTTTTCAAAGCTCTTGTTTTTTTCCTTAATTTTTAATCTGGTAATGCCGAACAGTTACTATGAATAATTTCATTAATAATAAAATTTCAACTTGAACTATAATTATTATTTTACTTTCACATTGTATACATGTAAAAAAAGATTTTTAAAAAAATCATATATATATATATAAATATATATAATGAGTCTATCCCCAAAGACACAGCCTAATGGTCATAATCCTCCTTATTCAATTTGGAGATTTCAAATTCAAATTTCTATATTATATATATATATATATATATATAATGAGGGCTTCACCCGTCTTATGAAGAAAACATGATGTGGTATGGCCGACATGAGATTGCAAACCAGGTCTCATCTTCTTTGCCTCTTATTAAGATGCTTCTGGTTCTGGTCCACTGGCTTCGCTAGAGACTCAAACTTGAAGAGATTGGGATTTCATTGACAAGAATCACTAGTTCCATCACTAATAAAATAAAAAAGGTTCATATTTTCTATATGGCTAATTATTGGCCTACAGTACACGGGTCTATTCAACAATGAGGGGACTAGCATTATTTTTTGGCGCCCATTCTAATTGTCGGAGAGAAATGAAGAATGTGGCAATCTTCACAAAGTTTAGAAACTTCATCCTTTGCAAGTGTAACCATAACCATCCTACTGAATGGACCATCTCCACCCTTCGGCGCAGGTAGGATCAAAACTTGACCATTCTCGGATACCGGCTTTATGTAGTAGGAAACGCGCATAAGCTCCATTCCTCGCTCAAATATGGCCATATATGGATCCATATGGTCCAACTTAGCACAAATTAGGTCATGACTGTTAATTTGGGAAAGCGTTTGATCATCCTTACGCTCTAGTGACTCGATCAGATCATTAATCGCCTCTATGTCAATTTTTTCCAACACATTTCTTATTGCCATGGCAGCTTTCGATAATGTAACTTGTCTTAGACCTTCCCCATTAACCTTACTATAAACCATGCAATTTCCGAAGAACCCTTGATCCAGGTTAAGCACCTTTCTCATGTCAGAGCAAATGGACATGTCAATGAGCCCATTCTTTTTTCCCTTCACTCTGCTGACACAGACCCAAAAGAGCCCGGCTAAGGCCTCAAAGGGTGATGGGCTTGGCTCATTGGGTGCACTGGAAATAGATTGGGCCATTGCAATGCAGACCCGAACCATGCGATCCGAAAATTCTAGGGTTATAGTGGAGTGTTGGACAGGATTTGGGGTAGTTGAGTCATTGGTGGAGGATTTATGGAAGTTGACTGCTTGGGTATGATGGTTGTGGTTTTGGTCTCCGTTGCTGGGCCTTCTTGGGGGTAATGGGTGAAACAGTGGTGGTTTTACCATTTTACCCGTCAAGCTTATGTCAGCCCATGCCTTGACAAACACAGTTGCAGATATTGGATCTGCTAGAAGATGTGTGCAACTCAGCCCGACAGCTAGACCCCCTTCTTCAAATTCAGTCAACTACAATGGGAAGAAAAAAAAAAAAAAGTTGAACACATTCAATACAGAGAGAGAGAGAGAGAGAGGATGCTCTATTTCTATTTTTTTTTTTTTTTTTTAAATATAGGCATTGATTTGTTATGGAAAATATCTTACTATTTTTTTTTATTACCAACTGGTATTCGGAGTGGTATTTTCATTAATCCGGTTCAAGCGTTTATTAGGTCTATTTTAGGAGCAGCTCTCCTAATATGATTTTTTTCATTCTCAAGTTTTGAACTCGAAATTTTTAAAAGATCTAGCACCCTTATCTATTAGGCCGACTGTACATTAGTCGAAAATTATTTTTTCTATCACCAAAATAATGAAGCAAGCATCAACATTTCAATGTAAAATAATTTTTATGATTGTTGATTGATTTTGATCCCCCTTAATGAAATGAACTTATCAGTACAATAAAAAAGGGAAAGAATTGTTTGATTATTTTTAGTATTTTGGACCTATGGTGGTAAGGCAGTGTTTTTACCTGAACATAGAAGGTGGACCAAAAATATGGCCGATGGAACATTTCCTCCCAATGGGCAAGCTTTAGCTCCTTTTCACTGTCAACATTCTCCAACCACTCCTCAACACTACCCTTAGCCCTAGCCTCGACCATACGAACTCCTGCATCATTGCACTTAATCATCCAATGCCCTTTCTCATTTCTATGCAATCTTCCTGTCACGATTGGGTAGCTCGTAAGCATCTCAGCAAAACGCTCTCTCAGTATTTTTGTCATCTCACCGGGTTCTCTATCAATCTGAGACCGATAATAGTACACCATTCTAATGTGGTTTGATTCCATGGCACGATCAAAAACGGAAAGTTGGTGAAACTTTCCCGGTTGTACCGCTTTGGTGCTAACAGCGGTTCGCTTGCAAATAAAGGAGATGTCAGCCATGTTAAAATCTTAGGACAATTCTTTTTCAAGGTCTTGGTGAAGGTAGCATTGGTCGCAGGTTTATGTTTATATGGTATGGTGATGTAGGACGCTAGGATCATGTGACCTAATTTTGTGCATACCAGAACAAACAACCCCTATAAGTTGGGGAAATGCAAATTTCATGACTTGGAAACACAATGGGCTTAAGTTTACCCAACATGATACCCATGTCCCTTTGGGTCTCTTTAATTGGGCCTCAGTAAATGAAAGGTTTTTTTTTTTTTTTTGGTACAATATATCGATATTTAATAATCATATTGGTTCCGACTAAATTCGGTTTGAGACGAGTCGAACTCTTAAAAGGTAAAACTCTTTCAATACCTATTTTTTCCATACATAAAATTCGAATCGAAAACCTTATTTATAGAGTATCAGTATTCAGTCACTAAATCAATTCGACGTTGATAATAAATAAAAGGACTAGAAATAGCTGCTATTATCAATGCTTAATTGATCCAGTGACTGGACACCGATATCTAAGATCTCACATTTAAGTATTATGTATAGCAATAACAAATATTAAAAACTTTATTACTTTTTTAAATTTTAAATTATTAAAAACAAATTTCTCTAAGAAATTAGAAAACAATCATCCAAACAGATTTCTTCTAATATTATAAAAATAATAATGTTGTGACCTCAACCAGTGATCGTAATCCAGCTCCATGGTGAATGGAAGAAAAGGTGAGTGAACCCCCAAAATTTTTGAAACTGCATTGGCAAGAGGGTAGATGAATTGGATCCCATTAGAAGAGTAAAGGATCCTGAGAAAGATTCACCATGAGGATAGGTTAGCCTTTTTCATTATTATGTGCTAATGGAAAAAGACGTGCCCAATTAGTTACTCAATCCACATCTTGTACCTCTGCACCTCACACGTTTGTTTGTAATTGCTGGTTATCGATATTCATATCTATATTTTGATTAATTTAATTTAAATATTTATAAAATCATATTTAAAGAACGATTTTTCTAACATAATATTTTTTATTTTCAAATTTCAAATCTAAAATTTAATTAACAAATTTAATATTCTATCCCACTAAATCACTAAATTAACTGTCCGTTGATATCCCAAACATTTATTAGCGGTCTCTATTTTATCCTCCCTTTGTTATTCATATTTTTTGCTCATTGGCAAACAATATTCTTGCAATTCACCACCGGTTTATAATAATTACAGCTGCTCTGATCATCATTCATACTTCTATTTTTTTGAAGGTGAAAAAACCCTCAAAAGTGTTGTGTCAAAGATTCGGCAAGCTTGAAATTACAATGATTTGAATTTTGAATTTTAGGGTTGAAGAGAAAGATTGTAACCATTAAACTGTCTTCTTAGGGGACAGAGATATGCCTTATCAAGCATCGTACCAAGCAACTCAATGTCTTAGCATGTAGAAAACCTTAATAATGATATTGTTGGTACATTAGAAGAAACCCCAATATGATTTGCTTGTTAACAAGTTATCCTTTTGTGATTTATTCCATCACTTCTTGATTAAAAAAAATAAAAATATAAAATTAAATTTCACGAATCAGAATAAATAGTTTTTATGTGGTAAATTGTAATTAACATGAGAGAGAGAGAGAGAGAGAAACAAACAGTTGTTCATCATCTCCCTCAAGCAAGCCTTGACTACCCACTCAAACACTCTCAAATCTCTTCATTCCTTCAAATTTTTCTTTGATTTTTCATAACTTTCATTGTCATCGTCATCATTATCATCAACATCTTTATCATATTTCTCATCCCAAATTTTTCCCCACCACCACTCGAATCTTCTTCCTCCACCACCTGCGCAATGACCATAATGTCAAAGTTTTATGCTAATTGGTAATTGAATAGCAATGTTTTCTTTCAATTTTTTTTAATATATATATCAGATATTTTAAGGGTTTCATATCTTGATTTTATTTTTTATTTTTAGAGCAAATTTGAGATTAAGAAATTCAATAGCAAATTTCTATAACCAAAATTCACCATTAAATTCATCAAATCATTGAACAATTTCTGTTTTTGATTCAATAATCAATTAAAAAACTAGTTCAATATGAAAGGGGAAAGATTGTGGATGACGCGTGAGAGACAACTAAGAAAGTAATAAACAAGTAAAAGAGAGAAAAAATGTACAATTTTTAATGGTATTTTTGAAAAAAGTTTAAAATTATCACTAACAACATATTTGGAAATTTTAGAGAAAAAAAATTAGTTAGAAGAAAAAAGAAAATGAGAGAAAATTATAATTTTTTTTTCATTTTATTTGAAAGATTGATGAAAGAAAAAAAAAAAAGAAATGAAACTCAATGGAAATAAAAAATTTTGTTTTTAGTTTTTAAAGGGTATTTGTAGAATATGAAAATATTTTAACTCTTACATTTTCTCTCCCCTCTATTTCTTTCTACTTTTGGAAAAGAAAAAACTTTATGTAACATTGAGTTTTTGTGAATATTTTCATAATATAAAGAAAAATTTTAATTTTTATTGATTTTCGATTTTGGGACATTTAATTTGAATTTTTTGTATATTTTAAGATGCCGTGTTCGCGAATCGTAATAAATCTCATTTTTATTAAATTTACATTTTAGTGAAATGTGGGTGTGAAAACATATATATATATATATATACATAATTTATTTGTTTAATTATATATATATATATATATATATATATATAAAGAGAGGGAAGCACAACGTTTTGAATCAAAACGTTGCACTTCCCCAATGCAATTAGGGTTTGAAAACCCTAATTGCTTCTTTCCTCCCGTCGCTCTCTCTCTCTTTCTCTCAAACTCACCCTCTCTCGCCCGTCGCCTCTGCTTCGCCGCCACCATCTCCGCCCTCCTCCAACTCTTTCCTCCACTGCTCTCCGCCACTCTCTCATCTCACCATCGTCCTGTCCCTCTCTATCTCACTCTGTCTCCCTCTCTATCTCTCCCTCTGTTACTCTCTCTACCTTTCTCTGCTTCCTCTCTCCCATGCGCGTGAGGACAGAGCTTTCGCTCTCTTCCTCTACCCTTTTTCTGCGCGAACAGAGAGCTCTCTCTCTGTTTCTCTCCTTTCTTCCGCGCATAGCAGCTCGCAGAGCTCACTCTCTCACTCGTTTGCGCACTGCTCTCTACCCTCTGCCGAGAGCCTTGCTGCAACCCACCATCAGGCCTCGGAGAACCCTAGGCCGTGGGACTGCGAATCCATCTCGCATAGGTAAGAACAGACTCCTGATTTTTAGTTCTAGGGTTTCGATTTTTCTAAGTGATTGAACTAAATTACTGAACTTTGTTTCGTATTAGAAGCATTGCAGGTCCCGAAATGAGTTGAATGGTATACGAAAGCTAGATCAGCAAACTGTGAAAACCCTAGGTGGGGGATTTCTAATCCATTCGATTAATTGAATGAATTTAGGGTAAATTTAGAGTAAGATGTTTAGAATGTATGTTTGATTGGAATGGGATGTAATTTCTGAAATTCTATGCCTGAATGTTAAGGTTAAGTCTAGTGACTGATATGAAGGGAGCATGTTATAGGATGAAAGATTCATGTTTGGTTGGTTAGAGTAATTTTCTTTAGAGTTAATTTGAAATATGCATGAAAAGTATTATAAGTATGTAAATTTGAAGAAAATTGAGCAAAAATTGGAAATATTAGGAATTAAAGTTCATTAGCGAGATAAATGATCTTAGGATGATGATATGAGAATTTAGAAATTGTGGATGTGCAATTAAGGGTATATTAAGTTAGAAAATATGAAAACTCTTTTTTATGGGATTTTATTTGTTAATAAATTGCGATATTTGATTATGTTAATCTTTTGGGGGGCTCGAAGGGAATCAATTCGAATTTGATTGATAAATAGAAAGTGAATACCCTCTCTGGAGGTGAGTGGATGGTTCATTGTGTTCATGAATGAGTAATATATTTTAAAATTGTTTAATAAATGATTTTGAAATATTTTTATATGGTTTATGTAAATTGTTTTGTGACTGTGGGCTGTCTGGACTGGATTGTGAAATATAAATGCATCCATTGTGTTTAAGAATGATTCTGTGCTATATGTTATTTGATATTGCTCTATGAATTGATTTGGCATGAAATTGTTGATTATTTGATAGAAAATTATGGCACATTATTTGTGAAATTGATCGATTGAGAAATGAATGGTGCTGGATTGTTAATGACTATAGTCATTTCCACTACGGAGCGACCCGACGGGGTGGTGTGGTTTAGGGTTTGGATGTGCGGGGGAGTTAAACGTCACTCCCTCTGCCGAAATCGTGCTATATCTAGATTGTACCTCGGCGAGATACGAGCCAACGTCAAGGAATGAGGTATGTTTTGAAATATTGGATAGAAAAACCCCTTAGCGAGCTTTCATCTGGGTTTCGGCCAGCTTGAGATGAAAGTGTTTTCGATGGGATCCCAGGATTTTCTGAAAAGATGATTGATATAGATGCATATTTTATAAATTGTGATTTATCGAAATGTTTTATACATATGAACTGTTATTTATGAGATATGTTTTAACTGCCCCACATTTACCCATTGTTTATGAACACAGTCGCACCATTGCACTCCACTCACTAAATATTCCCCAATACTCACCTATCTCTCAACATTTTTCAGAGAATTCTTAGATCGAAAACTGGATGTCGGAGCTTGCGAAGTATTTTTGCTGTTTTGTATAGGTATTTGGTAAATGCAGGATTTTTTAGAGAATCGTAGTTCTTAAAACCATGGAAATGGAAGTCTGTACATCTTATACCGTGCGGATTTTATTGATATTGGCTAAGTTTTTGACAAGTATTGGTAAAATCCGACGATTTTTGATTTGTGCTTCATTATTTTGATTGATCTATTTTTGAAAAACTGTTTTATCTGTACTGGGACATTTGGATTGTAATTCTAAATTTCAATACTTTCTTTTGAATTTGTGAATTTCTGTACACTTCATGTCGTTTGGACTTTACTGATGTTAGCTTGATTGTTTCAAGCAAATATTAGTAAAATTCTACGACTATGATTTGAGACTTCTTGTATTTTAAATGTTTTATTTGTACTAGTTGGCTGGAATGACCACATCGTATGCGTGCATGTACAGGAGCCTCTTCCCCAATTGTGTACCGACGCATGCTTATGTGTACAGGGAATGGACCAAAGAGGTCCTTGGCATGTGTATTGTTACTTGTTTTCCTTATTTGTGATGAATTGTGTACTGGAGATATGAATATTCAGGAACGTAGGCTTGTGGAGTTCTGGTATATGGGGAGGTTCTGTCCGTGTATCGAACAACGCGACAGTTATTGCGTGCTCGATCCAAGGATCGGAGCGTGACATTTTAAGTTTGGGGGGATTTGAAATCTCTTCAAATTCCTACTTTTCTTTCGTATTTAAACTTCCAAAGGAAAGAAAATCATAATTGTCTCTCTAAATATTTTCTTTTTTCTCTAGATCTTCTCATCCAAATAATGATTGTCTGCCATTAAAACTAGCAGTAAGATATTTTTCTTTTCAAATTAATTTATAAATATTTTTATTTTTAAACTTCTAAATATTTTAATCACTCCACAAACCACTTCGAGTGGTGACTTTTCATTTGAATCTCAATTTTCTGTGACTCTAATGGTGCCATTGAAAGATGATTTTTGTTTTTTTTTTTTTTTCTTTTGATTTTTTTGAAAATATGACACTCGGGTCGTAAAATCCTATGGGTGACACGGGTAGGTCGATACCCACGGTTTTGTACAGTTGATTGCATAAACTATCCAATTTATAAATTGTCCCGTAACATATATGGGTCAAAGGTCTAACTATGGTAACGATATCGTCTCCAATTTCATAACGAAAACATGCAGGAAAAGAATTGTCTGACTCGATCCAGATTTAATGGTGATGGTGCTCAACATAATCATTGGATACGGACTACTTCAAATCATGTTTTCAATTTCCAACAGGGTTTTGTACAGTTGATTGCATAAACTATCCAATTTCTGATTGAAATCAACTGAGTTCAACTATGATGATGTTAAACCCCTGATGCCTGCAACTATTGCAGTGTTTTTAGGTGGATCTATTGCCAACAGGGTACTGATGCCCAGTGATTTTGTACATTATTGCAATTTTCATTCATAGTGATGATGGACATCATGTTTCTGTGACGGGCATTAGAGCAAAGCCGACAGATATTGGTAGAATCAGGGGGCTTGGTCATCTTGCTGGGAGAGACTATCTAGGCAAGGAAGGTAGGGAAGAAGTTCATATTTGATCGTTCCTGTGGCATTTGAACAGGTTATGTTGTGGACATGAAGAAGCCTTAGGTAGCAAGGTTCTGCTAAGTCTTTCTCTCATTTGAATGTTAGTTTCTCACCTCTAGTTGGGAGTACTACTCAACGATAATGCCTGCTTGGATGAGAAATTCAGATTTGTGACTGTATTCCACTGTGGATTATATTGGAGGCGGACTTCTAGGGTTCAGATTGATGATCAGTTCATTAGTAGTAATTGTTGTTTAGCTCATTTTTTAATAATTGTAAAGAGATAAGGTAGACAACCTAACCTATGCTCCATAGACCTGCGTTTCTGCAATGTACAGTTCCATGATTAATATAGTCACCTCTGCTGTTTTGAAAGCCTTTCAGGTTGGTGCAAGTTTCATGATGCTAATAACAAAGCTTCTTTTTAATCCTTTTCACTCATTTGGTTTCATGTACAAACCGGCTAATGTTGGTAGTTGTCTATAACACATGTTTGGATCTTATAAAAATGCCAGGTGAAATCAAGGAAGGCACTTGGGAAATATGGGAACTGCATAGACATGGAGTAATCATCCACATTGCTGCTGATTCCTGGTCTTTTTGCAGGTGTCTAGCATGGCAATTCGCTCCGCAAATGCAATGCTTAAAAATTCTGGATTTACTTTCTTACTTTGATTCAAGTCTGTGCCCTCGATGGGACCTCTTCCCTAGCATCTTTCCCATCAGACTTCTTGATATTCCATGTCCGCTGTCACTTGAGTTTAGATTCGGAGTCTGCAAAATGATCTCCTTAGTATAAGTTCACTGGTACACACAGCATGTATCTGATTTGTGGGGTGTGGTAGTACTTGTGGACGGTGACAGGGATGTCACATACTTTTCTTTTTCCTTCCTTTGACAGGTCCCTTATTGTCTTTGTTTTTGGTTCTTATGTAGGTTTCTGATCCTGTCGCGCAGGAGAGACATGGAGCGGGAAACCTCTTCTTACCAGCTACAAGCTCGAGCTGCACAAAACATTATGTACACTATTCTTGTCAAAGTATTTTAGTAGGCACGAGCGCTACAGCGATTGTTACTCAGGAGGATGGATTTCTGAAGAGCAAGTTTGTCCATGTTTCTGCCTTGGTCAATTCAATTGAAAACCAGTAAGGTGATGGAAGAATAAAGAAGACGTAAAGAAAATGTCATAGAGGCTTCGGTGGATAGATGAATCTTTTATAAGGTATCATTCGATCCATTTCACAAGTAAGTCTACAGGTATTGTAAGATGCCTTCATGGCTCAGGCTCACACATTATGCAAGTATTATGCATATGTTTGTCTGTTCCATGATCTAGTGGATGGGTTAGGAAGCAATTTTTAAGATCTTCCCCGAGACTTATGAGGTTGTAACAGCGTCCACAAATGAGGTGCTATCATCTTTACTTGCATTAATTTGAATTTCTGAGCCTTTTTAACTGAATTTGACAAATAGATTGGTCTATTTTAGGGAAAATTTTACTGATTTACATTTTAGGAGCTGAGAAAGTTAACCTGAAACAGAGTACATGAATCCCATGAACTTAGTGTAGTTTTCATTATTACCTATACATTTTAATCAAGTATCCATTTGTCAATCCTTGAGGGGACAGACAAGTGGCAACAACCGTCTTCCGATTACGAGATTTGATTCCTGTTGTAACAAAAAAAAAAGTATCCATTTGTCAAATCAGTCTTTTCACTCATTCTCTGGCTGTTGATCTGATCAAATTCCCTGCTCACATTTAGGAGCTTTGGAGTCCAGGGAAGCTTCTGGCTGTCATTAGTTTCAGTCATGATATAACCTGTTTGGCTAATCAATTGCAGTTGCTTCTGCTAGCAAATGTTAAGTTGCATAAGCTGATTTTTGCACAAAGTCTTCTGCTTCTGTGTGGCTTCTTACTGCTGCTAGTAAAGATTAAGGCTGTATAGTCGGATAGTGTCACGGGTACCCATGACACTACCTGGTCAAAGCTCAATTCCAACTCGGTCAAACCGAACTCAAGCTCGAGTTCGGGTTTGGGTGGCTCAGTATCGAGCCCGAGCTCGAGCCCATGCTCAATCAGACTCAAAAGTAGTGAAATTTTCTTCATAAACTCTGACACTACCCGACAACATTTCGAACTCGAGCCCACCTAATCAACACTCGAGCCGAACTCAGGTATTGACACTATTCAACTTGACCCAAGTGTCATAACACCCCTAGTAAAGATCCTACTCTTAGGATAAGTTTGGTTTGCGGAAGGAGAGGCGGAGGGGGAGGGGGAGGGGGAGGAGGAAGACAAGGGGGAGATTTACTTCACCTGTTGAAAATAAATATATTTTCTTTTATTTTGTTTGGTAGGAGTAGAAAGAAATGAAATAGGTATTACTTTCCCTTATTTTGTTGAAGTGAAAATTGGATGAAAAATGGGAAAAAAAATAGATATTATTCTACCTAAACAATTTAAATTAAAAGAAAAAAGAAGAGAATAATTTTGTTCATAAATTTTCATTACAACTCCAATTCGTCCAGAAGTGGAAGAAAATTTTTTCTGACATGGAGGGAGTGTTATTATTATTATTTTTTTGTACATATTGAGACTGAACTCAATCCTATTACAAAGATAAAGGGAAGATGCTACTTGAACTGAAATTCATTGACCATGGAAGGAGTATTATTTCACCCCTCTTACTTTCATCCCCCTTTTCACTCCGAGTAAACTTCTATTTCACCACATATTTACTTTTTTACCTTTTTTTCTCCCACTTCACATCCTAACCAAACTTACTGCTAGCTCGGTCAAGTGTCATCAATTCTTGCTCTAGCCACCTATGGCCCAACTGCAGGATTATTTATGAGTGTCCCATGTTTTTCCTTCAATCTCTGTACCAAGTGTTAGGGGCAAACATTTATACCATTCGCCAGTTAAGTGTAGAGCATGTACCTTCGTTTGGAGCAAGGGATGGGGAGAATGGATATTAGATTTGCTTATGAAAACAATCTGTTTTTTGACCCTTTTTTAAAATTCACGTCACTCCCCCAGATTGTTAGGATGCTATGTACTAAAAGGTTGTTTATGTGTAATACTACAATGTGGCATCAAACTTCATTTGTACTTAAAAACCATTACAATTGATTTGTTTGGGAGAATTCAATCTAAATCGTCAAATACAACTTAATAATGTAATACAGAAACGTGATACAAATACAAACAGAAACTTAAATAAATAAAGTTTCACTTCATACCAAAATATATTTTGATTTTGACTTACTTATGATCAAATTATATAATTAAAATCTAGAGTTTTACACATGGCAGAGAATCGCATGGCAAGTGAAGAGCATGACAGCAGCAAAAGCAAGCACGCAAGCAAAGACTAGATAAATGTAAACGTATCTCTTGAACCAAGCCACTTTGTCAGGCTTCAAAACCTCTGATTTATTGCTGCACAAGTTGTGCGTGATCAATTCACACCTGATTGCCTCGTGGTCGATTCGCATCAAGTCGAGCTGATAGCGGGATCTGACAAACCTGATGATCATATGGCAGAAGGTAATGATGTAGAGGAATGAAACCAGGAGGGAGAGGCTGAATGGAATCCACCAATGCCGGCACTTGAGAGAAGAGGAAGAGGAAGATGCGATGAGGGAATGGAGGACGAGGATTTGGAAGATGAAGTAGGCAATGGTAAGATAAATGGCCTTGTTACTGAGAGCATCTACCCGCTTTTCTTGACGGTAGTTTATGGAGGATATTTCTTTTTCATCATGCTTCAGCTGATCTACTCTGCTTGCTTCCATACTTCTCTGAGCTTCTGCTTGTGGGAGGAGGGTCTAGAGAAAATTGAGTTTTAGGAACAAAAGTTGTGCCGACAAAATTATAGAAGACAAAAGAAAAAATAATTGAATTGCTGATAATGGTATCATTTTGAATTTTGAATGCTTTCGGAGTCCCACATCCATGTGAGGATTGTCCGCCCTACCTAACTTGTACGTTAAGGGTCTGAGAGAGCAGAGGCTCAGTGAAGTAGATATATTAGGAGTTTTTAATATACCAACAATTAAATTATTTGAAGTAAATGAGGTATAAAAAGACAACAACCCTTTCATATTAATTCATGACTAAGATTAACAGATGAGATGTGGGGGTGTGAGACCAACTATTCATGCAGAGAAATCGCCGGGAAAACTGAAAAGTTCCTATGGGTGATTTTATTGTAATAAAGTGGTTGTTATGATTCATTCATATATAGGATGGGAATATAAACAAAGGAAGGTGATGAACTAACCTTTAATATTTCACCCAGAACCAGGCCTGCGCAGCTAACTCCTAATTCCTCTCTTCCCCCAGTTCTGAATTTTAAGGCGGCCGAGCCGACTGAGTCTTATTATTATTATTATTATTATTATTATTATTATTATTATTATTATTTGGTTATATAAGAATTTGAATATGAGATTTTTAGGTTAGGAAAATAGATTGTAACCATTAAACTGTTTTCTTAAAGACCGATTGAATCTTATCCTCTTATCTACACAATTGAGTCAATGGTCATACCGTCTTACATACGCAATCTCTCTCTTTCTCTCCCCTCATTTTATATTAAGGAGAATGAAAATTTTTATATATTACTTTATTTTGAAAAATAAAATAAATTTAATAAATATAAACTTGTTCAATTTGACCGTTTTATATAATTAACAATAATTATTAATTATTAATCGTTAATCGTTAACACGTATCATTCATAAATCATCGATCATTAACTAAATTTTTATGGGTTAAACTTTATTTAAAGAAATAGTTGGATGTATGTACCTAACTTGTGCTTTCCTCATTTTATAAACTATAATAATTGCACTTGTTCTCGAGAGCCTTGAAAAGAACCAATAAAAAAAAAAACAAAGCACTACTTTTAATAAAAATTTTTAACATTTAAATTTCTCATTTAGCCAAATTTTATATGAATTATTGTCACATGGGATGAGCTGGTAGTGGTACCCAATGATATCCCAAAGGAGCTTTTTCCACACTAATATTACCATATTATGGTTTTTTTTTTTTTTTTTTTGTTTATATTGTTGTCATAACTTGTTCTATTATTTGGGCGCTTTTTTAGGTGGTCTTCCGGGTCAAGATTTAGCTTAGGAACTTGGGGCGGGTTGAAAGCTCCAATTAAATAACTGGTTAATAAAATTAATTAGGACAAAAATTTAGGTAAGCTTTCAATCATATTGTCAAATCATTAAAATATTTTGTTTGTGTTTTTTTTTTTTAAAAAAAATCATAATCGATGTTATTAATTTTCAAATACTCAAAGCAGCAGGCCACCTATAAATATATATATATATATATATATATATATATATATATATTACCAATATATATAAACAGCCACTTGGGAAGGGGTGATCACGGTTCTGGTTCATTGTCCAATGGAACCAAAACTGAACTGCTCACCAACGATTTCGATTTTGGTTCTTCACGGTTTGGTTTCGGATCCAAAATCGGCGATTCAAATTCATCATCCATCGAAACCAAAACTGAATCACTTACTGACAGTTTCGGTTTCTTACAGCTCAGTTTCGGTTTGAACCGTTTAGAATCAAAATTTAAATTATTTAATTTTAATTCTCTCGTCTCTTTAATAGGAAATAGGTGACTTAACTATATTGTTTTTCAATTCATTAATTTGATCAACTTATTTTAATTTAAATTGTGTTGTGTTTAAATTATATTTAAACTCAAGTTTTGTATATGGAGATTTGACTTACGCTGATTTATTTATTTTATGTAACTCTTTAAATCAAACATTTATCGTAAAAAAATTCTCATCGAAATATATTTGATCAATAAATTCATATCAACAAATCAAAAAGAAAGAATATATATATAATCATTTTTATAATTACAATATGTTATATATTTAATTCTTTGATTTTACAATTAAAAAAAAAAGAAAATGGTTTGAACTTAATTTATATAAATTAAACTGTATACGTATCCTTTTGAGGTCTAAAAGAATCAAAGTCCTCGTAGTTCACTTACCATTCGAATATATGATCCCCTTACCTTAATTTAATCTGAAATGTTGTCGGAGGTAACGGTTGATGTGCCTTCGGTTGTAATGTCATAAGTTTTCATTATTCTTCTTCATCATCTCTTGTCGCCTAAAATTTGTTCTACACCAATCATCCAGACATGTTTGTACCTCAAGTGATTTTGGAGTCATACATAATTTTGTCTTCTCCAAAATGTTTCTTACCGCACTAAATGCTTGTTTAACCGTCTTGTTAAAATTTGTTTAGCAATTTATGATAATATTGAAAAATTATTTGTATGCTCTTTCGACCATTCTAAAATTGGAAAATCCTTCAAAAATGAGTAGACACTAAACTCAAAAGAAGTTATTAGATATAAATCAATTTCAGATGCAGAATTTGAATTTCTTGATTCCTTTTGCCTTTGAAATAATAGTTGCTCTACTTTACTCATTTTAGAAAATTCTCCAATATTTATAGATTGAGAAGATTGTTGAGTAGAATTATTAAATGTCATACTAAATTCAACATATATATCAAAAATTAATTTTCTAATATAATTTATTTTTTTTTGCAATATCATAATCATTTATTTCTAAATTTTCGATATAGAAAGTTAAATAATTAAATAAACCATCTAATTTATATCTAGGATAAAAAACAATAGCAACAAGATAAATGTCAGGAATTTCACAAAAATAATTGCACCATTTTATTTTTATTAGATAAATTATATCTTTTAAATCTTCATCATTTTCACACTCTTACATAGCATTTACAATATTAATACTTTTGAGTAAAAATAATAAAAATGTGGGATAATAAATACCAAACAATCATTAAACACTTTTAATAAATTTAAAATTTTTTTACAAGTAGTCCATTGTTGTAGATATAAAATAATAGAATTAATATTATTTATGAAAAAAGCATATAACAATTTTCTATAAGAAAATGATTCATCTAATAATTCATAAGTTGAATTCTAACGTGTTAGAATATCTTTAGAAAATCTTTTAGGTCTTTTCTTATTTTCTTTACAAAATCTAGCCCAATATTTCATTATTTGTGGATGATTCCATAAATGAGAAATTTTTTTTTAATAGGGGTAAGATAAATTTCAAGAGATTTTAATCTATCTTGAACACATAAATTTAATATATGACATGAATATTTTATATGAAAAAATTTACCACCAAAACTAAGTTTACAAATATTTTCTAAATCTCTAATAAAAACAGTATTAGCAGAAATATTATCAAAATCAATAGAAAAAATTTTATTCACTAAATAATTCTTGTAAAATTGATCTAATAATCTTATAAATATTTTCAGACGTGTGTCTTTCATCGAAAACTCTAAATGCAATGATACGTTTTTGAATATTCTAATTATTATCAATCCAATGACAAGTAATAGTCATATATGAATGTCTTTGCCAATGATCAGTACAAATATCACTATACATAGAAACTTGATCATTAAGATTTTTGAAAAGCTTTTGTAAATTATTTTTTTTCCTTTTTATAAAGTTTATGTGTTATACGTGTAGTAGTAGTTCTAGGCATACATTTTGTAGAAAGATTTAAAGCATCTTGACAATAATTAATAAATCCTATTTTTCACCAAAACTAAAAGATAAATGTTTAATAGCAATCATTTTAGCTAATTCTTCTCTATTTTTTTCATCAGAATAAATAAAAAGAGAAGAAGGATTAAAATATGCAAATCCGGATATTTGAGTTTGTGTTCTATCAATACCAGTTTCAGTTGGATATTTGTTTTTCAAATGCTTTCTAAATGTCTTATATCCTCTACCTTTTTTGAATTTGAATTGTTACCCACAATGATTGCAAATAACTTATATTGAACAATTTGGTAAACGATTTTTTTTTTAAATGTACATCAAAAATATTGAATCTCAACATTTTTTCTTTTTCTGCACACATCTCTTCTTGATCATCATTTTTAGCTTCAAGATTGACATGTTGAGATTCTTGTGTCGGAAAATTCTCGAGATAAAATTGTTCATTTTGGAAAGATTCTCCAACCTTACTCTTGTCTCTATCACTCGATATAATTGATAAATGAAATCGAATAGAATTAGAAATTGAAAAAAAATGAGCAATTGAATATGAGATAAAACGAAAAATTGTAAATATCAATTGAGAGTTGAGAAATTAAGAGTGAAATTGTAAGAATATATTGATAATAAGAAATAAGAAGTGAAAATTGAGAATTGAGAATTGATTTATAAAAGGAAATGAAATTGAAATGGTATTTATAGAGATTTCATATTTTTTTAGAAATAAAATTATCTTTCTAAAAGTTATATAATAATTAGTTTTCAAGGGTATAAAAGTAATTATAAATAATTTAAAATTTGAATTTTATGATATAACGGAACTATTCATTATTCTAATTGTGACACAATAATTGAAATTTTGAATTTTAAATAACTTTGATTATTGTGCATATTGATTGTTGTGACATAATAATGAAAATTTTGAATTTTAAATGATTTTAATTTTTGTGTATATTTATTATTGTGACCATGACACATCAATGAAAATTTTAAATTTTAAATAACTTTAATCATTATGCATGTTGATTGTTGTGTATGACTTTGATTTGAATTTTCAATAAATTTGAATTTTGAATGACTTTGCTTTTGTGCATGTTTTTTATTGTGATTGTGATACAACAATGAAAATTTTAAATTTTAAATAATTTTAATTTTTGTGCATATTGATTGTTATGCCATAATAATGAAAATTTTGAATTTCAAATGATTTTAGTTTTTGTGTATATTTATTATTATAATTATGACACAATAATAAAATTTTGAATTTTGAATGAGTTTAGTATTTGTTCAAAAGTAAAAACCAATCATTTTTAAAAATTCGGTTCCGGTTTCAATAAAAAGAATACTCGGTTTCGATTCCGATTCTGATTCCGGTTCCGGTTTCGATTCCGGTTCGGTTTTTGAGCCACCGATTCTGGTTCGGTTCACGGTTCGAACAGAATCGTGGTCACCCCTACACTTGGGGTTACTATGCTCGGTCACTGTTCATCCGTCTTTTTGTTGACTGACCAAAGTACCCCCATGTCCCTCCATCTCAATTAGCAAAGTACCCCTTTTTTTTTGCCACACTTTCTTTTCTTTTTTTTTTTTTTCGTTTCGGTCCTTCATCCTTTTTGGAACCCACCACACTTTTTTTCCCCTTCGGGTCCTCCCATTTTTACCACACTTTTTTTTTGGGGTTTGGGTCCTTCATTATTTTTTTTGACCCATCACGTTTTCTTTTTTTTTTTTCATTCGAGTCCTTTTTTTTTTTAAATCAATTTTTTTTCATTCATTCGGATCTTTCCTCCTTTTTTGACCCACCATGTCTTTTTTTTTTGTACCCAATCCCCTAGATATAAAGCGTCAAAAGTGATTATTGTACTTCACTATTCATGCAAAAATTTTGACGTCCGTAGGTAGTCGTTCACTATTTTTTTCCCATATCATATTTTTTTAATTGACATTCCTTTTTTTTTCATGCAACTTCTTTTTTTATATATATAGTTAAATTTTAGTGTTTTAAAATATATTAATTTATTAATATTATGTAATAACATAAATTAATAAATGATTAATTTATCAAAATATTTTATATTTTCATTTTTCAAAATATCGCCCATTACATTACCAATATATATAAAGTGAGAGTTCAGGTTACTATTCCTGGTTATCGTACATCTTTTTTTTTAATGAATGACCAATAACCCAAGATCCCCCTTTTGAATTACCAAATTACCATTTGTTATCTTTCTTTCTTTCTTTTTTTTTTCAAGTCCTTGCATTTTTTCACTAGGTTTTTTTTCGCTTGGTTCCTTCCTCTTTTGGAGGACCCAACTACTATTTTTTTTCCTTCAGAACCCCAAAATTTATCCCCGCTAATTTTTTTCTTTTCGTTTGAGTTCTTGCGCTTTTTTTTGCCCAATTTTTTTTTTCACTTAGGTCATTCGTCTTTTAGGAGGACCCTACTATATTTTCTTTTTTCATTTAAGACCCGCTATTTTTTTTCCATTCAAGTCTTCCGCCTTTTTTGCTTGGTTTTTTTTTTTCACTTTGTTCTTTTGTCATTTGGGGGATCCCACTATGGTTTTTTTTTTTTTTTTCATTCAAATTCTTATACTTTTTTGACATTTTTTTTTACTTAAGTCTTTCGTCTTTTTAACAACACTTTTGTTTTTTATTTAGGTCTTTGCACTTTTTTTTTAGGTATTTCATCATTTTTGAACCACGCTTGGTTTCTTTTCTCATTCAAGTTCTTCAACTTTTTTTAATTTTTTTATTTAAATCTTTCATCTTTTTAGAACTTAGGTTTTTCTTTTTTTGTTCTTTTAATCCCACGAATGGTCATCCCTTTATTTTTAGATAGCAGTTTTTTACTTTTTTCCCATTTAGATTTTTACTCCTTTTATTTTTTAATCCAACTTTTTTTCACTCTTAAATCTTTCGTCTTTTTCAGACATAGTTTTTTTTCCTCTTAAATCATTCTTCTTTTTTAAATATAAGTTTTTCCCCTTTTTGGGTCCCATTTGTCCACATAGGTCATTGGATTTTTTATTCTTTTTTTTTTTTACTTTAATCTTTCAACTTTTTAGAATATAGATTTTTCCCTTTTGTTTACTTTGACCTCATACATAATCGTTCATTTATTTTTGAACCATAGTTTTTTTATTTTTTTCTATTCAAATCCAACTCGTTTTTTCTCGCTTAACTTCTTCATTTTTTTTAACATAGGTTTTTCCCTTATCATTATTTTTTTAAACCTCCACGGATAGTCATCGCTTTAGTTCTTTACTTTTTTACTCCACATATTACCCTTTTTTATCTCCTTGGTTGATCTTTTTTAGAATTCAAATTGTAAAACTCTTTTTTTTTCCGTTTAATATACGTCATATTTTTCACTTGTTTAGATAATGATTTAGTTCAAATATTAAGTTAATTATAAATTTAATAAATCTTTATATAGTGAAAAAATATAATCCACATTTTGTAGACACCCTACGCGTTAGCGTGGGCCCACCACTAGTATATACATATAATTGGAAGTAGGGGTGGCTGCACAGAAACTAAGTTTCCTCATTTTCGAAATGTTTCTATTTTCTTTCTCACAAAAAAAAAAAAAAAGAAATGTTTCCCTCTTCAAAATATTAATAACTTGAGTTAACGCTAAGAAAAGAAAAGCATTCGCCGAGTCTCTAAGTATCCATGGCTAAATGGTTAAAGCACTTGATTTTTAATTTGCTAAACTAATTAATATTTAGATAAATATCTTTATATTTTTTATATTTACATAATTTTCTATATTTAATAAATTATTTATTTATTTAATTATAATTATAAATTTTATATTATTAATCTTATAATTAATAATTACATATTTGATTGTTTTTAAATTTTTATTATAAAAGATAGTTAGTATATTATTTTTATAAAATAATTAATTTACATAAAAATGCTTATAATTTTTATATTTATATATTTATTCACGTTTTTATTTTTCTATACTGTTATTATTGTTTTCATTTTTGTACAACCTAACCAGCTATTAGAATGTTCAATATATTATTTATTATCACTCAAATGAATAATCTTTTAAAATCAATCTAGATTAGATACCTCTAATTTTTTTGATTATGAGTAATAACAAGTTCTAAAATCTAAATCCTTATTAAATTGTATTATAATTTAAAAATTTTTTATTCAAAAAAAATTACAATATTTTGAAGTTTTTTGCCATCATAAAATGTAAACTATATATCAATTACCTCATGCACCAAGTTAAATGCTAGTTAAGATATACAATTGCAGGAAGCATCAATCCAGATAATTCTGAACATTTGTGACACCAACTTCTGGTCGATCCGATAGTTGTGTATGGTTACTGATGGGACATAGTCAAAAGGTCCAATACAAAAAGTGTTTAACTTTGTGAGGCCCATGATCTAAAGAGGCATATTACGTCTAGACATGTCAACAAGTAAGGAACAATTTCCCCCAATGGTGGATACGGTCCGACTCATCGAGTGATTGCCATCGGCAATAAGCTAACCGATTTGTGACCTTCAGCGGCCTTCCGTATATCAAAAGACGACACTGCTCTTATCACATAAGCAAGAGGCCAATCGCAGCTCCTATCAGTAAGAGATTGTACGCACACTCCCCGAATAACAAGTCTTGTTAAGAAATCGATCGTTCTTGTTGACCAAAGAAAATATTCAACTAAGTCTTATGCCAGTCTTAATTTCCTAAGTCAATACAAAACACATCTTTTAGATAAGGGAAGAAACCTATGGATTTAATCAATAAGAGAATAAATCTCTCCGTATAATCGAACTTCATAAATGTTAAAAATCTTAAATCTCTCGAAAATATTTGACTAGAAGAATCCCGAATTTTCAGGTCTCCTCGTAAGGAAACTAGGATTGTAACACCCCAGGTACGCATGACTCTTATGGCAACCAGATATATAACCTTACAGTATACCGAATTCCAGGTACGTTCTCTAAGATCAAACACTTAACACACAAGTCACAGTGTTATCAGCTCTCTCTCTCTCTCTTACTCTCAATTTGTCTCATTTCTATCGAAAACAACTCTTTCTAACTTGAATGTCGGAGACTCTCCAACCGGAGCACTCTCCTGCAGTGTTTTGCAGGTTTTGGATCATCTCCCGGCGTAATCGTTTGAGTCAAAAGGAGTCTAAATAACCCACCTTCAATAAATGTCATTTAGATAAAATTTTGAATTGAATTTGAGTAGAGATATTAAAGGAATTTTATCCTTAATAATTTAATTTGTCTCAAATCAGATTTAATTGAACCCAACATAAATATCGAATAATGATAAATTAAAATAATAATAATAATAATAATAATAATAATAATAATAATAATAATAATAATAATAATTAAATAAGAGTGACATTCTACCACAATTATTTGGCCCAATCAGCTGGGCCAGTTTTTCTTTTTCTTCACTCTTAGGAAAGTAGTGGCGGTTGTCATCTTGTACATCATCACATAGAAGAATAGGAGAGGGTCAATTTCGTTATGACTGGCTTGACAATGGTAGCAATGCCTCGATTTTTTTTTTTTTTTCCCTAGAGAAAAGGGTGAAAAAAAATTGAAAACATCATTGTACCCCGTTATGGTTAATCATGAAAATGTGACTCTTCATATAATTACTACATTGTGGTATAATTAATTCATATAATTATTGTACCCCGATTTATATATCAATCGGTTATTTTCTGAATTATAATACTACATTGTGGTTAATTTTTTTTTAATTGATAGTTCATGAAAATACACTCCATAATAAAAAGTAAGTCTCATCATATAATTATTGAATAAATCAAAATTATTAATAAAATTTTTATATTATTTCAGAAAAGAAATTACTAGATATTCCAAATATTGTCCAGATAATATGCGCAAGAAATGCATAAGAAAACACATTTGGTACGAGTTTGGGAAATGTGAATATTGTTTTTATTTTGAACAAAAATAAAAATATCCTTTGCAGAACATTTGGGGTATACTGAAGAACATTTTGGTCGCACAATAAACCCTTCTCAAGTAAAGTCAGAAAATCGTCGATTTTTGTTTTTTTTAAATATATTATCAATCGATATTCAAAATCATTTTTCAATTAATTTAAATCTAAGACTTAAGATTAATGAATTTAACGTTTTTACCCTCTAAATTAACTAACTATCCATCATTGAAAATCATCGACTTTTGTTCACAAACGTGGTGCATCTCAAATACTAAATCTTCTTTTGTATGGACATCCTGGAAAGATAAATCGCAGTTCATTTGGTAGCTACTGAACATGTCCTTTCCCTTCCTCAATGTTCTGTTTATGTTAATTTACTTTCATGGATCATTGCATCAATGGGCTCGTAGATTTTTGGTTTTTTATAATTAAAAATGCCTTTTTAAACTTTCAATTTTTAAATTTTTATCGCCGAAAATCTCGCAAATGACATAACTAAAAATTGCTTTAACCATACATATCATGTGTGTGCATGGCACGCCAAAATAATTCAAACTATACATTTAAAATGTCCACTATTATTCATTTAAAATTTTAAATCAATTTGTTGATCTCTGTGTGACAACCAAGAAAGGAGCTGAATTGATTATCTTTGATTAGCTTTTTAAAAAAATTAATATAACTCTACTTAAATTTAAAATTATCTTATGTTCATTCTAAATATATGTAGCGAAAAATAAAATAAGGATAGAAAGATAAATCCGATTTTATAATAATTCGACCTTTTGCCTATATTCACTCTTCTAGCCAGTAATTTAGAATCTAACAATTTGTTAGTTTTGACTTCTGATCTTCATGAAAATGGTTTTGTCCAACAGTGGTAGACTCTCAACTCTCACCAAAATTATCTCACAGAATTCACACACAACTCAATTCAAAAGAATACAAGTACAAAAAATATTTTACAAATGACAGCAAGCTGTGATTAAGTGACACACTTCATACGCAGAGATTTCTTTACTTTTTTCTTTTGTAAATTGCTCAAGTATAAGTCTCTGTTTTTTTTTAATATACTTTGAAACCTGATGTTCGTGTTGTTTTTAAATTGATTTTCTTAGTCTTCAAATCCTATAGTAACAGTACAAAGTTACTAGTCAAAGTGCAGTAAATTTCCTGATTTTTAGGTACTGAAATTCCTCCTATTATCTTGAGATATACCAATTGTAAAAATTCAAATTCAAAGTTTAAACATCCCTCTTGATATCTACACAAACTAATTTGAATTTATCTCGATGATAAACATTGTTGAAAATTCGAAAACTCTCCAAAAACATAGTTTCTTGATATTACTTCTATTCTAAAAATTCAAATGATCAGCTAACTTCACCCATATATTTCTCCACTTATACTCAAGCTTTTAATACTTCAAATATTTGAAATTGTAGTCCTTCATCCCTTCTTTGATGTGTAATTTGTGAATTTGAAAATATTTGATCACCCAAAAAGATATAATGGTTTAATATATGCAACTGATCACGTTTTCCTTCCTAGAAAATTACTCCCTCTTTGAAATTTGAAATTTGAATTTAAGCAAACTTAATGTTCAGTTGTTGAGTGATTAATGTGTGTATCTGAATATATTTTTAGACTAAGTGTATTACCTAATCTACATTTATATTATTGAGTTGGGTCTTCAATCAAAAATCAGTCTCTATAGCAACTTCTATGGATCCTCTATCCTGCTTTCTGTCTTTATAACAATCTAAACTTCTGCCTTTGTAATAGTCTCTATGATCCAGAATAACTTATCTCTATGGCATCATCTATAGTAACTTTTACGAACCACTTATAATAATTTTTAAATAAAATTTAATTTGCATACTTAATAAAATTTTAGAATAATATGAAAG
The DNA here is from genome assembly GCA_037126225.1 of Dillenia turbinata. NCBI lineage: Eukaryota > Viridiplantae > Streptophyta > Magnoliopsida > Dilleniales > Dilleniaceae > Dillenia > Dillenia turbinata. The sequence continues at coordinate 3,636,072 of JBAMMX010000014.1, forward strand.
ATTTTGTTATCATCAAAACCCAAATAGGACAACAATTTCTCTAACATTCTCCCTTTTTTTATAATAACAAAACCATAAAAATAAATACTCAAAAAATATCATGAATACACATTTTCTTCAAATGAATACACATTTTCAATTTCCTCCTCAATTTATGGACTTAATAACAATTTAATTTTCTCCCCCTTAATGTGTGTATATTTTTTTTTTTATCATCATTTTTTTTATTTTTTTTAATTCTCTCCTTTTTTGTTTCATCAAAAAGAAAATAGAACAAATATTAAAACAAATAACACATAGGGAAGCAGAAAATATTTTAGATTGAATTGAACATAATATATAGAAAAAGTTATAGAGATTAACATAGAATATATGAAAACTACAACAAACTAAAAACTCTATTTTGCACCTTTTGAAAGAAATCTCAGTATTTCTTGAATTTGTTTTTGAGGTTTTTTTTTTGTCTTTATAAATATTCATCAATTTTCTTTTCAATTCTTTCTTTCTATTCAAAATCATTCTCCTCAGTAGAATTCTTCCTTCCTCTTGAAGACTCACCCAACAAAAGTAGTCCTCTGCACTTCTTCTTCATCAAAGGGGTAATCAATTCCACCATTACCATTAAACTTTCTTTTCTGGAAACTCTTATTTTTGTGATTCATCATTCTTTGTTTAGAAATTTCAATGCCCATATGAGAAACTAGTGACTCTCCTAATGAACTTGGTTCCAAAATTGGATCTTTGAGGGCAGAAAGATCAAATCCTTTAAACTCAAAAGAATTCATCAAAACATTCCCATATGGCTTGTTTAACTTATTCTTCCAAACATGATTTATAAACACACTAAGCATGTCTAGTTGTTTTCCCAATAGCAATGCAGCTAAAATTCTTCCATCTTTGATTGTGATAGTGGTTGAACTTCCATTCATAGGAATCAAACACATAATCACAACTTTATGCATAACACGAACCAACAAAGGAAAATCTTTTTCAGACAAATATCCTCCTCCATAATAGTTTCTTGCTTTGAGAAAACTGTAAACTTCACATTTTTTCATCATCTCTAAAGAGCTATCATCTATTCTCTTAAACCCTAAACACTCTGCAATATCTTCTTTAGAATTTTCGACACGAAATCCCAAAATTCTTCACACCAATTTCTCAAAATTTTCAACATCCAAATTTTTATAAAAATTGAACACAATCTTTCAAAATCAATTTCTATTTGCATCGCATAGACTAACCCCTCCAATCTTTTCAAGAAGTCTCACCATCTCCAAACTCATTTCTTCAAAATACTCAAAATTCACAAATCTGCAAGGATTGATTTCGAACATTATTGGCCTGAACTAAGTGTATGGGATTTTGATTTCTGGTCTTTGAGGGTTCAGTTGTTGTTAAAATTCGGGTTTAGAATTTGAGGTTCAAGTTGTGAAGGTTGTGATTTGGATTCTTGATGTTGAAAATCATGTTCTTGATGGAAAAATTGTGAATTTCGTTGAGGGAATCGAGGGATTTCTTTATTGGCCAAAAGAAATTTTGAAGATTTTGAATTAGAAAAATCCAAATATGAAAGATTGACATGTGAAACAGTTGGATTCTTGGAGATTTTGTTTAAATTTCTCATTGATTTGCGAGGAGCCATCACATCAAAAAATAGGGTTTCTTAGATTAGGGTTTACGAAAAGGGGAGAGATGAGAGAGGCGGCTAGAGGCTCTAGGGTTTCATTGAGTTATTTTGCATAGAGCCTATACCTTCTAACCCGCTAACCATTATGCACGGTTTTTTTTTTTTTTTTAACTTTTACAATAGCTTGCATACTCTAATTTTATTTCTAATATTTTCAAACCTCTATCTATATCTAAAGATTTGTAAAAATGTCTGCAAATTGATTTTTAGTTTCAGTATATTCCAAAACTATATCTCCATTAATAATATGATCTCTAATCAAATGGTATATAATTTCTATATATTTGGATTTTGAATGATTTATAGGATTTTTGATGAAATAAATAAATAATTCTTGTATTGTCACATTTTATAATAATATTCTTATAATTTAATCCATAATCTCTAAATTATTATTTTAACCACAAAATTTAGGTACAACAATTTCCTATTAAGACACATTCTGATTCTGTCATTGACAAAGCAACTGAATTTTATTTTTTAGACACCTAACTTATAATTCTATCTTCTAAAAATTGACAAGTATCCAGGATATTTTTCTAATCAATTTTGCATCTGGGAATATTCAATTAATTCAAAATTTGAATTTTTTGGATACCAAATTCTTAAAGTTTTAGTACTAGCAATATATTTTAAAATTCTCTTTGTACCTCTAAGGTGGAATTCTTTAGATTTATTTTGAAATCTTGCACACAAATATATACTAAACAAAATATCAGAATGTGAAGCGGTCAAATACAAAAAATATCCTATCATACTTTTATAAAGTTTTTTATTTACATCTTTTCCTTTTTTATTTAGATCTAATTTAATAAAAGTAAATATATGGGTACTAACATATTTTAAATTTTTCATACTAAATTTTTTAATTAACCCTCTTGCATATTTTTCTTGATTTATAAATATTTTGAAAAGTTTGTCTAATTTGTAATCCTAAAAAGAAATTTAATTCACCCATTATTGATATTTCAAACTCACTTTACATAATTCTATTAAAATCATCACACAAATGTTTATTAGTAGAATTAAACACAATATTATCAATATATATTTGTACAACAAGAATATCATGATCAATATGTTTGATAAATAAAATAGTGTCTATATTCCACTTTTTAAAATTATTTTTTATAAAATATTCACTTAATCTTTCGCACCATACCCTAAATGTTTGTTTTAGATCATACAATACTTTTTGAAATTTATAATATGATTTTTCTTATTATATTCCTCAAATTTGGGGGTTAACTAACATATATTTCCTCTTTTATATAGCCATTTAAAATGCATTTTTAACGTTCATTTGATATAATTTAAAATTTTTAAAACATACAAAAGTCAAAAATAGTCTAATTGCCTCTAATCTAACAATTGGTATAAAAGTCTCATCATAATCAATTCATTCCACTTGTAAATATCTTTTTATAACTAATCTAACTTATTTTTCATAACATTTTCATTTTCATCTAATTTATTTCTAAAAACCCATTTTATTCTTATAATTGTTTTGTCTTTTGGTTTGGATATTAAAATTCATACATTGTTTCTTTTGAATTGATTTAATTCTTCTTGCATAGCCTTTATCTAGCTCTCATCTTCTATGACTTCTTATATGTTTTTTGGTTCTACGCTAGATATCAGTACAAATTGATTTTCTATATTTCTATGCCTTGATTTAGTTCTTATTTCTTCACTTACATCTCCTATTATATCATCTTGTGAATGACTAGACAAAAATTTTCAATTTCTAACAATTTCTTCTCTTGGTTCATTTTCTTTTATAATATCTTGTTCATCTTCTTTCGTATTATCTTTTTCAAAAGAGAATTCATATTGTATAATATTATCATTTTCAACTTTAACTTTTTGAAATTCATTTTTATGGAATTTAATATTAATTTTTTTTTTTATCATTTTAGATTTTTTATTGAAAACTCTATATGTCTTGTTATTTAAAGAATAAAATAGAAAAATTCCTTCTATAGTTTTTTCATCAAATTTACCTAGGATGTTATTTTTCAAAATATAACATGTACATCCAAATGTATGAAAGTATGAAATATTGGATTTTCTACCTCTAAAAATTTCATAGAGGGTTTTATTTGTCACAGATTTAGTGTAAACTCTATTGATTATGTAACATGTTGTAGATGTGGTTTCAACCCAAAAATATTTTTCTACACCACTATCATTCAAATATAGTTCTAGTCATTTCTTGAATAGTCATATTTTTGCGTTCAACTACTCCATTTTGTTATGGTGTATATGTTATCAAAAATTTTAATTTATTCTCTCTTTATTACAATATTCTAAAACTTTTAAATTATCAAATTCCCCACCAGGATCCTTAAACTAGCTATTTTTAAACTTTTTTCATTTTGAATTTTCTTTACAAAAATTTTAAAGATCTCAAAGGTTTCATTTTTATATGTTAGAAATAAAATTTAAGTAAATTTAGAAAAAATCATTTACTATTATTAGAGTATATTTATTTTCTCCTAGTCTTAGATCTCTAACAAACCCAAATAAAACCATATATAACATTTCTTAAGGTCTAGATGTGAAAATATAATCTTTATTTTTAAAGAATATTTTTACTTGTTTATTTAATGAACAAACACTATAATTTATATATATATTTTTTAAAAATTTCTAAAATTCCTCTAAGTAATTTTTTTGTACAATTTTTCTAACTGTTTAAAATTTATATGACCTAATTTCTTATACCATGCAAAAAATATCATTATTAAAGATCATTAAGCAATTTTTTTTAATTATCTAAAATTGTTAAATTTACCACATAAATATTTTCTAACGTAATCCCTTCAAAAATTTGTTCTTGTGTTTCACTATCAAATGCTATGTATTTATTTATTTTAAATAACACATCATAAGCTAAATCACACAATTGATTAACACTTAACAAATTATGCATTAATTTATTAACAAAAACCACATTTTTTATAATAGTAGAATTTATATTTTCCAATGATTTTTCCTTTTTGATTGTCTTCAAAAGTCACCACTCCTTGATCTTTTCTTTCAAACTTTTTGAGCAATAAAGTATCACCTGTCATATGTTTTAACCATCCGTTATTGATATATCAATTTTCTTTGACTTTCGCCTCTTGTTTTTGCATAATAAAGGAGAGCATCATTTGTTCTTAGGAATCCAAACAAGTTTGGGTTCTTTAAAAAATTAAATTATATGAGTATTAATTTTTTTTTTTAATTTATACTAAACTTGTTCATGAAATAATTCCTAATAAGGTGACCATGTTTGCAACATATATTACAAAAAATTTATTTTTATTTCTTAAATAATTAGATCTATAATGTTTATATTTATAATTATTTTAAACCAACATAGGTTTATTATACTTAAATCTGGAACTGAAATTTTTGTGAAATTTCATTTTTTGGCCATAATCTCTATGGGTGCTTCTAAGGATACTTTATGGATGCTTCTGTACCAATTTTCTGTAGTCTGTGAATGTTTATTCTATGTTTCTTCTATAGCTTTAACAAAAACAATTTTGTTAGAATTTGAAACAATTTTTGAATCATTTTTATACCCAAAACCGATTTTGAAAAAATCTATTCTTTGGATTGAAAGTAACTTTGAGAATTTTTCATCATTTTCATGGAATTTTTGAAAAGTGGTTTCTATTGATTTTGACAAATCTTCTACCCTATTTTTTAGAACTTTGATTTCATTTTTCAGCTTAACATTTTCATTTTTTAAGCCTTCATTTTCAGTCCTGGTCATTTCTAGTTCTGAATTCAGCAAAAGATTTGTTTGCCTCAGCACATCTTTTTCATTTTCTAAGATAATATTCCTACTGTTGAGATCTGAAATAATATTCAACAATCTATCAGTTTTAGAAGTATTCTATAACAAACAATTAGAAGGGTTTTCAAAGTTCACCTGATTATTGGCCAATAGATAGAGATTAACTTTTTTAGAAGTTTTAGAACTTTCATCGTCTGATTCTTCATCTTCTAAATCACTCCAAATGGCTACCATTGTCTTCCTTTTCTTTTTAAAAGTCTCAATCTTTCACAGCAAGATAGGGCACTCATATTTTATGTGACTTGGTTTCTTATATTTATAGTAAATATTTTCTTCCTTTTGCTTATTTTCTTTACTGTCTTTTCCTGCTCCTTTTCTTTGCCAATCTTTCCCTACACTAAACTTAAACTTTTGTGAGTTATTAGACTTTTTAGATTTTAAAAAATTTCTTACCCTTCTTTTTAAAAACACGGTTGAGTTTTCTTGCCAACATATTAAGCTTTTGGTCACTGCCATCTTCTTCTTCAGAATTTGTTTCCTCCTTTGCCGTGAATGCAATGCATTTTTTCTTTCCATCATTTACTACAGAATAATGGATTTCTGATTCATAAGTCATTAGTTTTTCTCTCAGTTCATTCAGTGACAATTTTGACAAATCTTGGGTTTCCTCTATTACTGTTTTTTTTTTTTTTTTTTTTTTGCATCTCAGGCTCTACGAAGTACTCTAAGGATTTTTCTGATAAGATCTATATCTAAAAAAGTCTTTCCAAGTGAATCCAACTCATTTGTGATAGTTGTGAACTTGTTGAAAATGTCTTTTATCAACTCTTCTGACTGAAATCAGAAAAGTTCATACTCCTGCATTAAGAGGTTAATTCATGTATCTTTTACAATTCTTGTACCTTCATGAGTGATACATAATTTATCCCATATATCCTTACCTGTAGCACAACAGAAAATAAGATTAAACTTACTAGGAGAAATAGCGCATAAAAGTAAATGTTTAGCACGTGAGTTAATGGACATTTTTTTACTATCATCCTCAATTATTATGGAAATTTTTACTTCTAAATTTTCAGAGACTATGACTTCCCATGCCTCATAATTGGTGGACTGAATAAAAGTTTCCATCCTACACTTCCAATGAAAAAAGTTTGCACCATCAAAATATGGTGTTTTATTGATGACTTAGCCATGTATATAAGGAAAAGTTATGGATCTTTACCTCTAAAGAGGTCTCTTTAGTGGAGCAGAGTACTGTGCGTTGATACCACTTGTTAGTCTCCATGACAACCAAGAAGAGGATTGAATTGATTGTTTTTTATTAGTTTTTTAAAAAATTTAATCTAACTCTACTTAAATCTAAAATAATTTTATGGTCATTCTAAACATATGCAATGAAAAATAAAAGTAAGGATAGAGAGACAAATCTGATTTTATAGTGGTTGGTCTCATGTCTACGTCCACTCTTTCAATCAGTAAACTGAAATTTAGCAACTTACTAGTTTTCCACTATGAACGAATTATAAAATACAACCTGACTTCTGATCTTCTCAACATGAAGATGGTTTCGTCCAATAATGGTAAACTCTCAACTCTCACTAAAACTATCTCACAAAACTCACACACAGGTCAATTCAAAAGAATATAAGTGTAGAAAATATTTTGTAGATGACAACAAGTATGATCAAGTGACAAACTTTATACGCAGAGATTTCTTGACTTTTTTCTCCTGTAAATTGCTCAAGTATAAGTCTCTTTTTTTAATGTACTTCGAAACCTGATGTATGTGTTACTTTTAACTTGAATTTCTTAACCTTCAAATCCTACAATAACAACACAAAGTTACTAGTCAAAGTGCAGTAAATTTCCTGAGAAATATCCTGATTTTTAGTTGTTGAAATTCCTCCTGATATCTTGAGATATACCAACTATAAAAATTCAAATTCGAAGTTTAAACATCCCTCTTGATATCTGCAGAAACTGATTTGAATTTATCAAGATGATAAGATTTACTGAAAATTCGAAAACTCTCCAAAAATAGAGCTTCTGGATGTTGCTTCTGTTCTAAAAATTCCAATGACCAGTTAACTTCATCCACATATTTCTCCACCTTATTTTCAAGATTTTAATACTGCAAATATTTGAATTTGTAGTCTTTCATCCCCTCTTTGATGTGTAATTTTTCAATTTGAAAATGTTTGATCACCCAAAGAGATATAATGGGCTAAATATATGTAAATGATCACGTTTCCCATCTTGAAAAATAACTAACTCTTTGAAATTTAAAATTTGAATTTTAGCAAACTTAATTTTCAGTTATTGACTGATTAATGTGTGTATTTGAACATATTTTTAGATTAAGTGTTGTGCTCAATCTACACTTACATTGTTAGGTTGGGTGTTCAATCAAAAATCTGTCTCTATAGCGACTTCTATGAATCCTATATCTTGCTTTCTGCTTTTATAACAGTCTGAACTTCTGCCTCTATAACAGTCTCCATGATCTAGAATAATTTGTCTCTATGACATCTTCTATTGTAATTTCTATGAACCACTTTGATAATAATTTCGAAATGAAACTTAATATGCATATTTAGTAAAATTATTAAAATAATATAAAAAATTTTATTATCATCAAAATCCGGGACAACTATTTGCCTAACACAATTAATTCAATATTTTATACATAACATGTAAATATGAGAAGTCTCTACTTGACCGACATAGTTTTAAGTACAAGTTAAGTTTTGTCAAAATTATAATAAAATTTAAATTATTTTATCGGTACAAATCTATTCTGTCGAACAAATATCTATCGTGACTTTATCGCAATTATTCTATATTTTTGTGATTATAAATATGGGGAGGATTTTTATAATTATAGGTTTTAATGCGTGATATGAGAACAAATCCTAGCCAAAGTGAATTCTCGTGAAGGAGAACTTCAACTGCTAGGCTCGTCGTCTAATATATAAGAATCACATTAGAACGCCCAAAAGAAATATACATAATTCAAACTCTAAACCAATCATAACAAATTAGGTGACCAAAATTTTGAAACACGTATGGTACACTTGCACCAAAAAGTGACACCTGCACCACCACAAATGCCCCAAGTAGGCACAGCTACACTGAGTGACCAAGTGCAGCTACCCCACCAAATGGGCGTGGCAGCACTGGCCAAGTGCAGTTGCACCAATTGCAATCAGGAACAGAAGAAAAAGCTACGTTTGCATTATCAATATTATTTGAAGTTGGATCACCAACCATGACAAGCTCAAGAAGTTCAAAGTTTTGGGTCAACTAAATTTTTCTTGGGATGGGTTAGTATGAAAATATTTGTGAGAAAAGAAAGAGCAAGAGCAAGAGCAAAGCAAAATACTTGATAAAGGTATTGCAAAAGTTGGGGTTTCAAATGTGGTTATGAATGAATTTTTGGTGACGGAAAAGAGGTTCTTGACGTGATTGACTGACAAGTTTTGGCTAATTATTGGCCTACAGTGCATCACTACTTCCATCACTAATAAAATAAACAAGGTTCATATTTTCTATATGGCTAATTATTGGCCTACAGTACAGAGGCTCTGTTCAACAAGAAGGGGACTAGCATTATTTTTTAGCTCCCATTCTAATTGTCGGAGAGAAATGAAGTATGTGACTATCTTCACAAAGCTTAGAAACTTCATCCTTTGCAAGTGTAACCATAACCACCCTACTGAATGGACCATCCCCACCCTTCGGTGCAGGTAGGATCAAAACTTGACCATTCTCAGATAGCGACTCAATGTAGTAGGAAATGCGCATTAGCTCCATTTCTCGCTCAAATATGGCCATATATGGATCTGTATGGTCCAACTTTGCGCAAATTAGGTCATGATTGTTAATTCGAGAAAGCATTTAATCATCGCTATGCTCCAGTGACTCGATCAGATCATTAATCGCCTCTATGTCAATTTTTTCCAACTCATTTCTTATTGCTATGGCAGCTTTCGATAATGTAACTCGACTTAGACCTTCCTCATTAACCTTATTATAAACCATGCAATTTCCGAAGAACCCTTGATCCAGGTTAAGCACCTTTCTCATGTCAGCGCAAATGGACATGTCAATGAGCCCATTCTTTTTTCCCTTCACTTTGCTGATACAGACCCAAAAGAGCCTCGCTAAAGACTCTAAGGGAGATGGGCTTGGCTCATTGGGTCACTGGAGATGGATTGGGCCATTGCAATGCAGGCCCGAACCATGCGATCCGAAAATTCTAGGGTTGTAGTGGAGTGTTGGACAGGAGTTGTGGTAGTCGAGTTATTGGTGGCGGATTTGAAGCAGTTGACGACTTGGGTGTGATGGTTGCGGTTTGGGTCCATGTTGCTAGGCCTTCTTGCGGGTAATGGGTGAAACAATGGGGGTTTTACCATTTTACCCGTCAAGCTTATGTCAGCCCATGCCTTGAGAAACACAGGTGCAGATATTGGATCTGCTAGAAGATGTGTGCAACTCAGCCCGACAGCCAGACCCCCTTCTTCAAATTCAGTCAACTACAATGAAAAAAAAAAAAAAAAACCGAAAGTTGAACACATTCAATACAGAGAGAGAGAGAATGCTTCTATTTCTAATTCTTTTTTTTTTTGTTTAATACAGGCATTGATTTGGTATGGAAAATATTTTACTTTTTTTTTAATATATACTAACTGGCATCCGAAGTCGACTAATCTAGTTCCAGTATTTGTCGGGCCCATTTTAGGATACAAATCTTCTGACATAATTTTTTTTTTTATTTTCAAGTTTTAAACTTGAAACTTAATTAAAGGATTTAGTATTTGTACCCATCAAATCAACTGTCTGTTAGTAAGAGATTATTTTTTCTACTACCAAAGTAATGAAGCAAGCATCAAGATTTCAATCTAGAATAATTTTTATGATTGTTGATTGATTTCGATCCCTCTTAACGAAATGAATTTATCAGTACCATAAAAAAAGGAAAAGAATTGTTTGATTATTTTTAGTATCTTGGATCTATGGTTGTAAGAGGGTGTTTTTACCTGAATATTGAAGGTGGACCAAAAATAAGGCCTATGGAACATTTCCTCCCAGTGGGCAAGCTTTAGCTCCTTTTCACTGTCAACATTCTCCAACCACTCCTCAACACCAACCCTTAGCCCTAGCCTCGACCATACGAACTCCTGCATCATTGCACTTAGTCATCCAATGCCCTTTCTCATTTCTCTGCAATCTTCCTGTCACAATTGGGTAGCTTGTAAGCATCTCTGTAAAACGCTCTCAGTATTTTTGTCATCTCACCAGGTTCTATATCAATCTGAGACCGATAATAGTACACCATTCTAATGTGGTTTGATTCCATGGCATAATCAAAAACCAAAAGTTGGTGAAACTTTCCTGGTTGTACCGCTTTGGTGCTAACCGCCGTTCGCTTGCAAATTAAGGAGATGTCAGCCATTGCTAAAATCTTATAACAATTCTTGTTCAAGGTCTTAGTGAAGGTAGCATTGGTCGCAGGTTTCTGTTTATATGGTATGGTAATGTAGCACACTAGGGTCACGTGACCTAAATTTGTGCATACCGGAACAAACAACCCCTATAAGTTGGGGAAATGCAAATTTCATGACTTGGATATACAATGGGCTTGAGTTTACCCAGAACGATACCCATGTCCTTTTGGGCCTTTCTCCCATGTCCTTTTGGGCCTTAATAAAATCTGTGTAATAATAATAAAAAAAAAAAAATGATAACGCCTTGTGCGTGACATTGTCAAAAAGATAACTACTTGAGATGCGTGTTCTAAAAGCAGAAACTAAAATTTTATTTTCTTGAAATTTAATTAGAATTAGTTTAGATTGTATTGAAAAATGAAAATTAATACGAAATGATATTAAAAAATAATATTTTATAAAAATAAAAATATAAAAAAAATTAAAAAATACATAAATATAAGAAATATAAAATTTTTTATATAACAAGTAAGTATTTTATAAAAATAATATAATAATCATATTTTATAATAATAATAATAATAATAATAAAATGATCAAATATGTAATTATTAATTATAAAAAATAATATAAAAATTATAATTATAATTAAATAGATAAATAATTTATCAAATATAAAAAATTTTGAGTAAATATTAAATAAATAAATAATTTACCAACGTCAATGTTGAGAAATTTCTATAATCAAAGAAATTAGTTGTACAAATTAAGATTTTTATTTAGTTGTATTAAAAATTTTATTACTTGTTAAATTTGTAATTATTATATCATAATTTACTGTTTTTCTTTTCTTTTCTTCTCTTGCAAAAGATAAAATAAAACAAGAGTAAAAAAAAAACAAATAAATAGTCATGTAGAAAAAGCAGACATCGGTTGTGGTCAGTGTTTTAAAATTCAGATCAGATTGACTGATTCGATCGAAAACCGATCTGGTAGCCAGTCCAGGTTACCTACCAAAACTGGATTTTCAAAAAATCGGTCAAAATGGGTTAAGACCCCGGTTGGATAGGGCGAATCAGGTTGAATCGGCCCGATCCAATCCGAATTTTTTCAAACATAAAATATTTGTCTGAACTTGTGACTAAGAATGGAAGAACACGCCACACAACCACTGCACCTCAGATTGCTTAGTGTTTGGATATTTTATTAATTTATATTTAATTATGATTTTATGATGACATCATGCATAATTTTTATTTGGTCCGATTGGGTTTACCCAATAACTCATTAACCCCCTAACGTGACATATTCTTATTCCCGATTTGCGTTTCAAAACATAGGTTGTGATAGCGGTGGGGGGATTTTAACTTCTATTGATTTCTTAATGTTGGATTTATTGGGCTAACACTCGTGGAAGTGGAAGATGGAGCACAGTATTCTATTCCGTTAGCAGTTGCTTATGCCACGTTAACGGTATATTTGGGAATTTTAAAGATGAAAAAAAAATAATTAAGAAAAAAAAGAAAAATATAAAAATTATAATTTCCTTTTTATTTTATTTAAAAATTTTATGAATAAAAATAAAAAATTTTATTTTTAATTTTTAAAAAATATTTTTAAAATATAAAAATATTTTAAGTTTTATATCTTCTCTCTTCTCCGTTTCTTTTCGTTCTTAAAAGAAAAAAATTTAAAATTAAAAAAATTTAAAATCCCATTAAATATCTCATTTTCTTTGGTATCTAAACTTCCAAAATCAAGAAAATTTTCTTTTCCAAACCAGTGGTAAGTGACGGCACAGGGATTTACTTGGTACTTTTCTACAATTTCAATTTAACATTAAGAGATTAGCCGATAAATTCTTCGTCCTCGATCGAATTTTCAATCTCTCGCTCTCATGATGAAGCAATTTGGTACAAATCAGAAGGGGGTTTCAATTTGGATCTTAGACAAAAAATTTTGGTAATGTTCAATTTCGTTTTCTAGGGTTTTGAGTTGCTACCGTTTTAATTGATGGGGTTATGTTCAGTTGATTGAATTAAATCATTTTTTTTTTTTTGGGTTTCTTGCTTCTTAGTCTGAGCTTGAAATGTTGTCTTTATTTGATAGAGCACTTGATCGTTGGATGTGATTTAGGACTGCATTTTTTTTTTTTTTTTTTTTTTGGATGCACCAAATTAGGGTATTTCTTTTTTGAACCTATAGTGAACTCTTGTTTGATATATGGAACGGTATATGATTTGCATTTATGGCTTCCATATGCTCAGAAAGTAGAACGTAGTTGGTTACTTTTGTCAGGATATTGTACCTTAGTGGAAGCTGTGATCATTTTATTCACTTAACTTAAATGACTGGATATTGCAGTTTGATGAAGGAATCTTGATTCTGATATATGATCTTGGTGTATGAAGCAACTTAATTTGATGAAAACTTTAGATTTAGAAGAATTACTGATAGCTCATATCTTCTGAATTAGCAAACTGTAGTCCAAGGGTGAGATATATAATGATAAGAAACATCTGCAAAGTACTGAGGGGATTTTCCCCTTTTCTGCTGTTCCTTTTATCTTATGCTTTCTGTAACATTTCTTTCATAAACACCAATTCTAAGTCTGCCACTGATTCTTCTTTATGGCAGACTGTACTCTTTCCTTTCTGTTGAGAGAACATTTGGAAGGAGCAAAGATATAGTGCTTCACAATCCCCCCTTGGACTGGCAAGGCTTTGGCTTCCCCTGGCTCTGTGTTAGGGTGTAGCTCATTTGGGCCTTCAGCCTAATTTCAAATTAAAAAAAAAAAAAAAAAGTAAAAAAGGAGAGGAGAAAAAAGAAAAGAGAAGAAAAGGTTAGTTTGATCTGGAACCAGCAGGTCATGCCTGTACCAGGCAGAAGAATGACGCGGGTTTACAACAAGACTTGCCAAGTGGTAGAATTGCAGGTCATAGTGCCACATGCGGACAGACCAAGGAAGACTATCCAGATAGAACCAGAGGGACATATTGATGTTAAATCAACTGAGTTCAACTATGATGATGTTAACCCCCATATGCCTGCAACCACTGCAGTGTTTCTAGGTGGATCTAGTGCCAACAAGGTTCTGATGCCCAGTGATTTTGTACATTATTGCAATATTTGCATTCGTAGTGATGATGAACATCATGTTTCTGTGACAGGCATTAGAGGAAAAGCGACAGACATTGGTAGAATCAGGGGGCTTGGTCATATTGCAGGGAGAGACTGTCTAGGCAAGGAAGGTAGGGAAGAAGTTCATATTTGATTGTTCCTGTGGCCTTTGAACAGGTTATGCTGTGGACATGAACAAGCCTTTGGCAGCAAGGTTCTGCTAAGTCTTTCTTTCATTTGAATGTTAGTTTCTCTCTTCTTGTTGGAAGTTCCTCTCAACTATAATGCTTGCTTATCTGGTAATTCAGATTTGTGACTGTATCCCACTGTGGATTATATTGGAGGGGTTCAGATTGATGATCAGTTCGTTTTGTAGTAATTGTTGATTAGCTCATTTTTTAATAATTGTAAAGAGATAAGGTTGACAACCTAACCTATGTTCCATAGGCCTGCATTTCTGCAATGTACAGTTCCATGATTAATATAGTTACCTCTGTTGTCTTGAAACCTTTTTAGGTTTGTAAAAGTTTCATTATGCTAATAATAAAGCTTCTTTTTAATCCTTTTCACTCATTTGGTTTCATGTACAAACCGGCTAATGTTGGTGGTTGTCTATAATACTTGTTTGAATCTTATAAAAATGCCAGGTAAAATCAAGGAGGGTACTTGGGAAATATGGGAACTGCAGACACATGGAATAATCATCGACATTGCTGCAGATTCCTGGTTTTTTGCAGGTGTCTAGCATGGCAATTCGCTCTGCATATGCAATGCTTTAAATTCTGGATTTACTTGCTTACTTTGATTCAGGTCTGTGCCCTTTATGGGACCTTTTACCTAGCATCTTTCCCATCAGATTTCTTGATATTCAATGTCCGCTCTCACTTGAGTTTTGATTCAGAGTCTGCAAAATGATCTCCTTAGTAAAAGTTCGCGGGTACATACAGTATGTATCTGATTTGTGGTGTGTGGTAGTACTCGTCGATGGTGACAGGGATGTTACATTCTTTTCTCTTTCCTTCCTTTGACAGGTCACTTATTGTCTTTGTCCCATATATTGCCTTCATGTTTGGTTCTTATCTAGGTTTCTGATCTTGTTGCACAGGAGAGACATGGAGCAGGGAACCTCACAGTATGTACAATATTCTTGTCACGGTATTTTAGTGGGCACGAGCGATACAGCTATTGTTTCTCAGGAGGATGGATTTCTGAAGAGCAAGTCTTGTCCATGTTTCTGCCTTGGTCAATACAGTTGGAAACCAGTAAGGTGATGGAAAAGTAAAGAAAACGCAAAGAAATGTCGTTGAGGCTTCGGTGGATAGACAAGTCTTTTATAAGGTATCATTCTTATGATCTATTCAACAAGTATACAGATATCGTAAGATGCCTTCATGGCTCAGGCTCACACATAATGCAAGTATTATGCATATGTTTGTCTGTCCCATGATCTAGTGGGTGGGTAAGGAAGCAATTTTAAGATCTTCCCTCGAGGCTTATGAGGTGGTAACAGAGTGCACAAATGTGGTGCTATCATCTTTACTTGCATTAATTTGAATTTCTGAGCCTTTTTAACAGAATTGACAAATAGATTGGTCTATTTTAGGGACAATTTTACTGATTTACATTATAGGAGCTGAGAAAATGAATCCCATGAATTTTGCGTAGTCTTCATAATTACCTATACATTTTAATGAAGTATCCATCTGTCAAATTGGTCTTTTCACTCATTCTCTGGTTGTTGATCTGATCGGATTCCCTGCTCACATTTAGGAGCTTAGGAGTCCAGGTAAGCTTTTGGCTGTCATTAGTTTCGTTTCAGTCATAATGTAACCTGTTTGGCTTATCAATTGCCGTTGCTTCTACTAGCAAATGTTAAGTTGCATGAGTTGATTTCTGCACAAAGTCATCTGCTTCTGTGTCTTCTTTCTGCTGCCAGTAAAGATCCTACTCTCAGCTCGGTCAAGTGTAATCTGTTCTTGCTTTCACCACCTATGGCACAACTGTAGGATTATTTATGAGTGTCCCATATTTTTCCTTCAATCACTATACCAAGTGTTAGGGGGCAAACATTGATACCATCCGCTAGTGAAGTGTAGAGCATAGACCTTCGCAAGGACACAACCATGAATTCTTTTAGTTACAATAAATCTTTGTCAGGACAATTCTTTGAAGCCACAAACTTTTCTTTCCTTTTCTTTTTCTTTTTTTTTTTTTCCTTTTTTTGTCTGCATTACGCATCCACACATACTCCCTTGGCTTATCCAAACGATTTTTATCTTTTTTGGAGCAAGGGATGGGGAGAATGCCCATTAGGTTTGCTTATGAAAACAATTTGTTTTTAACCCTTTTGTAGAATTCACGTCACTCCCTCAGATTATCTGGATGCAATGAGCTAAAAGGTTGTTTATGTGTAATACTACAATGTGGCGTCAAACTTCATTTGTACTTAAGACTATTACAGTTGATTTTGTTTGGAGAAGCTCAATTTTGTTTATATTTTTTTTTTACTAAGGTGAAAAAATATGGAAGGTATAATTTTATAATTAGAAATTAAATTTGTAAATAAAAAAAATTCTAAAACGTTATTATACCAACAATTTTGAATTTTCAGAGGATTCAATCTAAATCCATTTTCCAAATTGACCAAATACAACTTAAAAATGTAATACAAAAACATGACAAATACAAATAGACATCGAGATAAATAAAATCTTACAAAATACTTTATGATCAAATCATATAATTAAAAATTTGGGATACAGAGTTTTATGTAAAAACATATTGATACGGAGTTTTACGTGAAATCATATATATTTGATCATTACACAATTATTCCAACCCCAAACCAAGCCAAAATATTGAAGGAAGAGTCGAGCCAAAACTGTCAGGCATGGCAGAGAAGAGCACGGCAAGCGAAGAGCATGACAGCAGCAAAAGCAAGCAAGCAAGCAAAGACTAGATAAATGTAAACGTATCTCTTGAACCTAACCACTTTGTCAGGCTTCAAAACCTCTGATTTATCATTGCATTTGCGGGTGATCAGTTCACGCCGGATTGCCTCGTGGTCGAGTCGACTCAAGTCGAGCTGATACTGGGTTCTAACAAACCTGATGATGGTATGGCAGAAGGCAATGATGTAGAGGAATGAAACTAGGAGGGACAGGCTGAATGGAATCCACCAATGCCGGCACTTGAGAGAAGAGGAAGAGGAAGATGCAATGAGAGAATGGAGGACGAGGATTTGGACGATGAAGTAGGAAATGGTAAAATAAATGACCTTGTTCCTGAGAGCATCAACCCGCTTTTCTTGACGGTAGTTTATGGAGGACATCTCTTTTTCATCATGCTTCAGCTGATCTACTCTGCTTGCTTCCATTCTTCTTTCAAGGAGGAGGCTCCTGAGAAAATTGAGCTTAAGAACAAAAGTTCAGCTGACCCTTTTATAGAAGGAAGAAAGAAAAAAAATAGAATTTCTAATAACGGTAACATTTTAAATTTGAATGCTTTAGGGGCAAAATTCATACCATAGCCCAACATCCATGGGAGTATGGTCCACCCTACCTAACTTACATGTTAAGGGTTTGAGAAAGCAAAAAAATATTTCAATTTACCTAAAAATATTAAAAATAAAATAAAATCAAAATTTATAGAAGAGAGCGGAGAAGGAATTTACAAAACACACAAGAAACACAGGGATATGTGACTATAATGGGCTCTTTGGGTTTAGTATAAAGACAAGCATCTATTTGTGCTAAAAAATAACATTCATTCAACACTAAAATTTATTAATATTGTAAAGATTCTATACATTATTAATATTGTAAAGAATCTATACATAAATTTAAGTCACACAAATCTAGTTGGTCCAATGTTTAAACACCGGTATCCATTAAGCAAAGTCTTGATTTCGAATTGTTGGAATAATTTTATCCATTTAAAGGTTCAACCTAATTCGAACTAAATTTAGTCAAATTTAATATGATTACTGAATATCGATAATTTAAAAAAAAAAAAAAAAAAAAAAAAAAGGTAAAAAGAGACACACGGATAGAATATGAGACTATCATGGCCTATTTGGGTTTAGCATAGAGGCAAGCATCTATTTGTGCTAAAAAAAAATAACATTCAATAATAAAATTTATTAATAATATAAATAATCCATACATAAATTTTACCTTAATTTTACACTGTCTGGTTGTCTAACACAACTCTTCTCTTTTATCCGGATTTGGAATCTATAGTGAAGGAATTATATGAGTTTAGGTTGTACTCTTGATAGTAATCGGAAAGTTATATGAGCTTATAAATTATGACAATTCAAGATTTTGAGAATTTAAATAGATGAGTTCAAACATTTTATATTATTTTAAATATAAGATTTTAACTTTAAATTAGTATTCAAATTTATTAAATTATTGACATATAAAATGGATACTCTTTGAAAAACCGATGAATTTAACGTTATGTTTGGAATCGAATGAATTTTTATTTAAAAAAATTATGTCGTTTTATAAAATTTTGCTATTGGAGGATTCATAAATGAGGTATTATGTACATAAAAGACAACAATGTTTTCATATTAATTCATGACTCAGATTGATATATGAGATGTGGCGGGTGAGACCAACTATTCATGCAGAGAAATCGCTTGGAAAAGTTCCCATTGTAATAAAGTGGTTTGTCACATAGGAACGAAAATATGATTTCATTCGTATTATAGGATAGGATAGGAAAATACAAACAAAGGAAGGTGATGAACTGACCTTTAATATTTGACCCCCAAACGAGGCTTCAGCAGCTAACTCCTAATTCCCCTCTCCACAGTTTTGAATTCTGTTTCAAGGCAGCAGACTCCAATCTTCTTGATTCTATATGCTCCTCACACAAAGGATAAAGGAAATCGCCTTATCCACCCAATTGACTCTATGGTCCTCGCATAGTCTACTCAATCTCTCGCCTTTGTTTTTTTTTTTTTTTAACACGAGATTTGAACTCTGAATTACAGAATTAGGAGAGAGATTATGACCACTAGATTATTGCTCAGTGACCTACTCAATCTCACTCTCCCGCCTTACATAAAGGAATAGTATTAAAAAAATGTCCACCAAAAAAAAAATAGTATTAAAAAAAATACAAAGTTGAAATATTGGTATATACTATGCTTTATTTTTTGTTAAGAGCACCGGTCCGGGTCTTGTGCAATTAAGATGAATTCTAATCTTGTGACAAAATTGTATTAAATTATAATTTTTAAATATCCAATATAGTCTAAAATTTTTATATATTACTTTATTTTAAAAATTAAAACAAATTTAATTAATATAAACATGTCCAATTTGTTCGGTTTATATAATTAATAGTAATTATTAATTACTGATCATCAGTCCTCAATCATCAGTTATCGGTGATAAATCATCGATCATTAACCAAATTTTATCGGTTAAACCTTCTTTAAAGAAATAGTGGAATAGATCTACCCAACTTGTGCTTTCCTCATTTTATAAGCTAAAATTGCACTGGTCCTCGAGAGCCTTGAAAAGAACCAATAAGAAAAATAAAGCACTACTTTTAATAAAAATTTAAAACATTTATATTTCACATGTAGTCAAGATTTAGCTTAGGAACTTGGGCTGGGTTGAAAGCTCCCATTAAATAATGGGTTAATAAAATTAATTAGGACAAAAATTTAGTTAAGCTTTCAGTCATATTGTCAAATCATTAAAATATTTTGTTTGTGTTATTAAAAAAAATCATAAAGGTGTTTTTTGATTTTCAAATGCAAAACTTGAACTCAAAGCAAGGCCAAGCATAAATATATATATAATTGAAAGTAAGGATGGTTGCATGGAAACTTCTTAATAGTTAAGTTTCCCCATTTTTTAAATGTTTCTCTTTTCTTTGCCACCAAAAAGAAAAAAAATGTGTCCCTTTTCAAAATATTAACTCGACTTAATATCGAGAAAAGAAAAACACTCATCAAGTCTAGAGATGGGCTTGGGCCTGTTTCAGCATGAAAACCGGCCCAACCACCCCATGAAAGCCCAGACTGCAGTGAACTGGGACCGAACCGACCCGACTACAGGATACGGGCTAGTTCGATTCCTCTTATTTTTGAATTGGGAACCGGCTGGCCAGTGCCAATGGCTATGGAACCGGCTATTGGAAAAGGATTGAGGTTTAGAATTCGTTTGAAGAGAAAGGGAAGGGAAGAGAGAAGAAGTTTGAACAGGGGCATCGATAAGAGATAGGGAAGGAGGTGATGATGGTGGGGGGTGGTTGCTGATCCTAAAACAATCATCATCGAGGATCTAAAGAGGGAACGAAAGAGAGAGGATGGATCACAAGAAGGAGAGAACGAGATTGAAAAGGAGAGAGATACAGAGAGGAGCTTTGGCTCGAAGGAGAGAGAAAAACCTTGATGGCGGTGCCTTAGATCACCATCGTCATTGACGAGAGAGAGAGAGAGAGAGAGAGAGAGAGAGGCAGACAGTTGGTCGTGAGAAGAGAGGGAGCTTCAACTGTTAGAAGAATCTTTAGCTTCTAGTAATACAGAGGCTGTCGAGATAGCAGCACCAAAGGTGGTGGCTCGTAGGGAGAAAGATGTGAGAGAGAGATTCTCTCTTCGAAACCCTTCCCTTGCCCTTTTTTCTTTTCCCTTTTTTTTTTAAATGGGGAAGGCAATGGTGGTTCAGCGACCAAGCAGGCATGGCCCAGCACAGTGAGCCTACTTCAGTGGGCCAGAGCGGTTCCAAGCAAAATTCTTTTTAAACCGGCCCTATTTTTGGAACCAGTCCAACCTAACCTTAGAAATGTCTCGGAACTGCGGCCGAACCGGCCCGCGATTTTTAGACCCATCCTGAACTAGACTTGACCCGAGCCAGACCCAACTCTAGCCGAGTCTCTAAATATCCGTGGCTAAATGATTAAAGCGCACCTTTAATATGCTAAACTAATTAACATTTACATAAATATCTTTATATTTTTTATATTTACATATTTTTTTTATATTTAATGAATTATTTATTTGTTCAATTATAATTTTTATTTTTTATATTATTGATCTTATAATTAATAATTACATATTTGATTGTTTTAGTTTTTTATTATAAAATATGGTTATTATATTATTTTTATAAAATAATTAATATTTACATAAAAATCTTTATATTTTTTATATTTACACATTTATGCACGTTTTCATTTTTTGTATTGTTATAAAGTGTCATTTTCTCATATTATTTCATATCCATTTTTATTTTATTATTTTCATTTCTGTGCAGCCTAACCTGCCATTAAAGTGTTCAATATATTATTTATTACGACTCAAATGATTAATCTTTTAAAATCAATCTAGATTAGATGCATCTTATTTTTTTATTTTTTTTTTTGAAGTTTTTTGCCATCATAATATGTAAACTATATATTAATTACCTCATGCATCAGATTAAATACTAGTTAAGATATACAATTGTATGAAGCCTAAATTTAAATAATTCCTAAAGATTTGTGACATCAATATTTGGTCGGTGTCGTGATTGTATATTAGTATTTTTTAAGTAAAGTCTCAATTTTAAGTTTTGTATATTAAGTAAATAAAAGCTGAGAGAATTTTGTATCTTAAAAATTCAACAAATTATATTTGTTGCAATATTTGTGATACAGTGTAAATGTTCGTGGATAAATTCATTGCGAATTTGTCACCAACAGTATTTTTCGCAAAGAATTGAGGTAGGAAAATGATGAAAATATATATTCGTCAATAAAATCATCGCTAATTTGTCACAACAGTAAGTTTGTGGTTAAATATTCGTGACTAAATTTATTGCTAATTTGTCATAAACAGTAAGTTTGTGATTAAAATTTTGTGACTAAATTCGTCGCTAATTTATCATAAACGGTAAATTTGTGATTAAAATTTTGCGGCTAAATATTCATATCTAAATTCATTGCTAATTTGTCACAAATAGTATTTGTCACCAAGAATTGAGGTAGGAAAATGATAAAAATATATATTCACCATTAATTTGCCACAAATAGTAAGTTCGTAGACAAAATTTCGTGACTATTTTCGTAACTAAATTTGTTACTAATTTGTTGCAAACAATATTCGTTACAAAGAATTGAGATAGAAAAATGATGAAAATATATATTCATCATTAAATTCATTGCTAATTTGTCACAAACAATAAGTTTATAGCTTAAATTTTATAACTAATTTTATGATTAAATTCGTTTCTAACTTGTCACAAACAATATTTGTTATAAAAAAATAAGGAAGAAAAATGATGAAAATGAATAGTCATCGCTATGTTGCCACATATTAAGACAATTTAATAATATATTTTAAACATTAAGATAGTTTTAATTATAATAGTATTTGTTTGGAGAAGCTCAATTTTGTTTTATATTATTTGTAATAATCTTTTTACTAAAGTGAAAAAAAAAATGTAGAAAATATAATCTTGCAAATAGAAATTAAATTTGTAAACAATAAAAATCTAAAATGGTATTATGCCTACCATTTTCATTTTTTGGAGAATTCAATCTAAATCCCTTTTCCAAATAGGTAAAATATAACTTAATAATGTAATACAGAAATGTGACACAAATACAAACATACACTTAAATAAATAAAGTTTCACTTCAGATGAATATATTTTGACTAACTTATGATCAAATTATATAATAAAAATCCAGAGTTCTACGCATGGCAAGCGAAGAGCACGACAGTAGCAAAAGCAAGAAAGCAAGTGAGGACTAGATAAATGTAACATATCTCTTGAGCTAAGCCACTTTGTCAGGCTTCAAAACCTCTGATTTGTCACTGTACAACTTGTGGGTGATCAGTTCACGCTTGATTGCCTCGTGGTGGAGTCGATTCAAGTCGAGCTGATACCGGAATCTAACAAACCTGACAATGATATGGTAGAAGGTAATGATGTAGAGGAATGAAACCAGAAGGAAGAGGCTGAATGGAATCCACCAATGCTGGCACTTGAGAGAAGAGGAAGAGGAAGATGCAATGAGAGAATGGAGGACGAGGATTTGGAAGATGAAGTAGGCAATGGTGAGATAAATGTCCTTCTTCCTCACATTACTAGAAAGTACGGCATCAGCGACGAAAATTAGTGATGGATAGTTATCCGTCGCTAATTAATAACAAAATTGCGACGGAACAGTAACGAAATAATTAGTGACGAAAAATTCCGTCGCTAAAACAAAAAAACAAAAATTTCGGATATATTAGCGACGATATTAGCGACGAAAAATTTTATCGAAAAAATTCCGTAGCTAATCCGTCGCTAAAAAAAAAAAAAAATTCAGACATATTAGTGACGAAAAATTTCCGTCGCTAAAAATTCCGTCGTTAATTCGTCATTACATATAATTTTGCATTTTATTAAATATAATTTTATATTTTTTATTAAATTAGGATATTTTTTTATTAAATATAATTTTGTATTTTGTATTTTTATTAAATTAGGGTATTGTTTTTTATTAAATATAATTTTGTATTTTGTATTTTTATTAAATTAGGTTTTTATTTTTTATTAAATATAATTTTGTATTTTGTATCTTTATTAAATTGGGGTATTGTTTTATTAAATATAATTTTATATTATTATTAAATATAATTTTGTATTTTTATTAAATATAATTTTGTATTTTTATTTAATATGATTTTGTATTTTTATTTAATTAGGTTATTGCAATTTTATTAAATATAGTTTTGTATTTTTATTAAATATAATCTTATATTTTTATTAAATATGATTTTGTGTTTTTATTAAATATAATTTTGTGTTGTTATTAAATATAATTTTGTATTTTTATTAAATATAATTTTATATTTTTATTAAATATATATATTTTTTGTTTTTGATTGAATATAATTTTGTGTTTTTATTAAATATAATTTTGTATTTTTATTAAATATAAATTTTTGGTTTTTTTAAATATTATTTTGTATTTTTATTAAATAAAATTTTATATTTTTATTAATATAGAGTATTATTTTTTTAATATTAAGAGTTCCAAATAAATTATAGAAATAGAAAAAAATTAAATTAATAACACAAATGTGATGATGGCATAGTGGTTAAGGTTTTCCGGATCTATCTCTCAAACACAGATTCGAATCTGGGTGAGAGCAACTTTTTCAACATTTTATAACAGGGGTGCGAGTGGGTGGGCGCCCAGGCCCATGCATATTTGGTTCATGAATTTCACCGACGGATTAGCGACGGAATTATTTCCGTCGCTAATAATCTGTCAGTAATTTGAAAACTCTAAAACAAAATTAATGGAAAAATTCCGACGGTAAAAAATCCGTCGCTGATCCGTCGTGAAAATTAGTGAAGTGACTTTCAGTAACAGAAAAATTTGTCGCTGATTTTCCGTTGTTAATACTTTCAACGAAGAAAATTTAAGTATCAGCGACAGATTTTTCCGTCAGCTACTCATTTTTTCAGTAGTGTCAAAGCATCTGCCCACTTTTCTTGACGGTAGTTTATGGAGGACATCTCTTTTTCATCATGCTTCAACTGATCTACCCTGCTTGCCTTCATACTTCTTTGAACTTTTGGCTAAACTTTTTAGTTGTAAAATATTTTATTTTTCATATAAAAATATTTTAGTTTACCCAAAAACTGTTAAAAACAAAATCAAATCTAATCAAATCGAATCAAATCAAAATTAATAAAAGAGAACATACAATGAATTTACAAAAACACACAAGTCACGCAAAGGACATATTAATGTCTAATTGTTTCAATGTTTGTACATTGATATTTTTTAAATAAAATTTTGATTTTGAATTTTGTGTATAATAAAAATAGATATTAAAAGACTTTTGTTCCTTAAGGGTATAATCTGGGTTGAATTAAATTTAATTAAATTTAATATCATCATCGAATACTTAAGATTTATTAAAAAAAAAAAAAGAGACACATGGGGATGCTTGACCATCATGGCTTGTTTGGGTTTTGTACAGAGGCAAGCATCTATCTGTGCTAAAAAACATAACATTCAACACTAAAATTTATTAATGTAATGATTATTTTAGTTTTGTTTAGGTTGTACTCTTTTCATAGTAATCGAAAACTTTTGTGAGTTTATAAGTCATAGCAATTCAAGATTTTGAGACTTTAAATGCATCGGTTCAAAAATTATGTTGTTTTAAAAATAAGACTTTAACTTTAAAGAAGTATTCAAAATTAATTAGGTTAATCCAATAACTAGATATCGATATCATTTAAACAATATCTTGAGTTTGAGTATTACTTCTTAAAATCTAATCTGACTCGAACTGTATTTAATCAAATCCAATATAATTATCAGGTATTGATAATTTATTTTAAAAATATTCAAATTTAAATTATTGATATATAAAATGGATACTCTTTGAAGAAAAGATGAAAATAAGGTTATGTTTGGAGTCAAATGAACTTTTATTTAAAAAATAAAAAAATAAAAATTGTGTCGTTTCTTAAAATTTTGCTATTGCAGGATTGTACAAGATTTTTTTTTCCCCCTAAACTATTTGAAGTTAATGAGGTATTATGTACATAAAAAGACAACAAACTTTTCATATTAATTCATGACTAAGATTAATAGATGAGATGTGGGGGTGTGAGACCCAACTATTCATGCGGAGAAATCGACAGGAAAAGTTCCCCATGGGTGATTTTATCGTAATAAAGGAATATAAACAAAGGAAGGTGATGAACTAACCTTTAATATTTCACCCGGAACCAGGCTTCTGCACCTTACTCCTGTTTCCTCTCTCAGTTTTGTATTCAGCTTTGAGGCAGCGGAGCAGACTCGACTCTTCTTGATCCTACATGCTCCTCACGCCAAGCATAAAGTGAATCGTCTTATCTACGCTATTGACTCCATGGCCCTCGCATCAAGAATAAAGTGAATCGTGTTCTCTACTCTCTCTCTCTCCCCCCTTCCTTTACATAAAGGAATAGCATTAAAAAAATACGAAGTTGAAATATTGGTACAATTAACCAAACCATGGTATTAAATTCATTTTTATTTCGCATCAAAATTTAAATCCGAGGTCAACAAATTAAAAGATGAGAATTGTCGTTCACTTGAGAACATTAAATTCAATATGGCATCAACTCCATTTGGAATCTTAAGACACACTCCAAACAAGGTATACCACTCTACTTGATATCCATATTTACCAAACATTTAAAACAAAATAATAAATGGTATATACTATGCTTTATTATTTGTTAAAAGCACCGGTCTTGTGCAATTAAGATGATTTCTAATCATGTAACAAAATTGTATTTAAATTATAATTTTTTTTAAATATCCAATAGTCTAAAATTTTTGTATAATAAAACGAATTTAATTAATATAAACTTGTTCAATCTCATTATTTTATATAATTAACAATAATTATTAATTACTGACCATCAATCCTCGGTCATCAGTTATCAGTGATAAATCATCCACCATAATTTGTCACAATAGGACCTAGGTGATGTTTGTCCCCAAGGAGCTTTTCCACACGAATATTACTATATTATGTGTTTTTATATTGAACTTGTTCCATAATTTGTGCCCCTTTCAGGATGGTCTTCTGGATCAAGGTTGTATTGAAAGCTCCCATTAAATAATTGGTTAATAAAATTAATTAGGACAAAAATTTAGGTAAGCATTCATTCATATTGTCAAATCATTAAAATATTTTGTTTGTGTTAAGAAGTTAGAAAGGGAGAAAGAGGAGATAGGGAGAGGGAAGAGTGTATGCGTGGGTTTTATGCCATTTGTAGGCAGGACAAGCAAAGAGGAACGGCTCTCCTCAGCTTCTGTACGCATAGAGAGAGAGAGAGAGAACCCATCATGATGAGGCATTTTTTGTCTAACTCAACGATAATAACTAATTACATCTCGCCAAATGGAGAACCAAGGTCGAGGACGACCAAAATCCACGTGGATGTAATCTATCGCCCTTATATATATTGTTAATAATAAAGTGGACGTTATGTATGATTTCGTTCATGTATAGGATTGGAATATAAACAAAGGAAGGTGATGAACTATCCTTTGACATCTCTCCCGCAACGAGGCTTCAACACCTAACTCCTAATCTGACTTCTTCACTCAACGCTCCTCTCGCAGAGAATACATTGAATCATCTCATCTAAGCAATTGACTCTATGGTCCTCACACCAAGAATATAGCGAATCGTCTTATCTACACAATCTCTCTCTCTCTCTCTCTCTCTCTCTCTCCCTTTATATATAAAGAAATAGTATTAAAAAAATACAAAGTTGAAACCCAGCGATTAAATTCAATATGACACCAACTCCATCTGGAGTACGACTGATTAAATATAATATTACTGCCTTGACAATGGTAGCACTTCCTTGAATTTTCCTTTTTTTTCTTTTTCTAGAGAAAAGGGTGAAAAAAGTTGGCAACTTTATTGTGCCCAAAAAAGTTGACAATGGTATCAAATTTTTTTTCCTTTTCTTTTTCCTTTTTTTTCCTGATTTTTCCATATATAATCAGCTTATCTTCTGAGATTTTATTAACATTTCTTAATTCTCGATTATTATGGCTGATCAAACCTAAAGAAGGTGATTGTTGTTGGGATTCATTCACTCATTTTGAACCTCGTGTATCACTTAAATAATGACCTTTACACTTTTTATCGTGAAAAGTTAAACTATTATTGTGTAAGAGAAGATCAGTAAAAGCAAAATGTATTAAAATTATTTTATAAAGAATTATTGGTAAAAGGAAAAAGTACATAAATTCATACTTAAAACGTACAATTTTATTTTGCATTCATGTATATATTTTCTGGTTTGTGCATTAAATTTTTTAGAAATTCTAATCTCACACTTTTTAGTGAATCCATACTAACTATGGTCCTTAAATCCAAATTAATAGCTTGAAATTGAGAAAGAAAGATGAAAGGAAGATAGAAATTTGGGGGTAATATTGGACAGCTTGGGAAGACCAGCAGGCTGTTCTTTATTTTTTATTTATTTTCTTATATAAAAGATTCTCGAACTCAAAACCTCTAAGAAGAAAGAGCAATATTAGTTAAATTATATTTTAATATCAGTATTCTTTATCATTAATTATAAATAAAAGTAATTTTGGCCAAAAAAAAAAAGATGAATTGAATTTAGTAAATTTGTTTAAGTCAAATATTATATAATGTGCATGGTAACTTCAATAACTACCCCTTTTGCCATTTTAATAGAAATTCCAATAATTATCTCAATAAATTTAATAAAAGTATATATTTTTTCCATTAATGCATATTAAAAATTTTCTTATTTATAAATTTTAAACATGAAAAATAAATTTTAATGCACAAAAAAATACTCAATGGCATCACACCCTTGAATCCCGATTAATAATGGGGGCAAATGAGGGATTGGGAATCTGAAGAAGGTGCCCATCATCTATCAGAAAAGTCATTCTCAGATGAGACTGGTCTAGGGAATGAATGGTGATTGGATAAAATGTAGGGTAGGCCCTACATTGTTTGACAATTTCGATCCTTGAGACTTGGAATTTGGGTGAAAGAAAAGATGGGGTAAATTCAAACCATAGCCCCACCTCCATGTGAGCACTGTCCATCCTCCCTTACGTATGTATACATTAAGGGTTTGAGAGAGCAGAGGTTCAGTGAAATAGATATAATAGGAGTTTTTAATATACTAATTAATATAATAACAATTTCAGTTTTATTTATACAGAAATTAAATTCTTAGTTGTAAAATTTTATATTTTTTATAAAAAAAAAATATTTCACTTCACCTAAAAACTATTAAAAATCAAATCAAATCAAAATTAATAAAAGAGAGCAAAGAAGGAATTTACAAAACACAGGAGACACACGGGATATATGACCATCATGGCCTGTTTGGGTTTGGTACAGAGGCAAGCATCTATTTGTGCTAAAAAAAAAAAACAACATTCAACACTAAAATGAAATTTATATTGTAAAACATAATTAAATAGAAATTTTACTGTTTGAAGGTTTAACCCTGTGTACTAGGGGTGAAGCCAAAAAATCTATTTTTGAATATGTAGGAAAATATAAAATAGACATTATAGTTTTCTAAAAATAAAAACTTTAATACTATTTTAAAAATTAAGTTTTCTTTTATGATTTTCTGTGACATATGTCACTAAAAGTTTTACACAATATATTTTTTTTGGGTCAAAATGTTCGCCCCCACAACCCTGAAGTTTGTAATTACAAAAAAAAAAAAAAAATACCAGCTATGAAGGAGTGACTAATAATCAGTTGGTAATTTTTTTTAATGAAATATCAACTGATTATCAACTAAATTAATAATCAAAATATTTACTAATCAAAATAGAAGTTGTTAATTTATTAGTTTTTTATGAATTTAGTATAGTTTTAAAAAATGTATAGACTTTTTAATATTTATGTTTAATTTATGAATATTTTAAAAGTATTAATATATAGCTATTTATTTTATAAATTATTTATAAAATTTTAATGACAGTTGTCTTTCATTATAATTTCTATAAATATTAAAACTTATATAAATTGTTTTGCTAAATAGTTTACTTAGGAAAAGAACTTTTTAAAAATAAAATTTTCAAATAATTTATCATTTAAATTCTTAAAATTTTTATTTTTCTCACAAATTTATAAACTTTAGAAAAAGAATCTTTAAGGAAAAAAAATTAGGCCAAACGAACTTTTAACCATTTATGGCAAACTCTTTTTAATTAAACCCATTTTTTTTATTAAAAATCATTAATTACATTGATATTTGATTTTACGAAAACAAACACAAAAATTGGTATTGGTCATGATTTTAATTTTTATAATTAAAAAATGAATAAACATAAAAAGAATTTAGAAAAAAGAAAAAACATTGATTCTTCTGGAGGACTTTGACCTCAAGGTCACCCGTTTGGATAGACAGAGAGAAAGGGCGAGGCATTGTTTTGATTGGTCTTGAGGGGAGACCCAGCAGCGCACACGTGGAGGAAATCTCGTGATCTATATGCATTTGGTGGAAACTTTATATAGAAAAAAGAAGAGTGATTTTTAATATAAATTTAAAAAAAATAAATAAAGAGAAAAAGAGAAAAAAAAATCACACAAATATATTAAATTTACCTTTATAAAATTAAAAGTAAAATTTTTTATTTTCAATGAATCCTATTTTTTTTCTTACTTTTATAAAACTCTTAAATAAAATAAAAAAAAAAATTATAATTTTTTATTTTTATTTTTCTTCTAACTAATCTTTTTTTTTTTCTCTACCAAATTTCAAAACTTCCGAACACACGACCGACATTATTTTGACATGAGACAAATAATGGTACCCCAGTGAAAACACAACCACTTCCTGCTCTTCTTCTTTCCCAAAAAATGTGGAACAGTTCCGATGGCGAGTCTGACATTCCATTTCTGTCTAGAATTACTGTCATCGAGAATCGAGCGGGTGAGGAAGTGAAGCTGCAAGAAATTATTGGGCCGACCGTCCGTATTCGGTCTGAAGCTGTAATAGAACCAGGTCGGTCCATTAAATTGAAGGCTACCAAGTTCTGTTACTATGATTCGAATCCTGACCGGAACGTCGTCGTTTGGGTCTCTGCTGCTGCTGACTCCTCCAATTACAAGCTGTTAATGCCAAGTGATTTTGTTAAATACTCCAAAATCATAATAGAGACTGATACCAACTCCAAACTCAAGCTCAAGGGCGTTGAGTCGTCCTGGACCAATCTCTCTCGCCTCAAGTCTCTCTCTCTCATTTATTTTCTTCACTTAACTTTTTTTTTTTTTAATTTTTTACTGATGCTCGGCGGTTTGAACTTTGTAGGGGCTTTGGATGGCTTACTGGGCTCTACTTGCCCGGTTTTACCGTAGGCCCAGAGGAAGACGTCGGCAACTGGTAAATCTCACAACCAAACTCCATAAAATTAACGCCACAAGCTTCAGGCTTTGACTTACATGCAGTTGCCTAAATTTTGATTTCAAATTGAAATTAAACCCACCCCATAAAAGCCGATTGAACCCTAACCATATGAGCCAAGGTTGAGGGTAAAGTTCAACCTCCACCCAAACAAGAAACAGTTGAAGTTCGAACCTGAAATCTGGTAAATTTTTTCCATTATTTTGCCTTTTGGAGTCTTGATCGAGAAGCTTCAATCCTCTTATTCATATCTTTGTCTTTAGATCTAGGGCATGGAGCCCTACCTTCGTCATGATTAGGACAGTTTGTTATTTAGTAATTAAATTGCTTTATTTGGATGTAGGTAAAATGGTGGAGATTGCAGCGCAACGTTGTGTCCTTCTATAGTCATATCAGGGTGGGGAATCAGATGGTGTCAACCCTGATTCTAGTATTAATAAACAAGAGTTGTGGGATAGTGCTTCGCCCCTTTTTTTTTTCTTTTTTTTTTTTTTTTTTTTTTAAGATTTGATTCGAAACTTTTAAAATAAAATTGTATTAATTGAATTATGGTCCATTTGTATTTGAATTTTTCTTTCGGTACATATTTAATCCTTTTCTTAAAATCAATATCAAATCCGTTTTAATGTCCCAATTTTAATAAACATGGAAGTATTCCCATATAATTTCTTGTAATATCGTTGGTTAATGCTGTGAAATGTGTTGGGTGTCGTTGACACCCAAAAAAAAAAAAATTAATTAACAATAATATTTATAATTTATTATTGTATTTATTACAAAAGGGCAATGAGAAAAAGAACCAGAGTTGGAATTCGAGATTCCATAACACCAAAAAGTCCTACGTAACACTTATAATTTATTAATAAATATTATAGAATGGAGATTAAACATAAACTATAGACTAGATACTAATATATTGAACAAAACTCAAAGATCAAAATCTTCTTTTGTGGTAAAATTATTAAGAACTAAACATTGAATTTTGTTTAAAAAGTATAAGAAAGTATGTAAGACCTGCAAATGCATACCATTCAAAAATTTTTAGTAGTTGGCCACCAAAAATGTGAGCAACTTCAAAAGTGTTCTTGGCACCATAGAGTGTACTTGTTGACAAAGAGCTCAATTGGAATTGCAGTGCATTACTGTCATGAGCAGTCTAAACTTGCAGAAACTTAATAGCACAATTTATCTAAAATATATTTTAAAGATTTTTGATGGTGAGTTGTTGACTATAGCTTATGAATTAATAAATATAATAAATTAGGAGTCGAGAATAGAAATATTTACGGTCATCTCGTTGCCCAAAAGTAAATCAAATTTTAAAAAATTAACTTTATATTAACAGACAACAACTCAATTGAAAGATCTATACTAATCTATTTCTTATAATCATAAACTTGATCCGAGATTAATGATTTTTTTTATAACCCATTAATATTTGGAGTCATATTCTGATAGATTTGATTTAATTATTGCTAAGTCTAATTTAAAGGAACTCTTACAAGATAAATTTTTTTTATTTTCAAGTTTTAAATCTAAAACTTGATTAAAAAATATCACATCTTTATCTCCTAAACCAATAATCCATTGATAATGACATATTTATAAGCAAAATAACATACCGTGATGTTAGATTCATTAATATTGAGAATTTGACTCTTAGTAGATAAACCTACTTTATGATTTATCATATGAAAAACAATCAAGTTTGAGTCGTCCACTTCGTATTCCTAAAATCATCAAACCCCACAAAATTATTGACTTAACGAATAACGATAGACTTTATGAATATATATATATATATCTAACAAAAAAGTCAAAAGTGTTTATTTATGGTAAATGCTATAAACGAATTTTACACATCCTAGAGTAAAAAAATCAAATGGATTTTATAGTTAATTTTGTTGATCTCTATGTAACTAATAAGGGGTTAAATTGATTTACTTTAAATTCTAAATTTTCTTCCGTTAAAATCCCAATTAAATTTATGGTTAAACTATATAAATTATGTAAATGTAAGTGCAAAAATTAAAGAAAAAAAATAGAGAAATCAAACCCAATTTATAGTGGTTCAACCTTTTGTGTATGTCCACTCTTTCACCTCAACAAACTAGGGTCTAACGATAGCTAATTTTCACTATTTCACGAGAATTATAAGTTTGAGTACAGTCACTTGTTGACAATTTGCACCTCTAACTTTGAGAATAACTTAATCTAACAAGATTTAATTCTAACTCTCACCCAACTAATCTATCCTTCTCATTCAAGTGTTCCTCACACTCTTCCTTAACTTGTGAGACTATAAAATATAAAATGAACACAAAAACAATCTCTACAAAACAAACTCTGCAAAATAGATACTTTCCCAAACTGTTCAAGTAGCAAACTTCAGATCTAATATTTCATTCCCAAGATATTGAAATGACTACGTAAAAAATATTAAATATTCTTTGTATATTACACTTTAAATTCTATGAAGAGTTTCTGTAAAACTGATCACCATCGTAAAAATATAAGCCTGTAAAGTTGGCTTCCTATCAACTTTTACTATTGTAAAATTTTGGTTAACTTCTTTATTTCATATTTGATTTTCTTCATCTTATACTCTGATTTTTACTTCTATAAATATTTAAATTTAAAGTTCAACAATCACTCTAAAGTGTGAAACTTTCAAATTTGAAAAATCTTAACTGATGGAGAAATTAAACTCAAACAAATTGCTCTTGAAAACTAACTTTCACTTCCAAAGAAAAAGACTTCAGTTTTTGAATTTTATCTAATGTAACTTTTTGAATTTGAAATCCCTCTCTCTTTCAATTCTTGAGTCATTCATTTGAACATATGTAGTCTAAGTGTAGCTCCCAATCTACACTAAAAATGCTGAGTTGGGTTTTGAAAATAGATTTAAAACCCAGTAGATAATAGCTTCTAATATACTATAAAACTTCTACTCTTTGTGACATCTTCTACCCATAGAATCACAACTTCTATAGTCTCCACTTCTATAACTTCAAATTTTGTAAAATAAATTTATAAACCTTTCACACTTGGTAGAAAGATTAGTACCATATATAGAATTTTGTTATCATCAAAATATTAGAATTCGATAACAATTTCTTAACAATCTCCTCCTCGTTATAACAACAAAATTATAAAAAAAATTGAAAAAGTTTACACATGAATATTCAAAAAATAATGCTTCCCATCTATTAATGAACATATGATGAATGCTCAAAAAATCATTCAGTGATAGTAATCGGAACAATGAAAGAACAATTAAGATAGAAACACATGAT
The DNA here is from genome assembly GCA_037126225.1 of Dillenia turbinata. Classification (NCBI taxonomy): domain Eukaryota; kingdom Viridiplantae; phylum Streptophyta; class Magnoliopsida; order Dilleniales; family Dilleniaceae; genus Dillenia; species Dillenia turbinata. Next base: position 3,670,367 of record JBAMMX010000014.1, read on the forward strand.
ATACCAAAAAGTGAACATTTTAAATATCTCGGGTCTATTATTCAATGTGACGATAACATAGATGGAGATATAAATTATAGGATTCAAGCGGGTTGAAAGAGATGAAGAAGAGCATTTGGAGTTCTTTGCGATTGCATGATACCACTCTATCTGAAGGGAAAATTTTATAAAACGACAATAAGACCTACATTACTATATGACACCGAATGTTAGACCATTAAAGAAAAACAAAAGTAAAAAAATGATTGTAACTGAGATGTGAATGCTAAGTTGTGGTAAAACTAGAAAAGACATGATTAGAAATAAAGAGATACGCAATAAATTAGGAGCGAACTTAATTATAGATAAGATGCAAAAGTATCGCTTGAGATGATTTGCACATATGCAATGAAAACCCAAAAATGCACTAGTTAGGAAAATTAAGAGTTTAAATATAGAAAACTTAGTAAAACAATAAAGTGGACCATTAAAAATCTGGATGCAATATATTTACAAAGATCTGACGGTTAAGAGATTAATTGAAGAGATGATTTCGGATAGAAACGAATAGTGTAGAGGAATTAGAATAAACTAAATCATTACTTTTCATATTATAAATGTATTTGGATAGGGTGTGTTATTTATTTATTTATTTTATTTTATTATTATCTTATATTTGTCTCTTAAACGGTTAACCCTAAATTTTGAGATTACAATTCAGGTTGTTATTATTATTGTATTAATATTTTGTTATTTTCCTCTTAATATATGCATAATTTATCTCTATCTCCCCCTTTTTATTTCATCAAAAATAAGAAAGCTATTATATTCAGATGTCAAACATTGAAGACATTCGTTGAAACATAAAATATATATATAGAGTTTTCACTGAGATAGAATCAACAAAACATAGATCCTTTTATTTTTTATTCTCTCTCTCTAAAAGGGAAAACAAATTCCAATTTCATTTCTAATAAATTCAAACCTTTCTCCATCTAAGGATTTTGTAAAAATATCTTTCAAATGATTTTTAGTATTAACATATTTTAAAACAATATCTCTATAATTTTTTAATTATTGTTTTAGACATAAAATTTGAGTATAATAATTTCTTATTAGCATATATTCCGACTCAGTCCAGCTTTATATTAGACAATAATGCAAACTGATTATCTATATTTCTATAACTTGACGTAGTTCTTATTATTTTATCTATATCATTAATAACATTATCTTGTGAGTAATTAGGTAAAAATTTCTAGTTTTTAATGACCTCTTCCTTAATCTTATTTTCAATTTCTACACATTTATTTTTGTCATTTTCATGGGAGAGTTCTAGTATTTTTATATTATCATTATCTTCTTCATTTTCTTATTAATGGTTTTTTCAACAACTTTAGTTTCTTTTATTAAAAAAAAAATCTAAAAGTTTTACTATTTAAAATATAGTTTAGAAAAATTCTTTTTAATTTTTTTTATCAAATTTACCTAAGGTTTTTAAATTATTTTTCAAAATATAACATGCGCAACCAAATATATGAAAATTTGAAACACTAGGTTTTTAACTTTAAAAATTTCATTGGGGATTTCTTAGTCATAGATCTAAGATAAACTCTATTAATTATATAACATGTCGTGAAAATGGTTTTGACTAAAAAAATATCCACATCTCATTTTCTTTTGATTTTTTACCTCATATTCCTACACAAATAAAATAAAGTATCATCTATTTTTAAGAATTCAAACAAGTTTGGATTCTTTAAAAAAAATAAGTTTGTTAATATATAGCATGTGCATGTATGACAAGTCTCTTGTTTGAAAGTATAAAACCCCAATTACCTTATGGAGAGATCACTGGAATCTTTCGAGATTACAGGGACTATGGTCAAGATCTCTAGGAGATTTAGAATCCCATAAATGAAGGGAAATTCAAGTTGTTATAGAGATTTTCTACCTTATCAGATGGGATTACATAGATCTCCTTCCTTATCGAATTGTATTACTCCTAAGATTAAGATATGTTCAAATCTTGGGTGATTATGATCTTGATTGAAAAATCTTGGATGATTATGATCTTGATAAGCTAGGTGAAGACGTCACTCAGTGGAAGACCACTCAATAGTAACTGAGAGATTTAACCAAAAGGATTTAACCGAGCAGTGGTAAAGAGACATAAGCGAAAGTGATCGATCGAGCAGTGACCAAAAGTGTTGGAGGTCAGTCATTTTTTGTGTTTATTGAGAGACCGCTTGGAGTTCTATGGGTTTTATGGTTATGGGCTATTAGATCATGTACCATCACCATGTTATACCATATCACCTTATCTCATGTTGAGAGTCTTTTAGATATTTTAAAATATAAATGGTATAAATCATTATCCTATAATTCAAATTGTAACTCCCAAATGTGCCTTTTAATAACAATATCTATAGCAAATAAAATGTATCAAAATACATATTTCTAAAATGGTAAAGAGAAAAGATTTATGTTATAAATTGAATATATATTGTTGAAGATAGGTCTGACTCCACAAATATTGGCCTTGCTGACTCAAACAAGAAGGCTTGTCACCTAGCAATCTTGATCGATACAATTTGTAAAACATTGTCGGAGGGTGTTCCAGTGAGTGAGACTTTAACGCTCAAGTCAAAGAGTAGTTTTCGAAAAGAGTGAAATAGATCGAAAGAGAATTTTTATTTCTTTGCCTTTATGTGCTCTATATGAGTAGGGAGAACGTGCGTACCTGGTCCGGCAATTCAATGATGTATATATATAGTTCTCATCCATTAACTACATATGCATTCGGATGTTAAAACCCTAATTTTTATATAGAGATGTCTTGAGATCCTGGGGATCATGGAAAAAGATTTTAGAGATCTCAAACTCTAGTATCCAAGGTATTGGAGGTGGGTTTTGGCTCCACAGATACCATCTCCTTCTTGACCCGAACAGTAGCTGTTAATGGGTGGATATACCTATAAAAACCTCAAGTCAGTAAAGAGCGATTTTCGATTGAAAGAAACAGATTGAGTGTTGAGGAAAGGTTGTTTCTTGTGATCAGTGTGCCCCATGTGTTAGGTTTAGAGAGCCTACCTGATTCTGAGGGCGGTTGAATTACTTATACCTCTGAGAGATGTGTGTCGTTAGGGGATTCCAACCCTATCTTCCTTATCGAACCGATCCGGGAATCCTGAAAGTCAATATTACGAATTGATTATAATCCTCATTTATCGGGTAAGCTTTCGTCTTCGGGAGGGATGCTTTCCTTATGTGAAAGATTCTGGAGTTGTCGTTATGAAATGGGAAACTGAAGTTAATGAAATCTTGACTTTCCTTTAAAATTGCTCGAAGTATTACACAACGTTCGGTCTCTCGATCGATTAAGGGATCCTATGACCCGTTCGATTGGAGAGTTAATGTCTGCTAGCCCGATCAGGGTGATTACCTTTGTTTGGTGAGTTATCGTTCGATTGGCGGGACAACTGAGACCCTATCGTTCGGTAGACTCGGACGACTGAGACCTCTCAGTAGATCATCTAGGCGGTTGTGGCCCTTTGGTAGATTATCACGATGATCGTTAGATACTGATCCATAGGTGCCCTTCGTGGGCTTCTTGAGAGTTGATTCTTTTGGTCTAGACCTTGGCCCATGTCCCATCATTTACCTACAACTTATGGCTTTCTTGGAAAAGAAAAGTTATAAGTTAAGGTCTGTGAAGCGTGTTTTGTATGCTATGAATGTATAGGGGCGTTCGGTCCATTCTGATTCGTCCTTTCTGTATGCTAGGAGCGTGGGTATGTCTCTTCAGATACGACTTTCTTCATAGGGAATCGAAGACAATTTATTTCGACATTTATGACTTGCGTTTGTGTTGATCCGCTTCACCTTCCTTGAATTAATTGAGGCTTCTCCTTTTTACTGTTATAAATAGTCATGATGTACACCCATTTTCTTTCGTTGAGAATTAATACTCCTCATTCATGGTTGTATGGCTGAGAATGATTCCTTCCGAGGGTCGATTCGCAGGATGTTGCAACGTGCAACGCTTCTTGGCCAAATTGACTTATGCTGGAATGAGATCTCATTAAAGAAGAGGACTATTGGGATGAGATCTCTTTATATTGGTCGTTCACTTTGGTTAGCATAATCTGATCACTTGCCACCGAGATGGTGCATATTGTATCGCCTTGCATGGCCTTCTCCAGTTGGTCCTCACCCTCTAGACGCGGTGGGGGTGTTTCTCACATCGTTTTTGGATGGGTAAGTTAAGTTGGGTTGCGTTGGGGGTGGCAAAACCTGGGCTCGTCTTCTCCTGTCCCTAGTACTACATTTTTGCATTGTTCAGCATAGGTATTATGTTCTCTCTTGATTGTTGATCATTTCCTTGGTCCATAATAATTGCTGAGAACTGCTTGTGGAGAAACACTACTGTGTATTTCTCTTAGTGTAACTAGCCCAACTTAGCGGCTTGTGTATGTTCTCTTATAACCGAATGTATTATTTCGTATAGGTGTAAATGAAAAAGTTGTGCTTTACTTACTTGAGTTCTGCTTCTTCTCTTTCTATTCCTTATCCAGTTGTATGCCATTCTTCAGTCTTTGCCAAAGTGGATCCGTTCTTTAGGTCCTTTCTCATTCAGGAAGTGTGATCTGAGTGAACCGTAGGAGCTGGCCGATTGAGGTCCTTCGCACAATAGGAAAAATTTTAAGTTGTGGGCCGCGTCTACCCGTCTGGGAAGTTACATCTCCTATTAACGATGCGTACGAATGATAAGAGTTGGGAGATTGAGGCCCTCCGAATGATAGAAAATTCTTAGATTGTGGGTCGCGTCCACCCATCCGGAGAGTTACCTTTCCTATTGACGATGCATACGAACGATAGGAATTGGGCGATTGAGACCCTCCGAATGATAGGAAATTCTTAAGTTGTGGGTCATATCCACCCATCCAAGGAGTTACATCCCATATTGATAATGCGTACAAATGATAGAAGCTGGGCGACTGAGACTCTCTGAACAATAGGAAATTCTTAAGTTATGTGCCGCGTCCACCCGTCTGGAGAGTTAAATCCCCTATTGACGACGCGTACGAATGATAGGAGCTGGGCGACTGAGACCCTCTGAACGATAGAAAATTCTTAAGTTGTGGGCTGCGTTCACTCGTCCAGGGAGTTACATCCTCTATTGACGACACGTACGAACGATAAGAGTTTGGCGACTGAGACTCTCCAAACGATAGGAAATTCTTAAGTTGTGGGTCGTGTCCACCCGTCCGGGGTGTTACATCCCCTATTGACGACGCGTACGAATGATAGGATCTGGGCGACTGAGACCCTTTGAGCGATAGAAAAAATTTTAAGCTATGTCTGAGCAAGACCTTTCAACTGTTGGATAACACTGAGTCTCATTGATAGTATATGCGCAGGTTTTCTGAGTTCCAAGTCCTAGGTACTATTGACCTGTCTAGGTTGTCGAGTCGGTATGTTCCCGGTCAAACTATGGAACATACTCGATACGGACCTTCCCAATTGGGGGCAAACTTACCCCCAGGCTGCTGTTGACCGGTAGCCTCCACTTTCCGTAATACCAATTCTCCGGGTTTGAATGTTCAGCTTCTAGCCCTTCGGTTATGATACTGAGTCATTTGTTACTGATAGGCCACCATTTGTGTTGATGCAGACTCCCGTAATTCTGGAAGTAAGTCCAACTTTTATCGTAGGGTGTGTTCGTTCTGCTCGGCTTCATAGTGAGCTACTCGAAGTAAGTGAATGTCTATTTCTATGGGTATAACTGCTTCGCTTCCGTAAGTCAGACTGAAAGGTGTTTCTCCCATTGCCCTTCGAGGGGTAGTGCGATACGACCAAATGATGCCACAAAGATTTTCAACCCATTGCCCTTTGGCGTCATCCAGTGTTGTCTTTAGTCCTTGCAGGATCGTTCGGTTGATTATTTCAGCCAGTCCATTGGTTTGTGGGGTGAGCAATCGACGAGAATCTATATTGAATCTTTAGTTTCTCGCAAAACTCCCGGAAGCGCTGGTTGTCGAACTGTTTCCTGTTATTCATGATAAAGACTCGCGGTATACCGAATCGGGTGATTATATGAGTCCATACGAAGGATTGGACTTTGGCGGCAGTGATCTGGGCTAAAAGCTCGGCTTCCACCCACTTCGTAAAGTAGTCGATCGCCACAATTAAGAACTTTCGTTGTCCCATGGCTGGAGCAAACGGTCCGAGGATGTCCATGCCCCACTGAGCAAATGGCCAAGGGCTAGATATTGGATTAAGCTCGGTGGAGGGTAGTCGAGGAATCAATGAGAAGTACTGGTACCTGTCACACCTTTTGACATAGTTGTTAGAATCAACCTTTATGGTCGGCCAATAGTATCCCTGTCGAAGGGCCTTATAAACTAGATTTTGAGAATCTAGATGATTACCGCAGATTCTTTTATGAATTTCTCGAAGAACGTAATTTCTCTTTATTGGAGTCAAGTATCGCAAATACGGGTGAGTGAATGACTTGCGGCAGAGAACCCCATCGATTATGACGTAGTACGCGACCTTCCAATTAGGCGACTAATCGACAAGGAGGACCTCCTTAGGCTTATCGATGCTAGGATACGGTAGACTTTCGATATATACCGTTCGGTTAGAAACAACTGAATCGGAACTAGCCAGTTTTAACAAGGTATCAACTCGCACATTTTTCAAATGACGGATTTGTTGAATGTCTACTTTGCCTAGTCGGTCCATCGTCTAACGCAATTTACTTAAATATTTCGTCATGATCGGGTTTCTGGTTTCGTAAACTCTTTCGATTTGCTTCACGACTAACTGGCTATCCGTAAACATCTTGACATTTTGTGCCGCCATGTCGGTGGCGATCCGGAGGCCCGTTAGCAGAGTTTCGTACTCGGCTTGGTTGTTGGTGGCTTGGAAATCAAAGCGGAAGGCGTACTACGTCTTAAAATCATTCGATCCTACCAATATAAGTCCAACGCCGCTTCCTGAAGAGTTTGATAATCCATCTACATGGACAGTCCATTCGGGGGTGACCCATTCTTCTCGATGGCTGGAAAGTTGCCCTTCAGACACTATGGACAAAGTACATTTAAGAATAAAATCGGCCAGTACTTGGCCCTTTATCGTGGGTCGCGATCGTTACTGGATATCGAACTCATCTAGCTCCACACTCCACTTGATGAGCCGTCCTGATGTATCCCTCTTCTGGAGGATTTGTTTCAGTGATTGATCAGTGAGTACCACAATGGTATGGGCCTGGAAATATGGTCGAAGGCGCCTCGTTGAGACGATCAAAACATAGGCTATCTTCTCAATCGGCCGGTAATTAACTTCACAATCTTTCAGTATACTGCTGATGTAATAGACTGGCTTCTGGGTGACGGACTCTAATCTTACCATTACGGAACAGAGTGCTCGTTCGGAAATGACCAAAAACAGGTAAAGTTCCTCCCCGAGAAGGGGTCAAGAGAGCAGCGGTGGTTGTATCAAATATTCTTTCAGCCATTCAAATACTGATTGACATTCGGACGTCCATTCGAACCGTCGGGATCTCTTTAACGCGTCAAATATGAGCATGTACTTTTCACCAACTTTGGACATGAATCGGCTTAGGTCGGGCGTTGCACTTCCTTGAATCTCTGGGAGGTCTCATGTCCAATATTGCTTGTATTTTTTTGGGGTTGGCCTCTATCTCTTGATCGGTGATCATGAAACCCAGGAACTTTTCAGAAGCGATCCTGAATGTACATTTTTCTGGATTTAGCCGCATATTATATCGTTCTAAAGTCTGGAAGGTCTCTTCAAAATCTGCGACATGAGTTTCTACTGTAACACTCTTTACGAGCATGTCGTCGACATAAGTTTCGACGTTCCTACCCAATTACTCTTTGAAGACCGGATTGACCAGCCGTTAGAAAGTTGCTCAGGCATTCTTCAAACCGAAAGGCATGACTCGGTAACAGTACGTACCGAATTCAGTGATGAAGCTGGTCTTTTCTTCGTCTTTCGACGTCATTCTGATATGGTTATAACCAGAGTAGGCATCCGTAAGTCTCAAAAGTTGGTGTCCCGAGGAGTTGTCTACAAGTTTGTCAATATTGGGGAGCGGATAACTGTCATTCAAACATGCTTTGTTGAGGTCAGTGAAGTCTACACACATCCTCCATTTACCATTAACTTTTTTCACCAGGACTACGTTAGCCAACCTTTCGGGATACTTGACTTTGCGGATGAATCTGCTGTCAACAACTTCTGAACCTCTTACTGGATGACACGTTGGCGTTCGAGAGTGAATACCCTCTTCTTCGACTTAATCGGTTTGAAGTCGGGATTAACGGTTAGCTTATGGGCAATGACCGACGGGTCTATGCCTGGCATGTTTTCTGGAGTCCATGCAAAGACTTTCGAGTGTCGTTGCAGACAGGCGACTAAGGCCTCTCATAAGGGAGGTGATAGGTTAGCTCCTATCCTTACTGTTTGACCGGACTCGTTTGTCAAAAGGACCTCGATCGTCTCTTCGCTTGGTTTAGGTTTGGCTCTCGGTTCAGTATCTTCTCCAGGCTCCAGAGTGTTGACCGGGAAAGGTTCTTGCGTGCCTTGTGTTGCAAAGAGGATATAGGGGTCAGGATCGCTTTTTTATGGTAACCACTCCTAGCGGTGTTCTGAACTTTACTTTCATGTGTCTCATACTCGGTGACGCCTCTAAATCGTCCAGACTGGGTTTGTCGAGTATGGCGTTGTAAGGAGAGTAGAGCTTTACTACATAGAAAAGGACAGGAGTGGTTGTGTGATTAGGGGATCTTCCTAGGGTCACAGGAAGATAAATGATGCCTTCAGGATAAGTTGGCTCATCTGAAAGTTCTTGGAAGGATTCGGTAGATAGCAAAAGCTGAGATGGATTGAACCCCATCCTGCAAAAGGCGTCATAGGTGAAGAGGTCGCAATCAGCCCCCCGATCAACGAGGACCCTTTTTACAGCGTAAGAGTTTATTTTGAGGGTGATGACTATAGAGTCATCGTGACAAAGATCTATTCCGGCGGGAAGGTCATCATCATCAAAACCTATGATTGGCCTTCTCCTTTTGACGGGTACCGTGTCGTAGATGACCATAGCGAGCATCGTCAGAAGATTTCAGAGAATCAGTCTGTTCCCACAGACGGCGCCAATCTGTTAGAGGTGGGTTTTAGCTCCACAGATACCAACTCTTTCTTGACCCGAACAGTAACCGTCAATAGGTAGATACAACTGTAAAAACTGTCGGATGGTGTTTCGGCGAAGAGATTTCGACGCTCAAGTCAATAAAGAGCGGTTTTCGATTGAAAGAAACAGATTGAAAGTTGAGGGAAGGTTGTTCCATGTGATCAGTGTGCTCCTTATGTTAGGTTTAGAGAGCGTACCTGATTCTGAGAGCTCTTGAATTACTTATACATTTGAGAGACGTGCACCGCTAGGGGATTCCAACCCTATCTTCCTTATCGAATTGATCCGGGAATCTCGGAGGTCAATATTACGAATTGATTACAATCCTCATTTATCGGGTGAGCTTCCATCTTCGGGAGGGATGCTTTCCTTATGTGAAAGATTCTGGAGTTACCGTTATGAAATGAGAAATTGAAGTTAAGGAAATCTGAACTTTCCTTTAGAATCACTCGAAGTGTTGCACAGCGTTCGGTCGCTCGATCGATTAAGGAATCCTGTGACCCGTTCGATTGGAGAGTTGATGTCTGCTTGCCCGATCAAAGCGATTACTTTTGTTTGGTGAGTTATCGTTTGGAAGACGGGGTGACTTAAACCCTATCGTTCAGTAGACTCAGGCGACTGAGGTCCCTCGATAGATCATTTGAGCGGTTATGACCCTTTGGTAGATTAATCTTAGATACTGGTCTGTAGGTGTCTTTCGTGGAGTTTTTGAAAGTTGACTCTTTTGGTCTGGATCTTAGACCATATCTCATCACAAGGAAATTGTGTTTACCAAAGATTCTCTTTCCTTATTAACGATATCCAAAGATTTCCTTTTCAGCTACGACAGGTTATCTTCGTATTTTTAGGAAAAGTGAATATTGCCTCCCACTAGACAGTTACACTAGGCATCGATGAAAGTAGAGAACTGATTAGGCATTCACTAGGAAGGAGCTCATCGATGTGCGTTAAGAAGATAGGATAGGGCGTTTCGGGCAATTTTAGCATGTCTTGTGGCTAGGCCTTGGGCTTATGCTTTGTGTGGATGGGATTTTAGACCATGCTTCATCATATATTATACAAAATGAAATTTATATTATAAAATATAATTGAGTAGAAATTTTATTGTTTGAAGATTTAACCTTGTGTGATAGGGGTGAAGCAAAAAATCTATTTTTGATAGAATGTAGTGCAATATGTAGAAAAATATAAAGTAGGCATTATAATTTTTTAAAAATAAAAGTATTATAGAAAACTTTAATAGTATTTTAAAAATTAAGTTTTCTTTTATGATTTTCGGTGATATATGTCACTAGAAGTTTTACACAATATTTTTTTTTTTTCAAAATTTTCACCCCCACAAACCTGAAGTTTTTAATAAAAAAATTTTACTAGCTATGAAGGAGTGATTAATAATCATTTGGTAAATTTTTTAATAAAATATCAAATGATTATCAACTAAATTAATAATCAAAATATTTACTAATCATAATAATTTTGTTGATAATTAGTTAATAAATATATTTACACGAAAGTACCAATACAATAACCAACAAAAATGTTACCAAATGCAAATAAGTGAATGATAATGGGTTCGTAATTTTTTTAGCGTTAAAATATCAACTAATTATCAATTAATTATCAACCGGAATTTTAACAAATAAAATGTATGAATCAGTAATTAGCCGATAAATATTTATTTGAATCTTATTATCTGATTATCTCTGATCGATTAATTACAAGAGGAAATATGTGATTTTCCAATTGGGTACTGTACTTCATAGGCTAACTTTTTTTTATCCGAATCATATTATCTAATTATTTTTGGATCTTTGATTTTTTGAATTACGTCCACTCTCTTTTAATTATTAATTCATTTTAAGTGTCGTTCTCGTATTACAATAATAATTATATTTTGTGTAGTTTCCTCATGACTTTTACAATTTTTTACACAAAAATTTAAGCCTCAACATCACATCATATTCTGTAAAAGGGTAATATATTCATAAAATTTTATGATTAAATATATTTTTAATTCTTACATGTTAGGGGCCGAGTTGTGGAATCATCTCCGGGCGTGGCCCCATGATGCGAATTCAGCCGAATACTTAAGTGCTCATCTTCGGTGCTAGTCAACGAAATCGGCTTACTTAATATTTTTATCGCCACTGAAATGTGACACATCACGTATCTATAAGCAGTCAGTCCAACTCACACCCTGCCATTTGCCTTGCTCTCTCCCACTACCCCTATTCTCTCTCTCTCTCCCCCATTATTTATTTATTTATTTTTATGCGTTTAGTTTGGTTTAGTTTAGTCGTTGTTTCTGTTGTGTGGAGGTTTTATTTCTTGACTGATACGAGAGGATCGGTTTGATGATGGTAGGGGCTTTGGATGGCTTGTTTAACAATCTCATTATAGAGAGTGGTAAAAAGATATAGAGAAAGAAAGAAATTGAAGAGAAAGAGAGAGAAAGGGGTTTAGAGAGAGAAAGACTAGAGAGATATAGAGAGAGAAATAGAGAATACAAAAGAGAGAAAGAGAGATTTTATTACAAATTATTTCATTCCATATATTAGATATTATATTTATACTAATTCTACTAATCATTTAATCAATTCATCTAACTACTAACTAATTTTGTTAACTACTAACTAATATTTCTAACTATGATTAACTATTAATCAATCATAGTTATTACAATTCTTCCCATTTGAAAACATTCTTGTCCTCAAGAATAGGAAATAAAGAATTGAAATTTGAATCCATGAATTTTGAACCAATATTTACATTTGTATTGAGAGATAAAATGATGAAGACGAACTATAAATGTGACTTGAGTTGCCGAGAGAGTAGTGGGAGCAAAATAAAGATGAGAGAACTTGACAAAGATTTTTCTTGAATTTCTTTTCGATGAAAAATTTTGTTTGATGAACAATGGAAGTTCAATCTTTGAAGATAAATCATTAACAACCTCTTTCTTGAACAACGGAAGTTTAATCTTTGAAGACTTTGACAAGAATCCACCATCAACAACTTCTTTTTTTGAATAATAGAAATTCAATCTTTGAAAACTTTGATAAAAACCCACCATCAACAATTTCTTATTTTTCTATGGAATTTGGTATTGTTTTCTCATCCATTTGATTTGTTTTGTTGCTATCCAAATTCTTCTCATTTTCTTGCTCCTTTTCCACCGACCTTGTTTCAATAGGGGTGGATATGATAAAAGACTTATATATTTCTACATATTCTTCGGACTTGATTTTGAATACAAACTTTATGATGGCAATGAAGGCGTCATCCATTCTTGCCAAAGATCTTTCTATTTTTCGGTCTATTTCTTCCATTTTTCGTTCCCATTGGAGACGGTCTTCTTTAATCTTGACTTCATACCCAATTTCTTCCACCATTTTCTCAAGATTCATTAAGGAACGTCGGCTCTGATACCAATTTGTAACAATCTCACTATTGAGAGTGGTAAAAAGATATAGAGAGAAATAGAAATTGAAGAGAAAGAGAGAGAAAGGGGTTTAGAGAGAAAGACTAGAGAGAGATAGAGAGAGAAAGAGAGAATACAAAAGAGAGAAAGAGAGATTTTATTACATATTATTTCATTCCATACCATTACATATATTAAATATTATATTTATACTAATTCTACTAATTAATTCTACTAATCATTTAATCAATTCATCTAACTACTAACTAATCTTGTTAACTACTAACTAATATTTTTAACTAAGATTAATTATTAATCAATTATAATTGTTACAACCTACTTGGTTGGCCTTACACGGTTTCACGGCCCGAGAAAGACATCCTCTAGGGGTAACTCTCAAAATCAAACAAGAGAAAATTAACGTCACCACTTTGCGTTGGGATAATTTCTTGCATTTATAATGTAATCACTAAGAATTAATTATGGAAATTTTGCATGCAGGTAAAGAACTGGAGATTGGATTGCATCCTCGTGCGTTATTTTGAGAAATTAGACTTGCACATGCTCTGTTTTCCCATGTATAATAAACAATAGAGGCGTTGACAGCTTGGCCGCCCGAAAAAAAAAAAAAAAAAAAAAAATTGTGGATAGGACACTTGTCCCCCTCCTGCGGCAATTGATCGGCTATGATTCGGGTCATATTAATACCATATCTAACCCTAAATGTTAATTATAATATTCATATCTGACCCTAACCCGATTCGGATTAAAAAATCAAAAATCATATCCGACCCTACGATTTTTTTAAAAAATCCGATCCGACCTGATCTTAACCCGACCCATACCTGATACATACCCGACCCATACGCGATCTAAACTATAATCTAATACATTTTTTAATTTAATAATATTTTTTTTAAAATAAAAATAAAATTTATAAATTATAACAAACTCTAAAATTTGTTTTATTTTATTTAATAATATCATATTAAAATAAAATTTTATTTTATTATAAATTATTATCGGATTAGATAGGATCGGATTATTTATAACATCAATCCGAACTCGAACCGACCAAATTACTTTAAAATTAAAACACGACTCTAACCCGATTTTTGAAGAAAAAAACTCGATCCATCAGATTAGATTTTTCAAGTATCCATCGGATCAGATCGGATCGAATATTGTCATCCCTACACTCCTGCCTTGTCTTCTGGTGATGGGTTTTGGTCATGTTTGAGTACTACTGGAGTTACTGATGTTGTCTTGCCCATAGTAAAAGAGCCAATTTCAATGGTGTTATAGCGAATGCTTGTAAAATCATTTAATTAAGATACTGTTGGTTGGTTTTCTAGTAATATAATGTTTTTTTAATGAAAAATATTATTGGAATTTGTTTATATATCAAAATCTAAGTGTTTATCTGAAATAGATTTATCCTTTTCATGTGAGAGTGATTGGTGGAGAGAGGGAGAGAGAGAGAGAGAAGATTTTGACAGAAGATAATTACATCCTGCCATTGAACAACATGGAAAATTCCTTTTTCTTTTTTTTAAAGACTCGCAATTGAACTTATTTCAAGAGAAGAGAGATTTATCACTTAAATTGAAATTCTTATAAAAAATTCTTTCATAACTGTAAAGAATATTGGCAATTCCTAAATTGAAGAGATTTTTAGAAATATCTTGGGAATTAATATTGCAAGTATTGGGAACAAATTTTGGAGATTTCCAAATTAAAGAAGTCTTAGAATATTGACTTTCTAAAATTCCAATATTGTAATTATTTAGTTTATTCTTTACAATCTTGTAAATATTCTATATATTCTTTCTTTTTATATTTCTAGGGTTTAGTCTCATGGAGTCACCCTATTTATAGGGTTATTGTACAATCTATTGTATATACAATATACACAAACAATTTTCTCTTAGTCTGCTTTTCTTTATTTTCTTAGTTTTTCTGCTTTATTCTGCTTTTTCTAACATGGTATCAGAGCACTAGGTGTTCGATCTGATTTTATTTTATCAATTAAACACTTTTTTTTTTTTTTTTGTGTTATGGAGAAATTAGATATTTCTCAACCTATATCGGTTATGCTTGATGGATACAACTATCGGGGCATGGTTTCAAGGGATGAGAAGTTTTCTTAAGGGAAGGAGGCTATGGCGTTATGTTACAGGAGATATCAAATTGCCTATAAAATCCGATGACAAATCGGATGACAATTTTGCTAACCGTTTTGAGGAATGGGATAGCAAAAATCACCAAATTCTTACGTGATTTCGTAACACATATGCACCTTCTATTCATTTGCAATTTAGTCGTTTTGAGACGGCTAAAGAAATTTGGGACCTTCTTGCAAGTCGCTATACTATATCGATCGGCTCATCAGTATCAATTGCTCACGAACTTCACTCTTTGCGACAAGAACGAGGTCGGTCAATCAATGATTTTCTTGCCCGTATACGATCAATATGGGATCAACTTGCTCTCTGAACCCCATTGGCAATGCACAACTGACGCAAGTAAATATGCAATATATCGAGACCAAGGACGTCTGGTCCAATTTCTTATGGCTCTAACATCAGATTTTGAGCCTGTTAGAGCTTCTCTGCTTCATCGACATCCTCTCCCTACTATTGAAACTGCAGTTTCTGAGTTGATATCAGAAGAGACTCGTCTGGGATTACTCAAACCTCAACATAGTGATGTTGTATTGGCCACCACTACTCGAGGACCAAAATTTCCAAATTTACGTCAGCGTCAGAAGTCAGGTCATATCCTTCCTAATTGTCCCACTGTTGAATGTAGGTTTTGCAAGAAGCGAGGACATATTTCTAGTCGATGCCTTGCTAATCCTATGATTGAATGTAGATATTACAAAGAGAAAGTTCATCTTATTGAAAATTGCCCAAAGAAAGTCATTCAATCCCAAAATCGTTTCTACGGGTTCTCGACATATCTCACAATCCGTCGTTTCTTTGCCACCGAGGATTCTGCTACTACCACCTCTTCTTCTCGAGCCAACAATATCTCTTGGTGATTTTCAAACCTTTTTACAACAAGTTCTTTCTTCTGATAATCACCTACCGTATCAGGTACTTCTTCTTGGTTTTTTGACATTGCTTGCTCTAACTATATGACCCATAATTCTCATTCCTTTACTTCTTTATCCGCTCCTAGTACACCATCAATGATTCATACAGTTGATGGCTCTATCATGCCACCACTCGGATTGGTCATCTTTCTAACTCTTTTTTAGATTTACCGGATACATTCTTTGTCCCTACACTTACCTTAAATTTTATCTCTGTTGGTCAATTATGTGAATTTGGATTTGACATAATATTCACTTCTACTGGATGTCATGTGCAGGATCCTCAGACGAGAAAGATCTTTGGGACAGGCCGTAAGGTTGGACGTCTATACGAGCTCATTTCTCTTCACATTTCTATTAGTCGTTCCTCACTCTCCTTGTCTTCCACTTGTTCCTTCATCCTTTCACTTATGACATCTTCGTCTAGGTCATCTATCTCTTAATAAATTTCGTTCTTTGATTTCTTCGGGTTCACTAGGTTCACATTCTTGATGAATCTCTTCAATGTATTTCATGTCAAAGTGCAAAACAACCGGCTTTATCCTTTAATACAAATGATTCTATTTCTAATGCTCCCTTTGATCTTATTCACTCTGATATTTGGGGACCATCTCCTACACCAACTATGGGTGGGTCAAAATATTTTGTTGTGTTTATTGATGACTACTCCCGTTTTACATGGATTTATCTGATGAAAAACCGCTCCGAATTACCTCAAATATACAAAAACTTTGCATCAATGGTTCAAACTCAATTTTCTCAAACCATCAAGATCTTACGCCCGATAATGCATCCGAATATCTTGAGTCTACTCTTACTATATTTCTTAAACAGCATGGAACCATTGTCCAACGTTCTTGTCCAGGTACTTCCCAACAAAATGGTAGAGCAGAACGAAAACATCGACACATTCTTGATATAACTCGGTCTTTACTTTTCTCTGCATCTTGTCCATCACAATTTTGGGGTGAGGCAGCTCTTCCGACTATATATGTCATCAATAGAATACCTTCTTTTACAATCTCTAACATCTCTCCTTATGAGCGGTTATATGGTTCTCCACCAAAGTATATAATTCTCTCAAAGTCTTTGGTTGTGCTTGCTTTGTGTTACTTCAACCTCATGAGCATAATAAGTTACAACCTCGAGCACGATTATGTTGTTTCCTAGGGTATGGCATTGAACACAAAGGATATAGATGTTGGGATCCTGTCTCCAATCGTCTTCGAAGTTTCTCGACATGTCATCTTCCGGGAAAATATCATGTTTTCTTCCTTATCTCCTTTTCGTACCATATCTCCATTACTTACTAATCTATCTTCGATTTATTTCCTTCTAGTTCGATACATTGTGAGATACTTCAACTCTTACGGCTTCTCCTTTAGATTCTCTCCCAAATGATGGACCTGCACCCTCTTCCACTGAAACTGAGTTGCCTCATGAATCCACTCCTCGACCAACAAGAGTAAGAGCACCCCCCGTTCGTCTTCTTGATTATCATTGTTATTCTACAATCTCCACTCTACATGAGCCTCAATCTTACCGAGAGGCTAGTACTAATCCTCTTTGGCAGCAAGCTATGCAAGAAGAACTTCAAGCCTTGGAGAACACACATACTTGGGATTTAGTTGATCTTCCTAGAGACAAAACTCTTATCGGATGTAAGTGGGTTTATAAAATCAAAACTCACTCAGATGGGACTATTGAACGATATAAGGCTCGGCTGGTCGCAAAGGGATTTACACAGGAATATGGCATTGACTATGAAGAAACATTTGCTCCTGTTGCTCGTCTTACCTCGTACGTAGCTTGCTGTTGCTGCAGCTAAACAATGGCCCTTGTATCAGATGGATGTTAAAAATGCTTTTCTCAATGGAGTTCTAAAGGAATAAGTTTATATGAAACCACCTCGGGTTATTCACATCCCCCCAATAAAGTCCGTCGTCTTCGTCGTGCTTTATATGGCCTAAAACGAGCTCCCGTGCTTGGTTTTCTACTTTCAGCGATCTTGTCGTTGATTTTGGTTTCTCTCCTAGTGCTTATGATTCCGCACTTTTCTTTTAAAAACCGATCATGGTCCTGTTTTACTTCTTCTTTATGTTGATGATATGATTATCACCGGAAGCGATCTTCTCCGCAATCTCCAAATTCAAACATTTTCTTTGTGGCAAATTTGAAATGAAGGATCTCGGCCATCTTAGTTATTTCTTAGAGACCGGAAGTTACTCCTACATCTTCCGGGTTATTATTTGTCTCGGGCAAAATATGCCTCGACCTTCTTTCCCGTTCGGGCATTTCGGATAATAAAATTGCTTCCACCCCTCTTGAGCATAATGTTAAACTTTCTCCTACGGATGGCAACCTTCTTTCGATCCTACCTTATATCGGCAATTAGTAGGCGGTCTTATTTATCTTAACGCCTATCGTCCCGATATCTCTTATCTGTTCACATTGTCGATCAATTTATGGTGCACCACGATCTCCTCATTTCTTTGCCGTTTTACGGATTCTTCGTTATGTTAAAGGCACCTTATTTCATGGACTTCATTTTTCTCTCTCATCCTCGTTACGACTACGTGCCTATTCGATCTTGATTGGGCTGGTGATCCTCCTGATCGACGGTCTACTACGGCTATTGTATTTTTCTTGGTGATTCTTTAATCTCTTGGCGTAGCAAGAAACAAACTTTTACGGCTCGCTCTAGTACAGAGGCGAATATCGTGCACTTGCCGGCACTCTTAGAGTTATTATGGATTCAGAGACTTCTTTGTGACATTGGTATACCTACTTCTTCTCCAAGTCCTCTATATTGTGATAATCAGAGTGCTATTCAGATTGCTCATAATGATGTCTTTCATGAACGAACTAAACACATTGAGATTGATTGTCACTTTATTCGTCAACATATAACTAATGGTGATCTTCAAATATTCTTTCTTCGCTCTGTCGATCAACTGCTTGATTTCTTTACCAAGACTCATCTTCCTGGACGTCATGATGATCTATTATACAAACTCAAGATGATTTCTCTACACCCATCCTGAGTTTGAGGGGGGTGTAAAGAATATTGGCAATTCCTAAATTGAAGAGATTTTTAGAAATATCTTGGGAATTAATATTGCAAGTATTGGGAACAAATTTTGGAGATTTCCAAATTAAAGAAGTCTTAGAATATTGACTTTCTAAAATTCCAATATTGTAATTATTTAGTTTATTCTTTACAATCTTGTAAATATTCTATATATTCTTTCTTTTTATATTTCTAGGGTTTAGTCTCATGGAGTCACCCTATTTATAGGGTTATTGTACAATCTATTGTATATACAATATACACAAACAATTTTCTCTTAGTCTGCTTTTCTTTATTTTCTTAGTTTTTCTGCTTTATTCTGCTTTTTCTAACAATAACTATTTGTTATTATCTTTAATGATTTTTTTTAAAAATTACTATTATCAGCCCGATAGAAATTTGAGATAATATGAAATTAATTTTATGAAAATCGATTTTAAAATCAATTCTCATAATATTGATTTTATTATTTTTGGGAAGCTCTTTAAAATCATAATATTTTGGGAAACAAGCGAGAGGAGAGAGAAACCGGCAAAGACGGGGAGAGGGGAGTTAGGAATGTTGATGTCATCGTGATGTAAGGACAAGCACCCAAGGTGAGACAACTCTATCATTTTAAAAAATAATAAATAAGAATTTTAATTATAACAATAAAATAATTAAAATTTGAAATAGAAAATTTTCAATTCCCTTCTAAATCTTTCTTAGCTATAGAGTCGTTAATTTGCATTTCATTAACTTGTGTATTATCAATGTCAAAAAAGAACCTTACGTATAAATGGTTGAATTGCCTTCAGGTATTGAAAGGATACATTTGGAACATTAAAGTTCTTGTTAACACTATCAAATTAAAATTTTTGATAAATTTGAAAAATCAAAAACACTTGATTACGTGGAGAATATCGATAGGGTTGAAAAGGCAATTAGAATTAGATTGGTTGGATTAAAAAAAAGTAAAAGGAAGTGAGTGATTTCATTTGTTTGATAAGAAAATAAAAGTGAAGGGAAAGTAAAAGTGAGATATAATCTCTTTTTTTTTCTCTTAAAAAATCATTTTCGTTTTAAAGTGAACAGAAATAGAAGAAAATAAAAATTTTAAATGATTTTATACCTATTCTTTTTTAATATTTACAAAATTTTATATTACTTTTTACTATTACAATTTTATTTAATATAAAATAATAAAATTTAATTTTTCTCATCAATTTTATTGAATAAATTATTTTTTCTAATTTTACCTTTTTTTTACTCTTTTTATTTTTTTAACAATAATATTCTAATTTTATTTAATATAAATAACAATAAAAATAATTTATAAAAAAATAAGAAAAATATATTAAATAACTATATTTTAAAAAAATTATAATTTTAGAAAATATATTTTAAATTAAAAAAATAAAAAAATCATATAATAATAAATATTAAAAATATCATTTTATAAGGGTAAAATAATAAATTATGTGTTATTTTCTTCCACTTTTCACTCTAATCAAATACAAAAAATATCACTCATTTTTTTTTCTTCAATTTCCACTAAACAAAAATAAAAAAAAAATATATTTATTTTTATCAAATAAAATAAACCTTCTCTTTTCTCTTCCCTTCCTCTTTTTTTCTTGTGCGAATCAAACTTACCCTGGATTAAACACCAAGTTACGTATGGCTGAGTGACGTAAGGACATGGACGTGAGGGTTGAAAAGACTTATTTATTTACTTTTATTTTTTAAGGAGAGGCGAGAAGTCATAAATACCAATATGTACGAATTGACTCGTACCTATGAGAGAGAGAGAGAGAGAGAGAGAGATTTGGAAGTGGAGCCATGAAGATGATGACCCAGTGGCCATTGAACATGGCCTTTGCCTGCTCCCAACAATGCAGGGTATACTTAATGGTGTTTTAAAAGATCGTTGACTGGGACAAATGTCAACTTCGGAAATACCCTCTTGTAATTATTAACTGAACCATCACATATCCTCCGGAGAATCTTCATCTCATACTAAAATAGAAAAGAGCCTTTGTTGTTGAATGGGAAATTGCCCCCATTCTTTCTTTCCCCCTTTTTAGCCCCACCTAAGATTACTAGAAAAGGGCATATGGTTTACCAGCTTGTGCGGATATAGTGTCTCAATATATGGACTTTTAAGTTTCTAAACTGCCTTGGAAAAATCGAACTTATAAATTTTTTTTTTATTTTCACCGAACAATATTCGGATTTCATCAGTATTCAGATTTCTCCCGATTAATCTAGTCTGAATACTGTAAAACCTATCAAAGGATTAACTCTCTAAATTATTTTTTTTATTTTCATAATCTGAACTTGAAATCTCTCGTTAAATTAAGGGAGTAAAGTGATTAACCATCCAATCGGCCAACCAAAGGAGTTTAATATTTATAATTCGATTTAGTCCCACTTTAGGCTGATGTCAATTTCCATACTAAACATGAATTGAAAATTTGGTTTTGACCTCAAATCCTATTATAGTATAACATTGTCTCGCATATTCCTTCTCCATATATGCTATCGTAATGCGTCCAAAAGGTTTTTTTCTTATTACATTATACAGGTTTCAAACAACAACCTTTTAAAAGAGGAAAGGAGATTAAAAGAAAGAACTTTCGAGTCAAAGATCAAATAAACTAACATATTGATTAGCTTGTTCACATTTTTCAAAGCTCTTGCTTTTTCCTAATTCCGAAGCGTTACTATGAATAATTTCATCAATTATAAAAATTTCAACTTGAACTATAATTATTATTTTATTTTCACATCTAATACATGTAAAAAAAGATTTTAAAAAAATCATATACATATACATGTATATAATGTGGGCCTCACCCATCTTATGAAGGAAGCATGATGTTGGTATGGCCACATGGGCCCCAAAGGGAACAGTCCAGTGACAATAACTCTTATTTTTTAATCCTATGATCAGAATTTGATTCCTATTGTAATAATAAAAAAAAAAAAGGTATGGCCTACATGAGATTGAAAACCGGGTCTCATCTTCTTGGCCTCTTATTAAAGATGCTTCTGCTTCTAATCCACTTGCTTCACTAGATACTCAAACTTGAAGACAATGGGATTTCATTAACAAGAATCACTACTTCCATCACTAATAAAATAAACAAGGTTCATATTTTCTATATGGCTAATTATTGGCCTACAGTACAGAGGGATCTATTCACCAATGAGGGGACTAGCATTATTTTTTGGCTTCCATTCTAATTGTCGGAGAGAAATGAAGAATGTGACCACCTTCACAAAGCTTGGAAACTTCATCCTTTGCAAGTGTAACCACAACCACCCTACTGAATGGACCATCCCCACCCTTCGCTGCAGGTAGGATCAAAACTTGACCATTCTCAGATACCGGCTCTATGTAGTAGGAAATGCGTATTAGCTCCATTTCTCGCTCAAATATGGCCATATATGGATCTGTATGGTCCAACTTTGCGCAAATTAGGTCATGATTGTTAATTCGAGAAAGCATTTAATCATCGCTATGCTCCAGTGACTCGATCAGATCATTAATCGCCTCTATGTCAATTTTTTCCAACTCATTTCTTATTGCTATGGCAGCTTTCGATAATGTAACTCGACTTAGACCTTCCCCATTAACCTTATTATAAACCATGCAATTTCCGAAGAACCCTTGATCCAGGTTAAGCACCTTTCTCATGTCAGCGCAAATGGACATGTCAATGAGCCCATTCTTCTTTCCCTTCACTCTGCTGATACGGGACCAAAAGAGCCCCGCTAAAGACTCAAAGGGAGATGGGCTTGGCTCATTGGGTGCACTGGAGATGGATTGGGCCACTGCAATGCAGGCCCGAACCATGCGATCCGAAAATTCTAGGGTTATAGTGCAGTGTTGGACAGGAGTTGTGGTAGTCGAGTTATTGGTGGAGGATTTGAAGCAGTTGACTACTTGGGTGTGATCGTTGTGGTCTGGGTCTATGTTGCTAGGCCTTCTTGCGGGAAATGGGTGAAACAATGGGGGTTTTACCATTTTACCCGTCAAGCTTATGTCAGCCCATGCCTTGAGAAACACAGGTGCAGATATTGGAGCTGCTAGAAGATGTGTGCAACTCAGCCCGACAGCTAGACCCCCTTCTTCAAATTCAGTCAACTACAACGAAAAAAAAAAAAAAAAAAAAAAATCGAAAGCGAAAGTTGAATACATTCAATAGAGAGAGAGAGAGAGAGAGAGAAAATGCTTCTATTTCTATTTTTTTTTTTGTTTAATACAGGCATTGATTTGTTATGGAAAATATTTTACTTTTTTTTTTTAAATACTAACCGGTATCCAGAGTCGATTAATCTGGTTTCAGGTTTCAGTGCTTGTCAGATCCATTTTAGGATACAAATTTTTTGACGTAATTTTTTTTTTTTAAAATTTTAAACTCAAAATTTAGTTAAACGATTTAGTATTTTTACTTATCAAATTGACTGTCTATTAGTCAGAAATTATTTTTTCTACTACCAAAATAATGAAGCAAGCATCAAGATTTCAATGTAGAATAATTTTTATGATTGTTGATTGATTTCGATCCCTCTTAACGAAATGAATTTATCAGTACAATAAAAAAAGGAAAAGAATTTTTTGATTAATTTTAGTATCTTGGACCTATGGTTGTAAGAGGGTGTTTTTACCTGAGCATGGAAGGTGGACCAAAAATAAGGCCTATGGAACGTTTCCTCCCAATGGGCAAGTTTTAGCTCCTTTTCACTGTCAACATTCTCCAACCACTCCACAACACTACCCTTAGCCCTAGCCTCGACCATACGAACTCCTGCATCATTGCACTTAGTCATCCAATGCCCTTTCTCATTTCTCTGCAATCTTCCTGTCACAATTGGGTAGCTTGTAAGCATCTCTGCAAAACGTTCTCAGTATTTTTGTCATCTCACCAGGTTCTCTATCAATCTGAGACCGATAATAGTACACCATTCTAATGTGGTTTGATTCCATGGCACGATCAAAAACTAAAAGTTGGTGAAACTTTCCTGTTTGTACCGCTTTGGTGTTAACTGTAGTTCGCTTGAAAATAAAGGAGATGTCAGCCATTGCTAAAATCTTAAGACAATTCTTGTTCATGGACTTAGTGAAGGTAGCATTGGTCGCAGGTTTATGTTTATATGTTATGGTAATGTAGGACGGTAGGATCATGTGACCTAATTTTGTGCATACCAGAACAAACAACCCCTATAAGTTGGGGAAATGCAAATTTCATGACTTAACATGTCCTTTTGGGCTTGAGTTTGCCCGAAACGACACCCATGTCCTTTTGGGCCTTTCTTTAATTGGGCATTGGTAACATGCTCTCAACTCAAATTAAGGATGATAATATCCGATCTGATCTGATAGATATTTAAAAAATCTGATTCGATAGATTAAGTTTTTTTTTTCCTAAAAAATCAGATTAGGGTCGGTTTAGGGTCGGGTTATAATATTAAAATAGTCGGGTCAGTTTGGGTTCGGATTTATGTTATAAATAATCCGATCCGATCCGATTCAACAACAACAACAATAACAACTTAGACCTTCTATCCAAAAATTTGGAATCGGTCATATGAGAGACAAATAATGAAGCCAAAAAAAAAAAGAAAGAAAGAAAGAAAGAAAGAAGAGAGAGAAAAGAAGAAGATTTAGTTTGTGTGGATTCTCCTACGTTACTCATTCCTATCTAAGATTATCTTCTCAACTAACTTCATCATTATCATATCTTTACGAATACGTTGTATCCAAGTTTTCAATGACATATCTCTATATTTTATTAAATCTCATATATTTAAACTCTCTACCTTCCTAACAGGTGCGTCTTTAGACCTTCGTTGTACATGTCTAAACCATCTCAGACGGTATTCTTGCATCTTATCCACAATCGAATTGACTCCCAATTTATTGCGTATCTTATCATTTCTAGTTTTGCCACACATCCACCTAAACATTATCATTTCAGCTACAGCCATTTTTTACTCTTGTTACTGTTTAATGGTCCAACATTCAGTGTCATATAATAGAATAGGTCTTACTACGATCCTATATAATTTTTCCTTCAAATGTAATGGCATCGTGCGATCACAGAGCACTCCTGATACCTTTCTCCATTTCATACAACCCGCTTGAATTCTATTGTTGACATCTCTATTTATATTGCCATCATTTTGAATGATGGAACCAAGATATCTAAACCATTCGCTCTTTGAAATTTCTTTTTCTTCTAATTTAATCGTTTCTTCATTATCCTGATGGTTACCACTAAACTTATACCTCATATACTCAGTTTTAGTTCTACTCAATCTAAATCCTTTAGATTCTAACGTGTCCCTCCATAATTCTAATTTAGTACTGATACCCTTTCTGGTTTCATCAACCAAAACTATATTATCTGCGAAGAGTATGCACCATGATATTTCATTTTGAATATTTTGTGTGATTTCATCTATCACTACTGCAAACAGTAAGGGACTCAATGCCAAACCTTGATGGAGCCCAATGTTGATAGGAAAGCTATCACTCAACCTTCGCAAATCCTTACATTGGTCACAACTCTTTCATACATATCCCTAATAAGGTTAATGTATTTCAAGGAGATCCCTTTCCTGATGAGTGCCCACCACAATACCTCTCTGGGGACCCTATCATATACTTTCTCAAGGTTAATGAATACCATATGTAGATCTCGTTTTTGCGTTCTAAATATCTCCATCAACTGTCTTAGCAAGTGAATAACTTCAGTAGTGGATCGTCCTGACATAAATCTAAATTGATTCTGAGATATACTTATCTCTCGTCTTAATCTATGTGCTATCACTCTCTCCCATAACTTCATTGTATGATTCATAAGTTTAATTCCTCTATAATTGGAGTAATTTTGTATATCTCATTTATTCTTATATAGTGGGACAATTGTACTCTCTCTCTATGGGTGTGACATTTTCTTTGTTTGCCAAATTTTGTTAAAAAGAGTCGTTAATATTGTTATTCCGAATTCTCCCAAACATTTCCACACCTCGATAGGGATGCCATCAGTCCAATGGTTTTGTTATTTTTCATTTTCTTTATGGCCTTCTTTACCTCATGGGGACGAATCTTTCGTTTAAAATCTCTATTAATCTCTTCTCTAGATATTTCTATATTTTTTATATTTACTGTATTATCCATATTAAATAAGTTATTAAAATATTCTCTCCACCTCTTTCTTATATCCTCGTTTTTTACAAGTGTATTATTTGTTGCATTCTTAATACATCTAATCTCATTTAGGTCTTGTCCTTTCTCTCCCTTAGTTTGACAATTATATAAATCTCTCTCTCCCTATTTCGAGTCTCTAGTCTATTGTACAATTTATTATACACTTTACTCTTTGATGCATGTATAGTCTTTTTACTTCTTTTTTTGCCATTTTATATTTTTCATAGGTCTCGCTACTACTGTCATTTTTAATATTCCTATAACACTCTCTTTTGATTCGGATCGTAATTTCTATTTCTTCGTTCCACCACCATGACTCTTTGCCTCTTGGAGCCCCACCCTTGGATACTCCAAGAATCTCTCTACCTATATTCTTAATATTATTAGACATATCATTCCACATTGTTTCTAAGTTATCATTAACAGACCAATTTGTTACTCCAATTAATTTCTCCCTAAAAATCGTCACATTTTTCCCTTTTAGATTCCACCATTTAATTTTTGGTTCCGTATATCGTTGACATTGCTTTTGTCGTTTAGACACTCGTACGTCTAAAACTAAGAGTCTATACTGAGTCGTTACACTCTCCCCCGGTATGATCTTACAATCTTTACAAATCGCTCTATCACCTCTTCTAGTGAGAAAGAAATCTATTTGACTAGCATTTGTCCCACTCCTATAGGTAACTATGTGTCTCTTTTTTCTTAAAGAACGTGTTTATTAGTATCAAATCAAACGCTACTGCAAACTCTAGAATTGTACTTCCCGCCTCATTCCTACCGTCGAATCCAAAATTTCCATGTACGGTTTCAAAACCCTCATTTTTTTCTCCCACATGTCCATTTAGATCTCCTCTAATAAATAACTTTTCGTTACTTGGTATGGTTTATATAAATTCATCCAGATCATCCCAAAATTGTTTCTTTCTAATTATATCTATACCTATTTGGAACGCGTACACACTAACTATATTAATTACGTTTACTTAATGTACTAACTTGACAAACATCATTATATCTAAATTCCTTCTTATCTCTACTACATCTCCTAATAGGTCTCTATGTACAATTATTCCTATCCTATTTTTAGTTCTATCTCTATCTATGTACCAAAGTTTATGACTGTAAGACTCTATTATTCTAGCCTTCTCTCCTACCCATTTGGTTTCTTGAAAACACATGATCGTAATTTTTCTTCCATTCATTATTTCATCTATTTCTCCTAACTTTCCGGTTAGAGATTCTATATTCCAAGTGGCTAAGCGAATCCTATCCTCATGAACTATTTTATTTGTCCGCACCCTAACATCCATTGGTAACTTGTCACTATACCCGGGATCTGATGTAGTGCGTCGCTTAGGAGGAAACGTCCCATATGATTTCCTATATTTGTCTCTCATTCTAGTTTGACAAAAGATTTTTATGTTGGCTGTCAACCTACCGCAACCCTACTCCTTTATTCAGACTTGAGATTAGCCGTGGCAGAGTTCTTCAAATGATCTAATCCGATTCAATAAAATTTTATTTTAATATAATATTATTAAATAAAATAAAATGATTTTTATAATTTGTTATAATTTATAAATTTCATCTTTATTATTGAAAAAATATTATTAAATTGAAAAATATATTAGATTATAGTTTAGATCAGGTATGGGTTGGGTACAAGTCAATTTAAAATCAGATCGGATTGATTTTTTTAAAAATATGTAGTAAATCGGGTTGGATCGAATTTTTTGAAAAATCCGTAAGATCGGATATGATTTTTGATTTTTTAATCCGAATCGGATTAATGTCGGATATAGATATTAACATGATCCGAATCATAAATCGACCTATTGCTATCCCTACCTGGAATTGGATAACGCCTTGCTCGTAACATTGCTAACAAGAGATGCGCCGATGATGAGCATCAACGCAAATGGCTCCTTCCTTGTCCCCAATCGTCTGGTGTCAAATTCAAATTTCATTATGTATTAAAAAAAAATACAACAAGAGATGCGTGTTCTACAAGCAAAACTAAAATTTTATTTTTTGAAATTTAGTTAGAATTAGTTTAGATTGTACGGAGAAACAAAAATTAATATGAAACGAAATAAACACTTAACATTTTATAAAAAAATAAAGAACACAAAAATATGAAAATTATATAAATACAAGAAATATAAAATTCTTTATATAAAAAGTAATTATTTTATAAAAATAATATAAAAGTCATAATAATAATAATAATAATAATAATAATATAAAATGATCAAATATGTAATTATGAATTATAAAAAATAATATAAAAATAAAAATTATAAATAAATAATCTATCAAATATAAAAATATAAAAAAAATTTGAGTAAATATTAATTAATTTAATATATTTAAATATTTTTAAAATAAAAAATATTAGTGTCGAGAAATTTCTATAAACCAAAGGAATTGATTATATAAATCAAGATTTTTATTTAGTTGTATTAAAAATTTTATTACTTGTTAAATTTGTAATTATATCATAATTTACTCTTTTTTTTTTCTTTTCTTCTCTTGCAAAAGATAAAATAAAACAAGAGTCAGAAAAACAAATAAATATTCATATAGGGAAGAGCTTGGAATGGCTGTGGTAGTGGTGGGGGAACGTTAACTTCTATTAATTTCTCACCGTTGGATTTATTGGGCCAACACTCGTGGAAGGGAAGATGGAGCACAGTACTCCAATCCGCTACATGATAAAGGTCCCATATGAACAGGACCGGATTGGTTTAGACCAGCAAGCAGGATACCATAAAGAAGATGGGTCACCAATAGGCGTGG
This sequence comes from Dillenia turbinata, assembly GCA_037126225.1. NCBI lineage: Eukaryota > Viridiplantae > Streptophyta > Magnoliopsida > Dilleniales > Dilleniaceae > Dillenia > Dillenia turbinata. The sequence goes on from JBAMMX010000014.1 coordinate 3,699,157, forward strand.
GCATTTGTTTGCATTTATTTCATTTTATTCCTTTAACCCTAGTCCATCCCTTGTTCTTTTCACCGAAGCTCGCCAAGGTCGAGACAGAGGCCGAGGCCGAGCCAGGGGATATCCCACCATTACACCGTCAGTTTCCAATCCGACGCCGCAGTAAGTGACGGCACAGGGATTTACTTGGTACTTTCCTACAATATCAATTTAACATTAAGAGATTAGCCGATAAGTTCTTCATCCTCGATCGAATTCTCAATCTCTCGCTCTCGTGATGAAGCAATTTGGTACAAATCAGAAGGGGGTTTCAATTTGGATCTTAGACAAAAAAATTTTGGTAATGTTCAATTTCGTTTTCTAGGGTTTTGAGTTGCTACCGTTTTAATTGATGGGGTTATGTTCAGTTGATTGAATTAAGTCATTTTTTTTGGGGGGGGGTTCTTGCTTCTTAGTCTGAGCTTGAAATGTTGTCTTTATTTGATTGAGTACTTGATTGTTGGATGTGATTTAGGACTGCTTTTTTTTTTTTTATGCACCATTTTAGGGTTTTTCTTATTTTCAGAATGTCAGAATCAGTGCATATGAATTCAAGAAATCACAAATTTGACAAGTACTGCTGTTAGGTTATTTTATTTTCCCGGTGTTATGATCCATCATCACGAAGCATTGTAAGCTAGGAGTGATTAGGAATATTCATTTTAACTTAGAAAAGTAATTTAAGCATTCTCTGATGTAATTTGAGTCTATTAGAGTTCCACAGAAAGTTGGAAGAATGTGGGATGTGTGTCCGTGCGCTCACGCTTGCCGGCGCATAATATAATATATAGTTGGTCTAACTTCCAATAGCTTGGAGGGATTTGTGTCTTACTTTGTATTTATCCACTTGCATGGTAGTCGCTCCTTGGATATTGGAGGAGTCCGTTTCCCAGAAATACATCCATGTGGTATTTATAACAACTTTTGAAACAAACCTATAGTGAACTCTGTTTGATATATGGAACGGTATATGATTTGCATCTATGGCCTCCATATGCTCAGAAAGTAGAACGCAGTTGGTTACTTTTGTCAGGATATTGTACCTTAGTGGAAGCTGTGATCATTTTATTCACTTAACTTAAATGACTGGATATTGCAGTTTGATGAAGAAATCTTGATTCTGATTTATGATCTTGGTGTATGAAGCAACTTAATTTGATGAAAACTTTAGACTTAGAAGAATTACTGATAGCTCATATCTTCTGAATTAGCAAACTGAAGTCCAAGGGTGAGATATAGTAACGATAAGAAACATCTGCACAGTGCTGAGGGGATTTTCCCCTTTTCTGCTGTTCCTCTTATCTCATGCTTTCTGTAACATTTCATTCATAAACACCAATTCTAAGTCTGCCTCTGATTCTTCTTTATGGCAGACTGTACTCTTTCCTTTCTGTTGAGAGAACATTGGAAGAAGCAAAGATATAGTGCTTCACAATCCCCCCTTGGGTTTCGCGTTAAAGCTGGGGAGGGACTGGCAAGGCTTTGGCTTCCCCTGGCTCTGTGTTAGGGTGTAGCTCGTTTGGGCCTTCGGCCTCATTTCAAATCCCAAAAAAAAAAAAAAAAGTAAAAAAGGAGAGGAGAAAAAGAAAAGAGAAGAACGGTTGGTTTGGCCTGGAATCAGCAGGTCATGCCTGTACCTGGGAGAAGAATGACGCGGGTTTACAACAAGACTTGCCAAGTGGTAGAATTGCAAGTCATAGTGCCACATGCGGACAGACCAAGGAAAACTATCCGGATAGAACCAGAGGGACATATTGATGTTAAATCAACTGAGTTCAACTATGATGATGTTAACCCCCATACGCCTCCAACTATTGCAGTGTTTCTAGGTGGATCTAGTGCCAACAAGGTTCTGATGCCCAGTGATTTTGTACATTATTGCAATATTTGCATTCGTAGTGATGATGAACATCATGTTTCTGTGACGGGCATTAGAGCAAAAGCGACAGATATTGGTAGAATCAGGGGGCTTGGTCATATTGCTGGGAGAGACTATCTAGGCAAGGAAGGTAGGGAAGAAGTTCATATTTGATCGTTCCCGTGGCCTTTGAACAGGTTATGCTGTGGACATGAACAAGCCTTAGGTAGCAAGTTTCTGCTAAGTCTTTCTCTCATTTGAGTGTTAGTTTCTCTCTTCTAGTTAGGAGTGCCTCTCAACTATAATGCCTGCTTATCTGGTACTTCAGATTTGTGACTGTATTCCGCTGTGGATTATATTGGAGGCAGACTTCTAGGGAGTTCATTTCGTAGTAATGGTTGTTTAGCTCATTTTTTAATAATTGTAAAGAGATAAGGTAGACAACCTAACCTATGTTCCATAGGCCTGCATTTCTGCAATGTACAGTTCCATGATTAATATAGTCACCTCTGTTGTCTTGAAACCTTTTTAGGTTTGTACAAGTTTCATGATGCTAATAATAAAGCGTCTTTGTAATCCTTTTCACTCATTTGGTTTCATGTACAAACCGGCTAATGTTGGTGGCTGTCTATGATACTTGTTTGAATCTTATAAAAATGCCAGGTAAAATCAAGGAAGGTACTTGGGAAATATGGGAACTGCAGACACATGGAGTAATCATCGACATTGCTGCAGATTGCTGGTCTTTTTGCAGGTGTCTAGCATGGCAATTCGCTCTGCATACACAATGCTTAAAATTCTGGATTTACTTTCTTACTTTGATTCAGGTCTGTGCCCTCTATGGGACCTCTTCCCTAGCATCGTTCCCATCAGATTTCTTGACATTCCATGTCCGGTCTCACTTGAGTTTAGATTCAGAATCTGCAAAACGATCTCCTTAATAAAAGTTCATGGGTACATACCGCATGATTCTGATTTGTGGTGTGTGGTAGTACTTGTGGATGGTGACAGGGATGTCACATTCTTTTCTCTTTCGTTTCTTTTACAGGTCACTTATTGTCCCTGTCCCATATATTGCCTTCGTTTTTGGTTCTTATCTAAGTTTCTGATCTTGTCACGCAGGAGAGACATGGCGCAGGGAATCTCACAGTATGTACACTATTCTTGTCCAAGTATTTTAGTAGGCACGAGCAATACAGCTATTGTTTCTCAGGAGGATGGATTTCTGAAGAGCAAGTCTTGTCCATGTTTCTGCCTTGGTCAATACAGTTCAAAACCAGTAGGGTGATGGAAGAATAAAGAAGACGCAAAGAAAATGTTGTAGAGGCTTCGGTGGACAGACAAGTCTTTTATAAGGTGTCATTCTTATGATCTATTCGACAAGTTTTACAGATATAGTAAGATGCCTTCATGGCTCAGGCTCACACATTATGCAAGTATTATGCATATGTTTGTCTGTCCCACAATCTAGTGGGTGGGTAAGGAAGCAATTTTTAAGATCTTCCCTTGAGGCTTATGAGGCAGTAAGAGTAACAGAGTGCACAAATGTAGTGCTATCATCTTTACTTGCATTAATTTGAAACATAGTACACGAATCCCATGAACTTAGCGTAGTTTTCATAATTACCTATACATTTAATGAAGTATCCATTTATCAATTTGGTCTTTTCACTCGTTCTCTGGTTGTTGATTTGATCGGATTTCCTGCTCACATTTAGGAACTTAGGAGTCCAGGTAAGCTTTTGGCTGTCTTTAGTTTCATTTCAGTCATAATGTAATCTGTTTGGCTTATCAATTGCAGTTGCTTCTACCAGCAAATGTTAAGTTGCATGAGCTGATTTCTGCACAAAGTCTTCTGCTTCTGTGTGTCTTCTTGCTGCTGCTAGTAAAGATCCTACTCCTAGCTCCGTCGTCATCTATTCCTGCTCTCACCACCTATGGCCCAACTGTAAGATTATTTGAGTGTCCCATGTTATCTCTGTACCAAGTTTTAGGGGCAAACGTTGACACCATCCCCCAGTGAAGTTGCCACGACAATTCTGTGAAGCCACAAACACTCCCCCCCCCCCTTGTCTGCATTACGCATCCACACATATACTGTGCTCATATACCTTTGCTTATCCAAACGATTTTTATCTTTTTTGGAGCAAGGGATGGGGAGAATGGCTATTAGATTTGCTTATGAAAACAATTTGTTTTCAACACCCTTGCAAAATTCACGTCACTCCCCAGATTATTTGGATGCAATGAGCTAAAAGGCTTTTTATGCGAAATACTACAATGTGGCATCAAACTTCATTTGTACTTAAAACTATTACAATTGATTTGTTTGGAGAAGCTCAATTTTGTTTTATATTATTTGTAATAATTTTTTTTTTTTTTACTAAGGTGAAAAAATATAGAAAATATAATTTTGCAGATAGAAATTAAATCTGTAAAAAAAAAAAAAAAATCTAAAACGTTATTATACCAACAATTTTAATTTTCAGACGATTCAATCAAAATCCAATTTCCAAATTGACCAAGTACAACTTAATAATGTAATACAAAAACGGGACAAATACAAATAGACATCAAGATAAATAAAATCTTACAAAATACTTCATGATCAAATCAGATAGTTAAAAATTTGGGATACGGAGTTCTATGTAAAAACATATTGATACGGAGTTTTATGTGAAATATATTTGGTCATTACACAATTATTCTGGCCCCAATCCAAGCAAAAACATAGAAGGAAGAGTTGAGCCAAAACTGTCAGGCATGGCAGAGAAGCGCACGGCAAGCGAAAAGCATGACAGCAGAAAAAGCAAGCAAGCAAGCGAAGACTAGAAAAATGTAAACGTATCTCTTGAACCAAGCCACTTTGTCAGGCTTCAAAACCTCTGATTTATCATTGCATTTGTGGGTGATCAGTTCACGCCGGATTGCCTCGTGGTCGAGTCGACTCAAGTCGAGCTGATACTGGGTTCTAACAAACCTGATGATGGTGCGGCAGAAGGTAATGATGTAGAGGAATGAAACCAGGAGGGAGACGCTGAATGGAATCCACCAATGCCGGCACTTGAGAGAAGAGGAAGAGGAAGATGCAGTAAGAGAATGGAGGACGAGGATTTGGGAGATCAAGTAGGCGATAGTAAGATAAATGGCCTTGTTCCTCAGAGCATTTACCCGCTTTTCTTGACGATAGTTTGTGGAGGATATCTCTTTTTCATCATGCTTCAGCTGATCTACTCTGCTTGCTTCCATACTACCTAAAGACCACCAAAAACAAAATCAAATCAAAATTAATATAAGAGAGTATAGAAGGAATTTACGAAACACACAAGTCATACACATGGATATATCAATGTCTAGTTGTTTCAAAAGGATATAAAGATGGCGTTTCTCAATAACGATATTGATGAAACGATCTATACGGTGTAACAAGAGAATTTTCGGTCAGAAAACTCAAAGGATCTAATTTGCAAACTTAAAAAATCCATCTATAGATTCAAGTAGATATCCGATAGTAGTATTTCAAATTTCTCCAATTTATTATTTTGTATAATTTTGAAATGAATTTGGTTGATAATTGTATATATCATAAATTCTGTAAAAGCAGGTACATTTTTCTAGAATCGGAAAATATCCTTATGCCTAAGGGGGACAAGTTTAATCTCAACTGGTGTCTAAAAAATAATCTTGAATAAAGGGAAATGTAGAAGATTTCTTATACATCAACAGTATGGAGTCTGATAAATACTTAGGTTAGTATGCTTTCAGATATTATGTACATTATAAGAATGTTGAGCAAGTATTTAAGTAACTAAGGAGTAGACCATTAGAAGGTATCTAGACAGGTCTTACTGTATTTATAGAGAACAAAAGGATACATGTTTACACATCGGAGATCAGATCAGTTTGAAATCATTCAGTATACTGACTCTGATTTTGCTAGATGTTAGGATAGTATAAAATCTACATTGGGCTAGCATGTTATAAGGCAACAAACTACAAAATATTACTACAAAATTTTTTTAGAAGGCTGTACATAATAGATGATATTTATAGACGACTTAGATTAATGTGTGACAAAAACTTGAAAGTCTTATATTCCAATACCAACAGTAATTCAACGATATCAAAGTGTATTGACATTAAGTTTCTGGTAGTTAAGAAAATGATTCAGAGTTGACAGTTATTTATAAAATATGTTGATACAAACTTTATAATAACGGATCATTTTACTAAAGGATTGCCACCTGAAAGGTTCATGAGCACATTGTTCATATGGGTGTCATATTATTTCATAATATTTAGTTTTAATAGAAGTTTGTGATTTTAAATGTACATCTAATATAAATATTTTTAATTATTCCAGTTTAAAATATTTTAAAAATTACTTTTTAACAGAAATAAAGATTATTAAGTAAAGTTAATCTCACTAAACTTAAGGGAAGATCAGTTGGAAATAGAAATGTTATAGATCACATGTAATTTTTATATTGTATATCCACATCATGATCTATATCATTTAGTTATATTGTTATACGTGACCATTGATGATCGAGTTATGATAAATGTAACAAATATCACTTTGATCCTATGCTAATATGTTTGATAGAAGAAATTGTTTTTAGATACATTTCAGTATTGATAGTAAAGTTAAATTTATTTAGTTATATATAATTATAAAGATATTCATATAAATCAAGTGGAAAATTGTTGGATTTTTAATTTTATGTTAGACTAATATATAAAATAATTATATATTGTGATGGATCAAAATAGAGATATCGAAAGATAACACAATTATCTTTAAAAGGGATTGTGATCCCTAGATTTGGTATATTTTCCATCCCTAATGACCAATCAGTTAAAGATTTTTTTTTTTTGGAAAAACACAAATATCTACAATGCTGCTCCCAATTCAAGATTCTTGGAGGATTGCAATTGAATAAGGACACCCGTTGAAAATCATCAAATGAGATCTGAAAATATGGACTCAGTTATGCTTTCTTTCCTTTTTTTTTTTAGCTATTTGCAAATTTTTTAATGATTTGATTTATAGATCTAGAGATGTTTAATTATATATTGATGATAAATTTTATCAAATAAGTCTCAACATCTCAAACTATATTTAGTTGGGTTCAATATAATTATCAAATATATTTTAAAAAAAAATACACACATAGATAAGTGACTATCATTGCCTGTTTGGGTTTAGTATAGAGGCAAGCATCTCTCTGTGCTAAAAAATAACATTCAATGCTAAAATTTATTAGTGAAATGATTATTTTAGTTTTGTTTAGGTTATACTCTTTTGATAGTAATCGAAAAGTTAAATATGGCAATTCAGGATTGTGAGACTTTAAATGCATGTTTAAAAATTTTATGTTGTTTTAAATATAAGATTTTGACTTTGAATTAGTCTTCAAATTTAAATATCAACATTTAGTTGGTCAAAGAGCTAGATATCAATACAACTTCAATAAGATTTCGAGTTCGAGTATTATTCCTTAAAATCCAACATTATTCAAATCGGATTTAATCGAATCTAATATAATTATTGAATACCGATAATTTAATTCAAAATGTATTCAAATTTGAATTATTCACATATAAAATAGATACTCTTTGAAGAAAAGATGAAATAAGGTTATGTTTGGAATCGAATGAACTTTTATTTTAAAAAAAATATATTGTGTCGTTTTTTTAAATTTTGCTATTGTAGGATTGTACATGATTTTTTTTTTTAAAAAAAAAAATTATTTGAAGTTGATGATGTATTTCATATTAATTCATGACCGAGATCAATAGATGAGATGTAGGGGTGTGAGACCAACCATTAATGCACAGAAATCGCCGGGAAAACTTCCCCGTGGATGATTTTATTGTAATAAAGTGGTTGTCATATATGAAACAAAATATGATTCACTCATACAGGATAGGAATACAAACAAGGGGAGGTGATGAACGAACCTTTAATATTTGACCCGAAACGAAGAGGTTTCAGCAGCAAACTCCTAATTCCTCCCCCCACAGTTTTGAATTGTCTTGAGGCAGCGGACTCGACTCATCTATGCTCTTCCCGATAAGAATAAAGGGAATCGTCTTCTCTGCGCAATTGACGCTATGGAGTCTTAAGACCCACTCCAAACGCCCGTGCATTTGGTCACGGAATGAGCTTCCAAGAATCAGGTCAGGCCCCACTACTCCACTTGATTGCCATATTTACCATACAAAATTGTAAATGGTACAAACTATGCTTTATTATTTGTTAAAAGCACGGGGCCTTGTGTAATTAATATGAATTCCCACACATAAAGAAGAAGGATCATCATGTAACAAAGTTGTATTAAATTAAAATTTTTAAATATCCGATGGTCTAAAATTTTTATATAATACTTTATTTTGAAAAGTATTGCACCAGTCCTCGAGAGCCTTGAAAAGAAACAATAAGAAAAACAAAACACTACTTTTGATAAAAATTTTTAACATTTAAATTTCTCATGTAGCCAAATTTTATATGAATTGTCACATAGGATGAGCTGGTACACAATGATATCCCAAATGAGCTTTTTCCAAACCAATGTTACTATATTATGTTTTTCTTTTTCTTTTTTTTTTTTAATATTGTTGTTATAACTTGTTCCATAATTTGTGCTTTTTTCTAGGATGGTCTTCTGGGTCAAGGTTTGACTTAGGAACCTTGGTTGGGTTGAAAGCTCCTATTAATTAATTGGTTAATAAAATTAATTAGGACAAAAATTTAGGTAAGCTTTCAATTATATTGTCAAATCATTAAAATATTTTGTTCGTGTTAAAAAAAAAAAAAAAACACAATATGTGTTTTTTAATTTTCAAATGCAAAATTTGAACTCCAAGCAACAGACCATCTATTAATATATATATATATATATATATATATATATATATAATTGGAAGTAAGGTGCCTGTCACTAGAAGGTTCAATATATTATATTCATTATGACTCAAATGATTAATCTTTTAAAATCAATCTGGATTAGATAACAATTTCTAAAATCTAAACCATTATTAAATTGTATTATAATTTAAAAATTATTTATTTAAAAAAATTACAATATTTTGAAGTTTTTTGCCACCATAATATGTGAACTATATATTACCTCATGCATCAAGTTAAACGCTAGTTAAGACGTACAATTGCAGGAAGCTTCCATCCAAATAATTCTGAACATTTGTGACACCAACTTCTGGTCGATCCCATAATTGTGGATGGGCAACGGATAAAATTTTGAATTGAATTTGATTAGATAAATATTGAAATATTTTTATCTTTAATAATTCAACCTTAAATAAGAGTGACATTCTATCACACATTTGGCCCAATTTTTCTTTTTCTTCGCTTTTAAGAAAGTTGTGGCGATTGTCATTTTGTACGATCATCTTTTTTATAGAAGAAAATATAATTAAACGGATTAAATCTCGAAAGCGAGAATAAAAATACTCTACAATCATGAAAAGGAAGAATAGAGAGGGTCAATTTCATTATGACTGGCGTGACAGTGGTGGCACTGCCTTGATCCTACTCTTAGCTCGGTCAAGTGTTAGGGACAAACATTGATACCATCCGCTTGTGAAGGGTAGAGCATTTACCTTTGCAAGGACACAACCATGAATTGTTTTGGTTATCAATAAATATTTGTCAGGACAATTCTGTGAAGCCGCAAACACTATTCTTTTTTTTTTTCCTCTTTTTTGTCAGCATTACTCATCCACACACACACTGCGCTCATATACCTTGGCTTATCCAAACGATTTTTATCTTTTCTGGAGCAAGGGATGGGGAGAATGGCTATTAGATTTTCTTATGAAAACAATTTGCTATTTTTTTTTTTAAAAAAAAAAAAAAAAAAAAAAAAAAAATAAAAAAAAAAAAAAAAAAAAATAAAAAAGAAAAAGAAAAAAATAAAAAAAAAAAAAAAAAAAAAAAGAAAAAAAAAAAAAAAAAAAAAAAAAAAAAAAAAAAAAAAAAAAAAAGAAAAAAAGAGAAAGGAAAAAGGGAGAAGAAAAAAAAAAAAAAAAAAAAAAAAAAAGAGGAAGAAAAAGGAGAAGAAAGGAAGAATTAAAAAAAAAAATTTTTTGAAAAAAATTTTTTATTTTTAAAAGGAGGGGAAAAAAAAAAAAAAAAAAAAAAAAAAAAAAAAAAAAAAAAAAAAGAAAAAAACAAAAAATAAAAGGAAAAAAAAAAAAAAACAAAGAAAAAAAGAAAAGAAAAAAAAAATAAAAAAAAATTTAAATAAAAAAAAAAAAAAAAAAAAAAAAAAAAAAAAAAAAAAAAAAAAAAAAAAAAAAAAAAAAAAAAAAAGTTCTATGGGCTTTTGTAAATTATGACAATTCAAGATTTTGAGATTTTAAAATGCAGGGGTTCAAAATTTTGATGTTGTTTTAAATATAAGATTTTAACTTTGAATTAGTATTCAAATTTAAATTATTGAGCACATAAAATTTGGACACTCTTTGAAGAACCGATGTGAAAATAAGGTTATGTTTGGAATCGAATCAACTTGTATTTTTTTTTTTTTTTAAAAAAAAGGTTCTGTCGTTTTTAAAATTTTTGCTATTTCAGGATTCGCACATGATTTTTTTTTCCTTCTAAATTATTTGAAGTTAATGAGGTATTATGTCAATAAAAAGACAACAATGTTTTCATATTAATTCATGACTAAGATTAATAGATGAGATGTGGCGTGTGAGACCAACTAGCAAGTCATGCAGAGAAACTGCCGGGAAAATTTCCCATGGACTAACCTTCAATATTTTGACCCTGAACGAGGCTTCAGCAGCTAACTCCTAATTTTCGTCTCTTCTCTCCACAGTTTTGAATTCTGTTTTCAGGCAGCGGAGCGGACTTGACCCTTCTTGATTCCATATGCTCCTCACGCCAAGGATAAAGTGAATCGTCTTATCCACGCAACTGACTCTATGGTCCACCCACCAAGAATAAAGTGATCGTCTAATCAACTCTCTCTCTCTCTCTCTCTCTCTCTCTCTCTCCCCCCCTCCCCACTCTTTCTATAAAGGATGGTCCAACCAACCAAACCAAGGCGTTAAATTCAACATGGCATCATATTCATTTGGAGTCTTTAAGACCCACTCCAAAACGCGTGCATTTGGTTAGTGAATGAGCATCCAAGAATCAGGCCCCACCACCACCGCTCTACTTGATAACCTTACCTACCAAACATTTAAAACAAAATTTTGAGTGGTAATATATTATGCTTTATTATTTGTTAAAAGCACCGGTCTTGTGCAATTAAGATGAATTCTAATCATGTAACAAAATTGCATTTAAATTATAATCTCTAAATATACAATTGATGGTACACTACTTAAACGAATTTCCATAAATATTCATAGTTATCTGATAAGAAAAATAATCACCATCAAATTCAAACCTTTTCGTATTTCAGAAAAATTCTAATTCTCTTAGACTCTTAAGAATGAAGGAAATTTTTCTAAAATTGAAAACTTTCCTTAACCCAAAAAAAATTTAAATCTTCCAAAAGTCTTTGATCACAATCCTAACCATTTTGAAAGAATTCAGACAAAGGGAAACTAGATCTTTCTATATCCCTAAGAATGCTATAAATACAGAGTATCGACAACACTCAGAGGGAATTCAGTTTTTACACATGTGAGAGAGGCAATTTTATACATCAGTCAGAGAAAGTTCCATATCCAATTCTATACATCAATCAGAATGGGGTTTCATACTCATTTACATATACTGATAAAAGTAGAGTTTCATGCTCAATCTTATACGATCAGAAGTATGTTTTCGTATTCTACTCTATACATAATCAGAGGTATGATATTTACGACTATTATCAGTTTTTATTTTATTACTCATACTGACTTGAGCGTCGGAGTCCCCTCGTCAGGTCAGTTCCGGTGGGATTTTTGTAGGTTTTTCATCCATGAAAAATCGACAAACACCATCGTCATCGGCTTGCCGCTCGAGTTAGAAGAGTAGGTATCTGTGGAGTAAAAATCGACTCCAACAAATTGGCGTCATCCGTGGGAAACGACTGACTGATAAGCCGAAAAAACTTTGCACTCTGTTTCGTTTTGTCTCTCCTATTGCCATGACTCCACCTGCCCAGTTTCGGGACCCCTCTCGATACAACGATCGGTCAAGACCTTTACGGTCGTCAACCTTATTCTATTATTGACTGAATTATCCTTTTGAATATGTACAATGAAACCTACCGATGGGATCTATATCCCTAAACGGGTCATGTCGCCCCTATCTACCGCTGAGATCTATCTTCCCGAATAGGCCCATGTCGTCCCGATCTACCGATGGAATCTGTCTCCCCGAACGGACCATGTCATCCCGATCTACCGATAGGATCTGTCTCCCCGAACGGGCCATGTCATCCCGATCTATCAATGGGATCTATCTCCCCGAACAAGCCCATATCGCTCTAATCTACCGATAGGATCTATCTCCCCGAGTGGGCCCATGTCGTCCCGATCTACCAATGGAATTTATCTCTCCGAATGGGCCATGTCGTCCCGATCTACAGATTGGATCTATCTCACTAAGCGGGTCCATGTCGCCCTGATCTACCAATAGGATCTATCTTCCCGAACGGGCCATGTCACCCCGATCTACCGATGGGATCTATCTTCCCAAGTCTGCTCTTCAACCTGGTCGTTCCTCCAAAGTACTCTGACCAGGGGGACCCCCTTGCTCCGTAGCTTCTTGGTCTGTCTGTCTAAAATAGCTACGGGCTGGACAGGGAAGTTCAAATCATCACTCAACTCTACTGGTAGAGGCTCCAGTACATGGGAAGGATCAGGAATGTACTTCCTCAGCATCGAGACATGGAATACATCGTGAATCCGTGCTAGTTCAAGAGGCAAATTCAATCTATATGCTACTTTCTCAATTCTCTCAAGGACTTGGAAATGTCCAATATACCTGGGGTTAAGCTTTCACCGCTGTCTAAATCGGATCATCCCCTTCCAAGGGGATACCCTCAGAAACACCATATCTCCCTCCACGAGCTCTAAAGGTCACCGTCGTCTGTCTGCATAGTTTTTTTGCTTATCCTGGGCAGCTTTCATCCGAGCACGGATGACCTTCACCTTCTCTCAGGTCTCCTCAATCAAATCTATACAATCAAGCTGTCTCTCCCCGACCTCATCCCAACACAAAGGTGTTCGGCACTTTCTCCCGTACAGGACTTCGTATGGTGGCATCCCAATACTAGCCTGGTAGCTATTGTTGTAAGTGAACTCGATTAATGGGAGGTGCTGGTCCCAGCTTCCCTTGAAGTCTATGGCACGTGATCTCAACATATCCTCTATTGTCTGAATGGTCCTCTCAGACTGACCATCCGTCTAGGGGTGAAATGCAGTACTGAATTTCAATAGGGTACCCATGGCCTCTTGCAACTTCGGCCAAAATCGGGAAGTAAAACGGGAGTCTCAATCTGATACAATGGACACTGGAACTCCATGTAGTCGAACTATCTCACTAATGTACAGGCGAGCCAAACCCTCTATCTTCCCGATGAGATCTATCTTCCCGAAAAGGCCCATGTCGTCCCTATCTACCGATAAGATCTATATTCCCGAACAGGCCCATGTCGTCCCGATCTACCGATAGAATCTGTCTTCCTGAACGGGCCATGTCATCCCGATCTACCGATAGGATCTGTCTCCCCGAACTGGCCATGTCATCCCGATCTACCAATGAGATCTATCTCCCCGAACGGGCCCATATCGCTCTGATCTACCGATAAGATCTATCTCCCCGAGTGGGTCCATGTCGTCCCGATCTACCGATGGAATCTATCTTCCCGAATGGGCCATGTCGTCCCAATCTACGGATGGGATCTATCTCACCAAGCGGGTCCATGTCACCCTGGTCTACCGATGGGATCTATCTTCCCGAACGGGTCATGTCGCCCCTATCTATCGATGAGATCTATCTTCCCGAACAGGCCCATGTCGTCCTGATCTACCGATGGAATCTGTCTCCCCAAACGGGCCATGTCATCCCGATCTACCGATATGATCTGTCTCCCCGAACGGGCCATGTCATCCCGATCTACCGATGGGATCTATCTCCCCGAATGGGCCCATATCACTCTGATCTACCGATAGGATCTATCTCCCCCGAATGGGTCCATGTCGTCCCGATCTACCGATGGAATCTATCTCCCCGAATGGGCCATGTCGTCCCGATCTACGGATGGGATCTATCTCACCAAGCGGGTCCATGTCGTCCTGATCTACCGATGAGATCTATTTCCCGCACGGGCCATGTCACCCCGATCTACCGATGGGATCTATCTTCCCAAATCTACTCCTCAACCTGATCGTTCCTCCAAAGTACTCTGACTAGGGCGACCCCCTTGCTCCTTAACTTCTTGGTCTGTCTGTCTAAAATGGCTACGGGCTGGACAGGGAAGTTCAAATCATCACTCAACTCTACTGGTAGAGGCTCCAGTACATGAGAAGGATCAGGAATGTACTTCCTCTGTATCGAGACATGGAATACATCGTGAATCCGTGCTAGCTCAATAGACAAGTTCAATCTATATGCCACTTTCCCAATCCTCTCAAGAACTTGGAAAGGTCCAATATACCTGGGGTTAAACTTTCCCCGCTGTCTAAATCGGATCATCCCCTTCCAAGGGGATACCCTCAGAAACACCATGTCTCCCTCCACGAACTCCAAAGGTCGCCGTCGTCTGTCTGCATAGCTTTTTTGCCTATCCTGGACAGCTTTCATCCGAGCACGAATGACCTTCACCTTCTCTCGGGTCTCCTCAATCAAATCTATACAATCAAGCTATCTCTCCTTGACATCATCCCAACACAAAGGTGTCCGGCACTTTCTCCCGTATAAGGCTTCGTATGGTGGCATCCCAATACTAGCCTGGTAGCTATTGTTGTAAGTGAACTCGATTAATGGGAGGTGCTAGTCCTAGCTTCCCTTGAAGTCTATGACACATGATCTCAACATATCCTCTAGTATCTGAATGGTCCTCTCAAACTAACCATCCGTCTGGGGGTGAAATGCAGTACTGAATTTCAATCGGGTACCCATGGCCTCTTGCAACTTCGGCCAAAAGCGGGAAGTAAAACGGTGGTCTCTATCCGATACAATGGACACTGAAACTCCATGCAGTCGAACTATCTCACTAATGTACAGGCGAGCCAAACCCTTTATCTTCCCGATGAGATCTATCTTCCCGAACAGGCCCATGTCGTCCCTATCTATCGATAAGATCTATCTTCCTGAACAAGCCCATCTCGTGCCGATCTACCGATGGAATCTGTCTCCCCGAACGGGCCATGTCATCCCAATCTACCGATAGGATCTGTCTCCCCGAACGGGCCATGTTATCCCGATCTACCGATGGGATTTATCTTCCCGAACGGGCCCATATCGCTTTGATCTACCGATAGGATCTATCTCCCCGAGTGAGCCCATGTCATCCCAATAGTGAGCCCATGTCATCCCGATCTATCGATGGAATCTATCTCCCCAAATAGGCCATGTTGTCCCGATCTACGGATGTGATCTATCTCACCAAGCGGGTCCATGTCACCTTGATCTACCGATGGGATATATCTTCTCGAACGGGTCATGTCGCCCCTATCTATCGATGAGATCTATCTTCCCGAACAGGCCCATGTCGTCTTGATCTACTGATGGAATTTGTCTCCCCGAACGGGCCATGTCATCCTGATCTACCGATAGGATCTGTCTCCCTAAACGGGCAATGTTATCCTGATCTACCGATGGGATCTCTCTCCCCGAACGGGCCCATATCGCTCTGATCTACTGATAGGATCTATCTCCCTAAGTGGGCCCATGTCGTCCCGATCTACCGATGGAATCTATCTCCCCGAATGGGCCATATCGTCCCGATCTACGGATGAGATCTATCTCACCAAGCGGGTCCATATTGCCCGGATCTACCGATGGGATCTATCTTCCCGAACGGGCCATGTCACCCCGATCTACTGATGTGATCTATCTCTCAGAATGGGCCCATGTCGTCCCGATCTACCGATGGGATCTATCTTCCCAAATGGGCCATGTCGTCCCGATTTATCGATGGGAATTATCTCTCCAAACGGACCTATGTCGTCCCGATCTACCAATGAGATCTCTCCCCGAACGGGTCATGTCGTCCCAATCTACCGATGGGACCTATCTCCCCAAATAGGTCATGTCGCCCCAATCTACCGATATAATCTATCTCCTCGAACGGATCCATGTCACCCCGATCTACCGATGAGATTCATCTTTCCGAGCAAGCCCATATCGTCCCGATCTACCTATAGAATCTATCTCTCCGAACGGACCTATGTCGCCCTCATCTACCGATGGGATTTACTTCTCGAATGAGTCTATGCCACCCTGATCTACTGATGAAATTTATCTCCCCGAATGGGTCTTTGCCGCCCTCGATCATCCGACCTTTTGGTCTCTTCATCGTTCAGTCTATCGGTCTCTCAATCTCTTGTTAGTCTCTCGACTTTCGGATCATTTAATCATTTGACATGTTAGTCTCTCCATCGTTCGGCCTATCATCCTCTTACTCTCTTGTTGGTCTCTTGGCCTCCGGATCGTTCGATCCTTCGACTTGTTGGTCTCTCCACCATTCGATTTATCAGCCTCTCAATCTCTTGATAGCCTCTCGGCCTCTTGACCATCCTAATCATCCGACCTATTGGTCTCTCGACCTATCAATTTCTCCATTGCTCGACTTATCAATATCTCAATCGTTTGATCTGTCGATCTCTCAGTCACTCGCTTAATAAATTTATCGACATGTCAGTTTCTCAACCTTCCGATCATCCGATCTGCTGATCACTTGATTTGTTGATGTCTCAGTATCTTAATCTCTAGATCACTCAGACATCTCAGTATCTCAATCTCTCGATCCCCCGATTACTCAACCTGATGATTTGTTGATCCCTCGATTATTCGATTTGTAAATCAGTCAATCTCCCGATCTCTCAACATGTTGGTCTCCCAATCACCTATTAGCCTCTCTATCTTTTTATCAGTCGACCCGTCAGTATCTCCCCGAACAGGCAAAGATCGCTCCGTCTATCGAACAAATGAGTCCCCTTGGATGAAATCTATCGTTAGGGATTTATCTCTCCGAATGGGCAAACATCAGTTAGTCTATCGAACAAACAAGTCCTTCTGAACGAAATCTATAGTTAGGGATTTATCTTCCCGAAAGAGCAAGCATAGCCCATCCTTTTGAATGCAATCTTTCAGATAAGTCCTCCTAACAGAGCTTATCGTTAGAGATGCATCTCCTCGATGGACAAACCTGGCTCACTCTTTCGATTGAAATCTCTCAATGGAACTCTCTTGAATATAACTTCCAGCCGAATATATATGACTTATGCTTGTAATTATACACCTCACTTGGGATCTACATTCACTTTCTCTCGATTTTCTATTTAGGGCCTCGGTGCCCCGGACAGGACTCAACTCTCTCCCTCGGTCTTTGTATTACATAAGGTCTGGACACCCAGATGGAATTTAACTCCCTTTCTCAATTTTCTATTTATGAGCTCAAGCCACCGGATGAGATTTAACTCCGTTTCTCTTGATTTTCTATTTAAAATAACTATTACTAAATCAGACGGGATTCAGCTCTCTTTTTGTTTGAAATTGCATCACATCAGTTGCAACAGTGTATTCTCTTCGCTATAACACCTTCGACAATAAGTCAACACTCATAAATACAAAACCTTGCCCTATTCTTCCACATCGGTCTCTAGCCTCTCGCATTCACCAAGAGTTACATCATTTTGTCAGAATACAGACTTTAGATCAGTTTTTGGATCTTTTACTTTTACTTTTCTTGACACAAGCATTATGTACTCCCGACCACTGCTCGCCTGAACTCTTGGTCACACGACCCCTAGCCTCTCGACCCTTAAGTTTCTTGGTCTACTAACCTCTCAATCATCCGATTTGATCTTGGCAAAGTTCAAAGCCTACTAAACCCACAACCAATTGAGGGAGTCTCTCGATGATTCTATATCTTGGTCCTATATCTTCTCCTGATCACCTGATTTCCAAATCACCGACTTGTTGAACACTTGATCTTCCAATCACCCGATCTGCTGATAACTCGACTTGTTGACCTTGTAATCTCTCAATCGTTTGACCTGTCAGAAAATCTATGTATCTACTGTCAGTAAGCGCTCTTGCCTCTCCCTCGAGCAGAAGAAGTCCCTCATCAGACTATTATTGGAATTTAACTCCTCGAACGGATCCATGACGCCCTAATCTATCGTTAGGATCTAACTTCCCAAACGGGTTTATGATGCCCTGGTCAATTGTTTGACCTGTCGGTCTAGTATTCTCTCGATCATTTGACCTATCAGTCTCCCAATCTCTCGATCGTTTTACCTCTCGGTCTCTCAATCATTCGATCGTTTGACCTGTTGGTCTCCCAATCTCTCGATCGTTCGACCTGTCGGTCTCCCAATTTCTCGATCGTTCGACCATCGGTCTCCCAATCACTCGATCATTCGTTCTACCACTCGGTCTATCAATCATTGGATCGTTTGACCTGTCGATCTCCCAATCTCTCGATCGTTCGACCGTCAGTCTCCCAATCTCTCAATTGTTTGACCGTCTATCACGCCCCGACTCTCCCGTCGAGCACGTAACAACCGCCGCGTTATCTCGTCATATGGGCATGACCTCCCCATATACCGGGATAGCGCAAGACATTTCAATATTTCAATAAATCTTCCAAAACAATTAACTCATCAAACCAATAAATCATATAACAACTTGCATGCAAAGGACTCGTCCGATCTATCCCTGTATACACAAGCATGCATCGGCACATATTTAGGGAGGGGATCCTGTACATGCATGCACGCAATGTGACATTCCCAGCCATTTCAGAGTTTCACACAGTCACAATCTCAAAAATATTTCAACAAATCCCAATAAAAGTCCAAATGTCCCAATTAAGAACAATAAGTTTTACAAAAATAAGTTTTAAACAATTATAAACACTTTCCACATAAACCACGTTTGGATTCCACCAATACTTGTCCAAAAAAATATACGACAAGTATCAATCAAATCCAAATTTCAAAAGCATAGTACAATAGTTTCTTTGCACGGATGAAATTACATCAATCTAAAAAAAATATATCATCCACCACCAATAGCTATCGTGGATCATTAAAATATCTCGAAATCAGCCAATACTTGTCAAAGTCTACGCCTCCTCTGAAAATAATTTAGAGGAGGTGAGTATTTTAAAATACCCAGTGAGTGGAGTGCAGTGGCATGTATCATATAAATAAGGGGGTGAGGGTGGTAATACCAAATACATATGTCAATTATCATTGAATGTCATAATAAAATTCATTCTCATAAAATCATTCATATCAATCCACCATGACTCATAAAATCAATTCAATCAGTCAAATCTCATTTTTTTTCACAATTCTGGAGTTTACTGAAAACATTATCCTACCAATGGCCGTTGGCAGGATCTGCCAAAGGGTGTTCCATAAATTTTTTTTTTTTTTTTTTTTTTTTTTTATAAAATCCCCTCCACCTTGGCGTTGGCTCGAAACTCCGTAGGGTGCTATCACATTATCCGGCAGCCTGAGGAGGCTCTCCATCTTACCTCTCACCAAGCTAAATATAAAACAGCCTTAGCCACACCGCCCCAAATGGTCCGGTCCGTGATAAGACTCAGACTGCAGTCTTTTTTCCCAGCACCATGTTACCAAACTCATTTTATAAATCAATGCATGCTCAAATATGAGATAAAGCAATATTTCACAATTCACATGAGTATTCCAAAGTAACATGGTGCAAATAATTCAATAATCATGTACAAGAGTCATGGACATTTCACAATTTCATTTTAGGCATACCACAATCACAAAACAATTTCAATTCCATTTGCAAATTCATTTCAAAACTCAATTTATAAATCATATTTAAAATCATTTACTCATTCATATGATACACAATCCATCCACTCACCTCTTGGGAGGGTGTCTACTCCCAATTTCCAATTCAAATCCAATGTAATTTCTTTTTCAATTTCCAATCGGCATTCCTAATCAATAATCGCAATGACAATGTCAATTTATCAATATTTCTAGGGTTTATAAATTTTTCTCAATTTTTGCACAAACCCTAAATTTTTTCCAATTCCAAAAATCTCTATTCATGGTTCCATTTCCACCTTTTACATCTCATTTACATGTATATAATATCTCCATTTTCATATTCCCCCAAATTTCACTCTTCGTCAATTCTAGGGTTTCGATTCTCTAACAAAAATCTCCAATATTTCAATAATAATCACAATATAGTATTAAAAAAGCTAAATCCAAGTTTAGGAAGGATAAATTACCTTGATTTTGGAGTCGGATTGATTTTTGGAGTTTGGGTCTCAAAAACCCTAATTTCTTCCTTCGTGAAATCCGAAATTTCCACCATTTAATCTTCCTTTTCTTGAGTTTAATCAAAGCTTGAGAGTCCCTAGAGTGAATTTAATGAGGGTATTAATTATTCTAGAGAGAAAGAATAAAGATTTGGCGGGAGAGAGAGAGAGTCGTGAGAGAGAGAACAGGGGAGTCGGGAGAGATGAATGAGATTAATGAAGGAATTAGGGATAAATTGGTTAGTGGAATTGTGAAATAACTATTTTGCCCCTTCCTTCATTTTGGGTTTTATCGATTTCAGAGGGCATTCCGGGAATTTCATGTCATTTTCCATTGTTCTGAATCGATTTGGGCTTAGAGAAGTCGATTCGCGCAAGGGGTGCTGAGAGAGGCCAAATCGATTCATGGTTCACCAAGTCGATTCATGTAAGTGGTGTCTGAGGGAGGGCAAGTCGATTTATCACCTCAAGCAAATCGATTTCCCTTGCATTTTCTCACCCATGAGTCGATTTGTTTTCTTCGCCCATTCGATTCATGATCTTCAAGTCACAGAACCACTCCCTGCAACACAAGGAAATCGACTCCTCTCCCTCAATGAATCGACTTCCATTCGTTTCTCTACTCCTCACAAATCGACTCATGGCCCTCATGAGTCGATTCACTCAGCACAGGCCTCAGAAGGCCTTCTCTACACACAGGGTAATTCGATTCACCATTCTGTGAATCGATTTCTTCCCTTTTTTTTCACCTTGTATTTCAAATTTCAAATTTTCTCAAAATATGGTGTACTTTAAATAGGAACACGGATATTTTAAATATATCAAAAATTCCAATTTAATACCCCAAAATCAAAAATCAATAAAATTTTAAATTTTTCATTATTTGACAAAAATATTTACAAAAATTCTAATACCGGATTTTCGGTATTACACCGTCGGTCTCCCAATCTCTCGATCGTTCGACCTATCGGTCTCCTAATCACTCGATCATTCAACCTGTCGGTCTCATAATGTCACGCCCCGAATCGGGATCGTGAACAGCCGCCCGTTGCCCTGGATGCCGGCTGTATTTTTACAGAAAATCGGACAGAACCTCCCCATAAATCGAAGGTCTCCCATGTACAATTTCACCTGTATATTAATATTCATCCTGTAAAATAAACAAATAGTCATCCCGGCCTCTCCAAAATCAACCAGTTCCCACAGCCAACATTCAGAACAACGCAAGACTATAAAATTTCTAGCAGACCTAACCACAGACCTCTACTGTCATGCCCAACTAGAGTATGAGCAGCCACTACACTGAGTGGACCTAAAATTTTATATAATATACAATACTTTTTCTCAAGTAACATTCAAATACGTACAATCGCCTCAATGCAAATAAAATATGAGAGTTTCACAAATAAATATATATAAATTACACAGTCATCCCAAAATAAATACACAGCCAACTACGGACCTCAACAAGATCTCGCAGGGTCGAAATAAAATACATAATTCATCTTTCAATTTAAACTTAAGATCTCACCTTCCTGAACACCAAGTACACCCGAACTCTATAATCTGAAGTGTCTCTCCAGTACAACAATCCTGTCTGAGGGAGGAAAGAAGAGGGGTGAGTATCTATGGGAGGATACTCAGTAAGTGAGGGGATTAATCTCAAGTACTAATAGTGTAGGTGAATATTGGAGTGTCAATATCATTCGTAACCAATAATTCAAATTTCGCAGTAAATCATGATATTTTCGAATAAACTAAACTCATTTAATCATTCACACGATATCATACATATATGCATCTATTTAAAATCAAGTAGATCATAGAGCAAACCGAAAGGATCCTGACAAAGGTCAACCATGACCAAAGACAGGCGCATCGGGGGTGTTATTATGCAAAGTGTTTCAAAAGTAGCTCTCTACCCTGACGTTGGCCGAGGGCTTAGCTCCTTGCTTACCCAGACTCGTCAAATAGGACCCCGCCCGGTGCTAGACGGTGGCGTCACATACGTCCTCCCCCGATATGGGTTCAACCGGCCGCGCCTATGAATAAATATAAACTAGACGTTTGTGGATACCTCCTGCAGAAGCGTATCCGGGCAACCCGTGCCTCTGCAAAGTCTCTTCGTAGCTACGAAATCATCAATATCATCATCATAGTATCACAAGGGCACAGCGTCCCGTAGGTAAGAATCATATCATCACAAGTGGGCATCCCAGTGCCCTCACAGATCTTAAAACATTTCAAATCCGTGTGTCAATACATTCATCAAATCATTTCAAATCAGTATACCAATACAAAGGTAGAAAAGAAAACTTATCAAATTTTCAAGTAATGACACAATTTTGTTTCATTTCAAACATGGATACATAGTCATGGAAAACATAACCTTAAGACACTCCAATAATCACAAAACAGATTTAAGATTTAATATCACACGTCGAATCAATGCATATCAAAGCATGTTTTGTTTAAAACACGGTAAAATCAGATTTTCACTATTTCATACAAGAGATTAGGGTCTCACTCACATGCCAGGGAGGGTAATCACTCCCTATTTCCAAAATAAATCCGAATTTGACTTCTCGAGTCCAACAAGATCAACCTAATCAAATTATCACAATAGTCATCAACTTTCCAATTATTCTTAGGGTTTATCATTTTCCCTAAGTTTGTACAAACCTTAATTCTCCAATTTATGAATAAACTCCAATGTCATCAATTTTCATTCCATTTATAAGTAAATAACCAAATCAAAATCAAGCTAAATTCAAACCTAAAATCGTTCAAAGTCGAAAACAAGTCTAAATACATAAATTCCCTACAAGTTAGAAAAATCTTTGAAAATTCATACACTTTTCAATTTTCATCCGATTTCTTCAAACCATATCTCATTTTAAAGGTATTGAAGCCTATTTTAATAATATGAAAATTGTATTTTGATTTCTTATACGCAGGACAACTTATAATGAAAAGATTACATCAATCCTTAAACTCAAATTTCCAAATTCATATTATTTCTATGCATATGTCAAATTAAACTCTAAGGGAATCCATTCAGATCAATTCAACTTGATTCTATTATCCTTTAACATGCTTCTTTAGTATCAGGCAGTCTAGTTTCCTGAAAAATCTAGATAACACCCTAGAATTCACATACCAAATTTCGGGACCAACGCATTCTCCTCAACTTCCACATATTACAAGACATATATAAAAATCTTATTCTAAATTCAACCTAATCTCATTCATCTATTGAAGGAACCAAAATTTTTACCTCACCTAGGGTTTCCGCAATCCACAACCCTATCGTCTGTGCGCCTACAACTCAGTCCAAGACCTGCAAAGCTTCCAATTTGAAACAAACTCCATTGGTTAGTCTAAATTACCGAAAGAACTCAAACCCTAGAGCTATTGTTCAAAGGAATAGCTCTTACCTGCGCAGGAGTGAAATTTGGGCCTAGGGTTTTCGAGGGTTTGCTTCTACGCTGCAACAGAGGTTGCAGCAAGTTTGCGCGCGCAAGTGAGCGAGCGAAGGAGAGGGGGAAAGTTCTGCAGTCACGCGCGTAGGAAGAGAGGAAAGGCTGTATCGCGCGCGCGGGAAGACGGAGAAACAGAGTGATAGAGAGGGAAGGGATAGAGAGAAAAAGAAAGAGAGATTGAGGGACTGTGAGAGAGGATAGAGAGGGAGAACAGAGATGGGTATAGAGAGTGAACAGAGGGACAGTGAGAGAGACAACGGAGAAAGAAAGTGAGAGAATAGAGGGAGCAAAATAGAGAGAATGACCGAGAGAGAATGAGAGAGGTTGGTGGTGGTGGTTGATGGTGGTCGAAGGCGCCGAGTCGCGGCGGAGAGTGAGAGAGTGCAGAGAGATTGAGAGAAAAAGCCGCGGGAGATAGAGAGAGACGGAGCAGAGAGAAGGAAA
Source organism: Dillenia turbinata (assembly GCA_037126225.1). NCBI lineage: Eukaryota > Viridiplantae > Streptophyta > Magnoliopsida > Dilleniales > Dilleniaceae > Dillenia > Dillenia turbinata. Next base: position 3,723,426 of record JBAMMX010000014.1, read on the forward strand.
CAGAGAGAGGGAAAGTGAAGCAAGGGTGATGGCGACGGTGTTTGACACGGCGGTGGATGGTTGAAGGCGGCGATGGTGGAAGAAGGTGGAAGAAAGAGGACTCGGGTGAGAGAGAGAGATCGAGAGAAACTAAGAGAGGTCGAAACTGAGAGAGAGAAATAGAGATAGAGAGGGAGGCAGAGAGATGGTCGGAGATGGCGGTGGAGGAGCCGAGTGGGCGGCGGCGGCGATGGAAGCGGCCGGAAGGGAATGCGAAGAGGCGGAGAGGAAGAGGGAGAAAGAAAGAGGGATTAGGGTTTCTAAACCCTAATTCGTTCCTTTCTTTTTTTTTTTTATAAATTAATAAATAAATAAATAAATATCAATATATATATTATTATATCCACTTTTCTCTAGCATATAAATTTCATAGAAATGAGATTTACTGTGAATTACAGACGCAACATTTTAAAATATACCGAAAATTCAAGTTTAATATCCAAAAATCGAAAATCAATATAATTAAAATTTTCTTTCTATTTATATAGACTGAGGAATATTTTATTAAATTCAAGAACGGGAGTACAATACTGACATCGTAGTGTCGGTGTTACACATAATCTTTCGATCGTTCGACCTATCGGTCTCCCAATCTCTTGATCGTTCGACTTGGTGGTCTCATAATTACTCGATCATTCAACCTATCGGTCTCATAATCGCTGGATCGTTTGACCTCTAGATCTCACGATCACTTATCACCCGATCACTCAGACTCCCGATGACTCGATCTCTCGATCACTTGATCTATTAGTCTACTAACCTATTGTTCTCTTGATCTCTTGGTCTCTTAGGAGGCCTCTTATAATCCACTCTACTCATAATACCATTTTTTCAAAATGTCATTAGGAGTTGGGGCAAATGATGGTACACTACTTAATAAGTTTCCATAAACATTCATGGTTATCCAATAAGGAAAACAACCACCACCAAGTTCAAACCTTTCCGTATTCCAGAAGAATTCTAATTCTCGTAAACTCTTAAGAAGAAATGAAATCTTTCTAAAATTGAAAACTCTCCTTAACCCCAATGAAGTCTAAATTTTTCAAAAGTCTTTGATCACAATCCTAACCATTTTGAAAGACATCAGACGAAGGGAAACTAGGGCTTTTTACAACCCTAGGAAGACTATAAATACAGAATATCGACAACTCGCGGAGAGAACTCAGTTTTTACATATGAGAGAGAGACATCTATGCATCAGTCAGAGAGGGTTTCATACCCAGTTCTATACATCAGTCAGAAGGGGTTCCATACCCTATTCTATACATCACTCAGAAGGAGGATTCTATACCCAATTCCATATGTCATTCAGAGGGGGGTTTCATACTCATTTACATAGGCCGACAAAGGTAGAGTTTCATGCTCAATCTTATACGATCAGAGGTATACTTTCGTATTCTACTCTACAGATAATCAGAGGTATGATATCTATGATTACTTTCAGTCTTTATTTTATCACTCATACTGACTTGAGTGTCAGACTTCCCCCGCCGGGTCAATTCCAGTGGGGTTTTTACAGGTTTCTCATCCATGAAGAATCGACAAACACCACCGTCATCAGTTTCCTATTCGAGTCGGAAGAGCAGATATCTTTGGAGCAAAAATCGATTCCAATAACAATATAGTCTAAAATTTTTATATATTACTTTATTTTGAGAAATAAAACAAATTTAATTAATATAAACTTATCCAATTTGATTATTTTATATAATTAATAATAATTATTAATTAATGATCATAAGCCATAACCCATCAATTATTAGTCATAAATCATGAATTATTAACTAAATTTTATTGGTTAAAGTTTCTTTAAAGGAATAGTTGAAGTTGAATGTGTGTACCTAACTTGTGCTTTCCCCATTTTATGAACTGAAATTGCACTAGTCCTCCAGAGCCACGAAAAGAACCAATAAGAAAAACAAAACACTACTTTTCATAAAAATTTTAAACATTTAAATCTCTCAAGTAGTCAAATTTTATATGAATTGTCATAGGACGAGCTGGTACCCAACGATATCCCAAAGGAGCTTATATATATATATATAAATATATATATATTTAGCGATGAAAAATTAATGATAAAAAATTATCTATCGAAAACAACGACAGATTAACGACAGACAGATTAACGATGAAAAAATTCGTCAAAAATAATTTCATCGCTAAAATTAGCGATGGAAATATTTTCGTCACTAATCCATCGGTAAAAGCTTGAAAAATTCGAGTGAAATTTTCCAGATTGGTGACGGAGAAATCTGTAGAAAATAATTTCGTTGCTAATCCGTCGCTAAAATTAACAACGAAAATATTTTCGTCGTTAATTCATTTGTAAAACTTAAAAAAAAATTCGCGCAAAATTTCCCAAACAGATTAGTGAGGAAATTAACGACAGTAAAATCCGTCGAAAATAATTCCGTTACTAATCCGTTGCTAATCTGTCGGTAAAATTTGAAAAAAAAAAGTTGACAAAAATTTTGTATTTTTATTAAATTAGGGTCTTGTATTTTTATTAAATATAATTTTATATTTTTATTAAATATAATTTTGAATTTTGAATTTTTATTAAATTAGAGTATTGTTTTTTATTAAATATAATTTTATATTTTTATTGAATATAATTTTGTATTTTTATTAAATTAGGGTATTGTATTTTTAATGGTGAGAGTCAGAAAGAAAATAAAGAAGAAAAAAATACTAAATTAATATACAAGACATTATGGCATAATGGTTGAGACAACTCAAAATATGCTTGACTACCCAGATTTGAACCTGGGTGATAGCATTTTTTTTAACAAAAAAAAAAAGCAAGGGCGCGGGGGTGGGCGTGGGCGTGGGTGTGGGTAGGGGTGGAGGCATGCATGATTTCGCTCTCACAACCTTTAGCGACAGAAATTTTCCGTCACTAAAATATCCGTTATTAATTTCACAACTCATTTTTTCGTTTCTGCGACGGATTTATTCAGCGATAGAAAAATCCGTCGCTAAAAGTTCAAATGAACTTGTCATCACTAATCTGTTGATAATTTTACAACTCATTTCTTCATTTTTGTGACGGATTAGTGACGAATTTATTCAGTGACGGAAAAATCCGTCGCTGAAAGTTAAAACGAATTTGGAATATTACCAACGGATTAGTGACGTAATTTTTCAATTACAGAAAAATCCGTCGCAAATTCGTTAGAAGAATTAGTGAGGAATTTTTTCCGTCATTAATTTTTGTAAGGAAATTTTTAGCGATTGAATTAGTAACGAAAATTTATGTCGCTAATTTTCTTTAACGATAAATTTCTTATTTTTAACGATAGATTTTTCCATCGTTAATAACTTATTTTCTAATAGTGTGTATAATTTGAAGGGGTGCCTGCCACTAGAAGGTTCAATATATTATTTATTATGACTCAAATGATTGATCTTTTTAAAATCAATCCGGATTAGATAACATTTTCTAAAATCTAAACCCTTATTAAATTGTATAATAATTTAAAAATTATTTATTTTAAAAAATTACAATATTTCACAGTTTTTTGCCATCATAATATGTAAACAGGGTATTTACATAAATATTGTAAAAATTTTCAAAAAAGACAAAAATATAGTTATTTTTTCCCAAAAATATTGAAATCAATATTTAAGAAATCGATTTCAAAATTGATTTCATAAAAATCGATTTTAAACCGGTTAATTATCTGCTCGTATTTTAAAAAGAAAAAATTAAAATTGGTATCTCACAAGTCGATTTCATAGAAATCGATTACCTGTCACCACGTCATCTCCCCTCTCTCCCCCACACCCTTTCCCTCTCTCTACCAGGCGCATTAAATGCACCTCTCTCCCTCTCCCTCTCCCTTTCTTTCTCCCGCACCCTCACCAACTATAGGCGCATTAAATGCGCCTCTCTCTCACCCTTTCCCTCCCACACGGATTCCCTCTCTCCCTCTCTCTTCCTCAAAATACCAAACCATTTTTATATTTATAAAAATTTAAATTAAATATATAAAATTTAATATTTATAAAATACTTATAAATATTAATATTAAATTAAAATACTAAATATCAAAATATTAAATATTAAACAGATAAATATTAAATCAAAATTATAATATTTAATAATTTAATTTAAATAAGTTTATAAATATTAATATTTAATTTAAAAGTTTCTAAATATAAAAACATTTCCGTATTTAATTTAAATATTTATATAATATTAAATATTTTAAATTTATAAATATAATTTCATGACTATACTTATTATTATTAATAAAACATAAAATTATTAATAAAAATTATTATTAATTAAAATGAGGAATAAAAGGTCCTAATTGTAGTCAAGAAACTAGAAACAGGTTAGAACAGTTAAATTTTTCATTATGAATTACGTGGCTAATCAATTTCATATTTTCGTGAATCTATATTGCAAGTTGTACTTTGAAAGGCGGTGTTGCTTTATAGACAGACAAAATATCTCAATAAAATTTTCATGAAATCAAATACATGCCTAGGCAATATATGCCGTCCTACCATAATGTTACTTGTCTATTACAAAATCAAATACAAGTTACATCCTAAGATCATCACTTTCAAATCTAATCCAGTTATGAAAAGAATGGTGAAAGAGTTTGTTTAGAGAGAAAAATATCCGCAAAAGAAGTATAATCACCCATCCTTGAAAATGCTATACAATGAACAATTTATATAAATTTCTCCAATCAAATTATCGTTCTATATTATATTATACTAAAATCTTGAAAAGGATATTACATTTTGCAGGCGGAAACAGAGAAATTGCAGGATGAAGCAAACATGGACACACCACATGTAATTAAAAATATAGGTGGACCAAATGATCTATATTTATCCATGTTATCAAACGACAAATTCAACTTAGTCCTCACAGTTAAGAATTTTATAGGAAATGCAACTTGGATTTTGCTTTTATACAAAGTGACCCTTGCATCAAAAATATTTATTCATGGGAAGTATGTAGTTCTCTCTGGCTAGGGATACCAAACAAGCATATCTATACTATATTAAGAATAAAGCAAATTTTTAACTTACAGCTGAAACAACATTTTTACTCTAGGATCCTTCCAAGTAATCTGCTCGTATTGAAAAAAAAAAATAAAGTTAATAATAATTTTTTATTAATAATTTTATGTTTTTTTAATAATAATAAGCATAGTCATAAAATTATATTTATATATGTAAAATATTTAATATTATATAAGTATTTAAATATTTAAATTAAATGTGAAAATATTTTTATATTTAGAAACTTTTAAATCAAATATTAATATCTATAAACTTATTTAAATTAAATTATTAAATATTATAATTTTGATTTAATATTTAATATTTTGATCTTTAGTATTTTAATTTAATATTAATTTAAATATTAATATTTATAAGTATTTTATAAATATTAAATTTTATATATTTAATTTAAAATTTATAGATATAAAAATGGTTTGGTTTTTTGAGGAAGAGAGGGAGAGAGGGAATACGTATGGGATGGAAACGGTCACAACCCTAGTAGGTGAGGGAGTGATAGAGAGGCGCATTAACTGGTGGAGAGAGGGAGAGGGTGTGGGGAGAGAGGGAAGATGACGTGGTGAAAAGGAATCAATTTCTATAAAATCGATTTTGATCTTGATTTATGAGATATCGATTTTATTTTTTTTTTTATATATAATTAGACAGTTTAAAATCAATTTTTATAAAATTGATTTTTTAAAAATCGATTTCAATACTTTTAAAATGAAAAAATAACTATATTTTTATCTTTCTTATAAAAAATTTACAATATTTATATAAATACCCATATGTAAACTATATATTAATTACCTCATGCATCAGGTTACATGCTAGTTAAGACGTACAATTGCAGGAAGCTTCCATCCAAATAATCCTGAACATCTGTGACACCAACTTATGGTTGATGCAATAATTGTGTACGATACGCTTTAGATAAAATTTTGAATTGAATTTGAATATATAGATATTAAAAGAATTTTATTTTTAATAATTTAATTTATTTCGAATCATATTTAATTGAATCTAATATAAATATCTTATATTGATAATTTTAAAAAAAATAATAATAATTAAATAAGAGAGACATTCTCCCACATATTTGGCCCAGATTTTTTTTTCTTCACTCGAAGTTGTGGCGATTGTCATCTTTTACATCATGACACAGAAGAATAGTAGAGTGTCAATTTCATCATGACTGGCTTGACAATGGTAGCACTGCCTTTATTTATTTATTTATTTTCTCTTTTCTAGAGAAAAGCGTGAAAAAAATTGAAAACATTATTGTACCCCGTTAAGGTTAATCATGAAAATGTGACTCTTCATATAATTACTACATTGTGGTATAATTACTTCATATAATTATTGTATCCCCGGTTTATATTGTGAATTACAATTACTACAATGTGGTTAATTTTTATTTTTTTTTAATGAAAGTTCATGAAAATACACTACATAATAAAAAGTAATTCTCTTCATATAATTATTGAATAAATCAGGATTATTAATAGAATTTTTATATTATTTCTTAAAAGAAATTACTAGATATATCAAACATTGTCTAGATAATATGCATAACGAACGCATTTGGTTCGAGTTTGGAATATGTGAATATTGTTTTTATTTTATTGAAGAACATTTTTGTCACATAATAAACCCTTCTCACGTAGAGTCAGAAAATCATCGAATTTTGTTCACAAAGGTGGTGCATCTCAAATAGTAAATCTTTCCTTTGTATAGCCATTTTGGGTTAAAAAAAAAAACAGTTCAGTCATCATAATACCCTTCACTAAATTTGAAGATTTCAGATTTAAATCTTTATGTAACAAAAAAAAAAAAAAAAAACCATTCTAAAAAAATATATCATTAACTGGTACCTATTGGACATGTCTTGTTGTTTCCTCAATGTTTTGTTTATGTTAATTTACCTTCATGCATGGCTCATTGCGTCAGTTGGCTTGTAGATTTTTTTTATATATATAATTAAAAAGGCCGTGTTTTATCTTTAAAATTTTAAATTATTGTCACAAAAAATCTCGCAAACAAGTAAAAATTGCTTTAACCATACATATCATGCGTGTGCAAGGCATGTCACAATAATTCAAACTATTCATTTAAAATGTCCTCTATTATTCATTTAAAATTATATATTAATTAATTTAATCTTTTATACATAACATGTAAATGTGAAAAGTCTTTAGTTGACCGACATAGTTTAATTACAACAACAATTTAAATTTTCTATCTCAAATTTTAGAATCGATCATATGAGAGATAAATACTAAAAATCAAAGAAAAAAAAAATTTAATTTATACAGATTTTTCTACGTCACTCATTTCTATCTGATACTATCTGCTCAACTAAATTTATATTTATCATATCTTTACGAATATATTATATCAAAATTTTTAATGATCTATCTCTACGTTTTATTAAATTTCATATTTTAAAATTTTTGATTTTTCTTAACAGGTGTGTTCTTATATTTTCGTTACACGTGTCTAAACCACTTATTCTCTCATCTTATCTACAATTGAAGTAACTCCCAACTTATTACGTATCTCATCATTTCTAACTCTATTTTTTCTAGTTTTGTCACACATCCATCTAACCATTTTTATCTCAACAACAGTCATTTTTTGCTCTTGTTACTGTTTAATAGTCAAACACTCAGTGCCATACAGTAGCACATGTTTTACTACAGTTCTATAGAATTTTTTCTTTAAATATAGTGGTATCGTGTGATCACAGAGAACTCTAGATATTTTTTGTCATTTCATCCAATTCGTTTGAATTTTATTGTTCACATTTTCATCAATACTACCATCGTTTTGAATGATTGAGTCAAGATATCTAAATCATTCACTTTTTGGGATTTCTCTTCCTTCTAATCTAATCATTTTTTCATTATTTTGATAGTTGTTATTAAATTTATATTCATATACTCAGTTTTGGACCTACTTAATCTAAATCCTCTGAATTCTAACGTGACCCTCCATAACTCTAATTTAGTATTGATATCCTCCCCTAATTTTATCAACTAAAACTATATCATCTACGAAGAGCATACATCATGATATTTTATTTTGGATATTTTTTGTGATTTAAATCTATCACTATTACAAAGAGTATGTGACTCAGTGTTGAACATTGATAGAGCCCAATGTTAATAGTGAAGTTATCGCTCAAATTCCCGTAAATTCTTACATTGGTCACAACTCTTTCATACATATCCCTAATAAAATTAATGTATTTTAACGAAATCTCTTTTTTTATCAGCACCCACCACAATATGTTCCTAGGAACCCTATCATATGTTTTTCCTAGATCAATAAATACCATATGTAGGTATTTTTTCTGCGCTTTAAATATCTCCATCAACTATCTTATCAAGTAAATTATTTCGGTAGTGGATTATTCTGACATAAATCTAAATTGATTTTGAGACACTAATCTCCCGTCTCAATCTATACTCTATCATTCTCTCTCATAACTTCATGTATGGCTTATAAGTTTAATTACTCTGTAGTTGGAACAATCTTATATATCTCACTTATTTTTATATAATGGAACAAGTGTACTCTCTCCATATTTGAGACATTTTTTTTTTGTCAAATTTTATTAAAAAGAACGGTTAACATTATTATGCCGAATTTGCCCAAATATTTTCATACCTCAATAGGGATGTCATTAAGTCCTACGATTTTGTTATTTTTCATTCTTTTTAGGACCTCCTTTATTTCATGAGGCCGAATCTTACGTTTAAAGTTTCTATTAATCTCTTCTACAGGTATTTCGATATTTTCTATACCTATTATATTTTCAATATTAAACAAAATTTCAAAATATTCTCTCTACCGCTTTCTTATGTTTTCGTTCTTTACTAGAATACTATTGATTTCACTTTTAATATATCTAACCCCATTTATATATTTTCCCTTCTTTTCCCTTAATTTGTCAATTCTGTAGATCTCTCTTTCCCTATCTCGAGTATCCAGTCTCTTATATAATTTGTTATACATATTTCTCTTGATTCATAGATAATCTTTAAATATATATATATATATATATATATATTTGTATTTTTGTATTTTTCATAGGTCTCTCTTTTGATTCGGATAGCAGTCTATATTTTCACATTCCACCACCATAATTTCTTGTCTACTAGAGCCCCGCCCTTAAATATTTCAAGGATCTCTCTACTTATGTTCTTAATATTATTAGACATTTCTTTCCACATTGTTTCTGAATCATCATTAGCAAACCAATTTATTACTCCAAATATTTTGTCCTTAAAAGTCGTCATCATTTTCTCTTTTAAGTTCCACTACTTAATTCTTGACTCCATAAATGGTCGATATTATTTTTGTCGTTTAGGCACTCGTATGTTCAAAACTAAAAGTTTGTGTTGAGTCGTTACACTCTTGCCTGATATAACATTGCAATCCTTACAGATCGTTCTATCATATCTCCTGGTGAGAAACAAATCTATCTAACTAACATTTGATCCACTTCTATAGTTAACTATGTACGACTCTTTTTTCTTGAAAAAAGTGTTTACAAGTGTCAAATCGAACGCTACGACAAATTCTAAAATGATATTTTCTGCCTCATTCCTACTGCTGAAACCAAATTTTCCATATATGCTTTCGAATCCCTCATTTTTCTCTTCTACATATCCATTTAGGTCTCCTCCAATATAAAACTTCTCTCAACTCGGTATAGTTTGTAAAAATTTATCTAAATCTTTTTAATTTTTTTTTTACTAATTGTATCTATACCTATTTGAGGTGCATATACATTAATTATGTTAATTACGTTTTCTTCATTTACTAACTTGACGAGTATAATTCTATTTCCATTCCTTTTTATCTCTTTAGACTTGAAGGCATAACTCAGTAACAGTATGTATCGAACTTAGTGATGAAACGCGTCTTCTCTTCGTCCTCAGGGTTTATCTGTATCTGATTATACCCTGAGTAGGCGTTCACGAAACTTAAAAGTTGGTGGCCTGAGGAATTGTCCACCAATTTGTCAATATTCGGAAGATAGTAACTGTTTTTTGTACATACTTTATTAAAATCCGTGAAGTGTACGCACATCCTCCATTTATCATTGACCTTCTTCACTAGGACCCCATTGGCTAACCAATCAGGATAATTGACTTCATGGATAAACCCGGTGGTTAGTAGTTTTTGGACCTATTCTTGAATGGCTTGCTGGCGTTTGAGGACAAACACCCTCTTCTTTTGTTTGACCGGCTTGTAGCCGGTGTTTACATTTAACTTGTGAATAATGACAAATGGATCAATGTCAAGCATGTCCTCAAGGGACCAAGCGAAAACTTTGGTGTGCCTTTGCAGACAACTGACAATAGCTTCTCATAGAGGCGCAAACAGACCAGCCCCAATCCGAACAGTTCGATTGAGATCATCAGCCAGGGGGATCTTGATTACCTTTTTTCCTGGCTCTGGTTTGTTTATTGGTTTGATGTCACTTCTGAGTTCTAGGGTGTCGATAGGAAAGTTTCCCTGCCCATCTCTATCAATGAACATGGCGTAGGGATCTAGATCATTGCAATTAGTGGCGATCCCCTCCGATGTTCTAAAGTTCATCTTCATGTGTCTCGTATTGGGTAATGTTTCCAATTCGTCCAGACTCGGTCAGCCGATAACGATGTTAAATGGTGAGAATAGTTTTACCCCATTGAAGGTGGCCTTGATAGTTGCGTGGTTAGGAGGAGTCCCTAAAGTCACAGTGAGGGAAATGGTCCCCTCTGGGTAAATGTATTCGTCAGATAATCCCTTAAAAGATCCGGTTGGGGCTGAAGGCATGAGGAATTGAGGCTCATTCAATAAAAAACATCCCAGGTGAGGATGTCACAAACCGCGTCTTAGTCGATGAGGACCCTTTTTACCGTGTGAGACTCCATTTTGATAATAACGACTAGAGGATCATCATGACTAAGGTCGACTCCGATCAGGTCATCATCATCGAATCCGATGGTTGGCCATTTTCTCTTAACTATAGCCATATTTTGTTCAGTAATAGAAAGTTGGCGAGAAAAACTAATGACTAGTCTATTTCCCATAATCGGTGCAAATCTATTGGAGGTGAGTTTTGGCTCCACAGATTCGGCTCCTTGTGACTTGAACAGGTGCTCGATGAAGAGAATTGATATCTACAAAAGAACGCCAGAGGATACTCCGACGGGAGAGGCTCCGACACTCAAGTTAGAAAAAATAATTTTTGAAAGGATAAACAAAGAGAAAAGGAAGACGGATCTCCCTATGACTTTTGTGTGTCCTATGTCGAGTTCAGAGAGCTTAATTGGCTCGATGTATCGAGACTTTTATATAATGTCTCTCTTAGTGTCGTAAGATCTCAGGGCGTCACAACCCTAGTTTTCTTGTAAAATGATCCGAGAATTCTGGATCTTGAATATCAAATATTTGAAATTGTTATTATTTAGAAAGTTGAATTATACGGGAATATTTCTTCCCTTATCGATTAGATCTTCAAGAATTTCTTTTCTTATCCAAGAATGCATTTCGTACTAAAATAAGAAATTTAATTAAGGTGAGATTCGGGTGAATATTACTGATTGGGAGTGGAAGTATTCGGCAGTGTTTTTAAACCCAAGCCGGACCGACCGATTGAACTGGGAACTGGACCGGTAGCCGGTCCGAGTTAATGCCCAAAACCGATTTTTGAAAAAACCAATCAAAACAGATCAAGACCCCGGTTGTGAACCGATCTGGTCCAACCCAGGTTCACCTTGATGTCACAAAAGAAAGAGAAATTGCACCTTTCTGGAATCGAACCTGCGTCTTGACACTGAGATGAAAAAAACTTCACCACTATTCTACGATGCGTTAATGTTTTAAATTATTATATTTTATATTTATTTATGATTTTATGATGACGTCATCCAGGTTTTTCGTCCGGTCCAACCAGTTTGACCTAGTAACCCATTGACTCCTCAATACAACCGGTTCGTACTCCGGTAAGGGTTCAAAACACTAGTATTCGGTTGTCATCGGTCGGATAGAGGGGGCGTGCATTCTGGCTTTTCGGATGCACTTGCTCGTTGATCGCGTTTTTCGGACCAATATGCTCGTGGTTCGAAGGGACTAGGCCTTTCGGGATCATGGGTGTCTTATCAAGTTTTGGGTATCCGAATATCAGACCAAATGGTGTTTGGATCATATCTCATCAGAAATATACACAATTCAAACTCTTTTAACTAGTAATTACAAATTAGGTGACTAAAAGTTTGAAACACGTCTGGTACACTTGCACCAAAAAGTGACATCGGCACAACCTCAAATGCCCCAGTAGGCGCAGCTGCACTGACCAAGTGCAGCTACCCGGGGGCGTGGCAGCACTGGCCAAGTGCAGTTGCACCAATAGCAGCAATTAAAGAGCAGAAGCAAAGGTTACGTGAGTATCGTTCAGTATTATCTGATGTTAGATCCCCAACCATGACATAAAAGCTCAACAAGTTCAAATTTGTGGACCAACTAAATTTTTCTTGGGATGGGGGTGCAGAAGCATGAAAATATTTGTGAGAAAAGAAAGGCATTTAAAAGTAGGGATGAGAAATATTCAGCTAAAATCGAAAAAATTGTTGTTTTTGAATTTTTTTTAGGTTAGGATGATTTATTAAACATTTGATTTGGTTTTGAGTAAAACTAAATTTTAATTTGAATTATTTAGATAATTATTAGTTTTAATAATTTTTATTTCGATTAAATTGAAAAAATGAATTAATTAAAATATCATATATATTAATTCAATAATTTTTATTCATATAAATATTATTATAATGATATAATTAAAATTTAAAAAAGAAAAAATATTATAATTAATAAAAAATTCTAAAAGAGAAAAAATCTAAAAATTACAACTAATATGGTAGAAAGAGTACAATTAATGAAAAATTTTCGATTTTCACATTTCTAGTTCTAAATTTCTAATATTCAAATTAGTCTGACTCTTTTACTCCCAAACTTACGACTCACTCACACCTCTCCCTCTCTTTATCCTATTTCACTCATTTTTCTTTCCTCTTTGCTACTTTCATGCTTCATTTTCGCTCCTCCGTTACTCTCTTATACAATACCACGATAGATTTCAGAAGTAAATATAACTATTTTGTTTTGAATACTTTTTTATTTTTTAATTTTTATAAATTTTTCTAACATAGACACATAAAACAACATTTTTTAAAAATCTCTTATAATTAGAAATTTCGATAATTCGATTAATTTGAATAATTGAACCAAACCAAATTAATCATCTAATTTGATCAGATGAATTATCAGTTTTTAGCCTATTTAATTAGATTATGGTTAGGAAAATTGTATAACTAAATTAAATCAATTATTTTAATTTTTATTTATTTCGATTATGTTTTAATCGAATGTATACCTCTATTTAATTGAGCAAAAGCAAAAGTAAAAGCAAAGGCAAAGGCAAAGGCAAAGGCAAAGGCAAAGGCAAAAGCAAAAGCAAAATACTTGGGCTTCGAATGTGCCTATGGATGAAATCTTTAGTGACAGAAAAGAGGCTCTTGAAGTGATTGCCCAACAAGTTTTGGCCACCGCTTTCTATCTTCACTCGAATCCATCCTGATTCTTTAATTGTGGATGCATGAAAAAATTTTGGCCACCGGTTTCTTTCTTCACTCAATTCTTTAAATGTGGATGTATGAAAAAATTTGGTGCACCTCACCTACCAGTTCTCTCTTGATTTTTGAGGTCATGGCATTTCCTCTTGCGCTAGGACTTCACAGAGTCTTCTTTGCAAAGTCCTTCAGTAAAAAAAGGATTTCTTTTGAACTGGGTCGCCCTTGATTGTCCCCCAACTTTGCCAAGAAATCCCCTTTTTTTCTGAGCACATCTCCAACACCTCTTACTCCATTTTATTATGGGGTATCAGTGTTGTAACTAATGGTAGATTAGGAATTATCAAATACAGATAGTTAGACTGTAATTAGTAGCTAAGCTAGTAGGTTAGTTACCCTTTGTTGAGCCTAAGTACACATTAGCCTTATGTACAAATAGGATGACTTATAATAAGATGCAATTTTTAGTTTTTCCTCTCTTATAGAACATCTTTTTCTCCTGTTGCTATGGTATCAGGGTCCTAGAACAATCTAGGGTTCCTTGAAATTGGGAACTATAATCCCAATTTTTATCAAATTTCTTTCAATTTCTTAGAAATTACTTTAAATTTTCCTATCCTCAGCAAGAAATTTCAAGTTTTCTGAATCAATTCTGACTTCTATGAAGGTCAGATCTTTGTCATCTTCGGTATTCATAAAAAATGATGTAAGATTTGGGGGCCTCCTTACGTCAGCCAAATGTTGCATACATAGAGTTCCCAAGAAACTTGTCCAAAGCAGAGTAAAAGCTTGTACTCTACAAGTGGTATCCATTGGCCCTTATCACCATGGTGAAAAATCTTTACGTGCCATGGAAGAGCAAAAGTTGAGGTACTTAGAAAATTTTCTCAAACGGACTAATCTCGGCTTGGATGTCTGTGTTCAAGCTCTAAAGAAAGGGGAAGCAAGAGGGAGGTAAGAATACTAGTAGAGATGAACAAGCACTGCAAGGTACACCGGCATAGTTGGAGGGCGACGTTCAAGCACCACTACTTTAGCACTCCATGGAGGACAGCTGCTCCTACCGTTGCAGTATCATTGTTCCACTTTTGCTCAAAAACATATACTCCATTATTTCCCGTCCTATATTAAAGCTCTCATATTCTTTGTACCACATCGGACATGTTTTCATTGGCTTCTGATAAGTTCATATTGTTGCAAATACAAGTGTGGACTTTTTGGAGGTTGAGCTTGCCTTTCAATAAATTTATTGCCAGTCTAGGTTTGGGTTTGGCCCAAAGAGAGAGGTGAGAACACAAATTTGGTCCAAGTTCTAGAAGATCTTTTAGTGCCCAAACCCATTTGGTACACCAGTAGTAATTTGTGGATTCTTTTTTTTTCCCCCTACTTGACCACCGATAGCACCGAATATTAGATCATTAAACAACAAGAACAAAAAATGACTATAACTGATATGAGAATATTAAGGTAGATATGTGATAAAACGAGAAAAGATAGCATTAAAAATTAATAGATACGCATTAAATTGGGAGTGAACTTAATTGTGGATAAATACGAGAGTATCGCTTGAGATGGTTTGGACATGTGCAATGAAGACAAAAAAATACACCAGTTAAGATAATCTAGAGTTTAAATATAAGAAACTTAGTAAAATGACGAAATAAATCGTTGAATACCTGAATGCATTATATTTACAAAGATATGACAGTTAAGAAATTCACTGAAAAGATGATTTCGATAGAAATAAGTAACGTAAAAGAATTAGAACAAGTTAAATTATCATATTATAAGTTTATTTGGATAGTGTGTGTGTTTTTTAATTTTAATTCAATTTTTAATTATCTTGTATTTGTCTCTCAAACGGTTGATCCTAAATTTTGAGATTAAGAGTAACGTAATTGTTGTTGTTGTTATATTTGACCACCGATATCTGAAAACTCGACTGATCTGGTTTAAACAGCTCTAGGGCCTAATTAAAAGGTTGACTCTTCAAGTGTTTGTTTTTCTATTCCCAAAATTTGAACCCGAGAACTCAGAATCTAGTGCCCTACGAATAGATCCACATAACATTAATAATTTGTGGATTCAATGAATTAACTATTAAATTCAAATATTACTTGATAGATTATATTAATATATTTTGATAAATCTTTAACAAAATCATTAGCATATTTTGATTAATTCAAATAAAGAAATAGTCAAAATATTTTTGATATAAATTATTATATAAGATTTAGTCGATTTACTTATTAACTTATTGTTGATTAATATAATATTATTTTTATACACGGTCTTGGCTTAAGTTTATATCTAAGAGAAACCTTAAGACCGCCGATGGGCCATAGTTCAATTAACCCTGTTATCCCTCTCACTTTATATTAAAATTTTGAGTTCGAACCTTCCTATTTACACAAAAAAAAAGACCCTGAAGACTACGACGGGTCATAAACAAGCCAAACCCAAATATGCTTGCAATGGCTGTTGACAGGATAATTTTTTTATTAAAAAAATAATAATAATAATTTTTCAAGTATGGACGAAAGGAAATTACAAGGAATGTATTTCATACTTTTTACCACTAAATTACCATAGAAGAGCAATCAGTTGTTTTAACCTTTTTGTCCTTCCATGCGTAGTTTAAACAATTAACTAAAAAAGTTCATTCATGTATATATTTTCCAGTTTGTGCATTAATTTATTTAGAATTTATAATCACACACTCTTCGGTGAATCCAAACTAACTTCTAGTTTATTGCACATACTAGACAATACGCTCATCCAACTGTTTGTATACCAGGCAAGTTGTAGTCTAATGTTTGCATTAAAGAAAACCAGTTATAATTTCTTTTGAAATACTTTTTCTTATTTACTTTGATTTCATTTTATATTTTATTTATGGGCCAGCCGTGACGTTTTACAATAAGCGAAATGAAGATGAGGGATAAGGGCATACTTAGTAAAGAAATGCGAATTTGGGGGGCATGAACGGTACAGACCAAGCACATGTATGATTGCCGAGTGTTTTGATTTTCCTTCCGATAAGCACGAAATTTGATATTTTTCTTCTTTTTAAAAATTAAAAGCCATAATTAATTTGAAATGTCTACCGGTAGACTTTGGACGTTTGAACTTTGGACTTTTAACACTGCCCTTTTAAATAAATTCTAGAATATAATTTGGACAGGGTCAAAACACTGACTGTGCCTATCACTATTTTTTTTTATCATAAGAGATTTGAATTCTAAATCATAAAATTAAAATAGAATATTATAACTATTAAACTATCTATTTATAACACACTTTATGCAACTTTCATTAACATTTCGTGGAAGCTATGTGAGGTCACGCACACAAACATTTCCTACCTTTAAAAGGTCTTTTAAGGAAGTTCAATTATGCTAATGAGATATAATTGATATTGTTTTTCTTTCTTTTAGAAATTCAAATTAGAACCTATTCTATGTAATAAAAAAGAGTTAATTACATATTTAATTTCTAAAATTTGCTTCATTTTAACAAATTAGTTCTTACAATTAAAAATATTATCTTGTAATCATCAAATTTAAAAAACTGTAACGTGTTGGTCCTTCTGTCACTGATGGCGATAACGTGGCCGTTAAGTGCTGACATAGATTGATATGATAGTCTACGTAACCGTATAGACACTGAAGTGTCATGGCCAAGTCAGCACCTCAACACGCCATGCTGCTACATCAGTATTTTGCTAACGTGGCAGTGCCATGCTGTCATTTTGCTGACGTGACATTGCCACGTCAGTACAAGGGGGCATCATGGTCTTTCCGCAATTGGGTACCTCTTTAGAGAAATTATATAACCGGAGATCAACCTTTTAACACCTCCAAGCAGAAACAGAGACGAGCTCTCGATGTTGTCAGCATAGCACAAGCGAAGCTTGCCTCTTTTTAATGTGGAATTCCCTTATTGGAGTCCTCTTCAGTATACATTCTACTTGTGATTCAGAGAAGTTACTAAACATCAATGGAGAGAACCTAGCCAAACTAAAGATTGTTTTCCAAGGCGGCAATTGGGCCAAAGCATCCAATCGCCCCAAGATGGTGCATTCAATTCTAGGTTGGAGTAGGAATCTCTCTATTTTGTTCGCAACATCTGGACTTATATTGACTGCATTAAGAGAGTCCAGAAGAGTTTTATAGGCTTGAAGGGCATGGTGGATGTAGAGAGAGAAGGGTAGGTCATTCCTATCAAACCCATTATCCAATGACACAACGATTTTGGGAGAGAGTTGCTTTATAAATTGGAGCATAACTGGAATAGTTGACGGGCAATTAGAAGAAGACCAAGTGGGGAAATTCACAATAGCCTCAGCTCCAGACGGTCTAAAAACAGGTATTTGGAGCAAAGTGGGATCAAAAGAATCAAAATTCACAACTTCAAGTAGAAAATCAATACCAATATCATTAGCAAATTGAACTAAATTATCACGCATAAGGTTGAGCTCAATGGGATGATGAGAGGAAGGAGAGGAAAATGCAGTGATTTTTAATGAAGGGGAACCTCTACTATTCCTCATTGGAAGCTCTTGTAAGAATGAAGCCCATTAAGCATCAAATCCAATATCAAAGTCAACGATATGAATGCGACTAGCATCAACAATAGATTCTAAAATGACATGATTCTGAGTAAAATTCGCGAACTGCAGAACGGGTGACACTTTAGAAGAGACCTTATAAGCACCCATCTTGCACACTACATCAAGAGGACTTAGACTCCTTGATGGTGAGGTGATTGGATTGTTTGAAAGGAGGAATAATCGCAAAGCCTCCTTAATATAGAATGCAGCTCTATGAAGGGGCTTCCTAATAGGAGAGAGCTGCAAATTGAGCCACACCAATATCTCATGCGAGTGAGAGAAATTCCCAATCTCTACTAGCTACAAGGCCTTTAGGAGCTGGTTGATTGGATCATGTCATTGAATTTGGTTTTGGGTATTATTGAAAATGGGTTGTGGCTCTATAGATACCACCCCCTTGTTAACTCGAACAATTGCCGTCAAAAGGATATCAGACCTGCAAAAACCACCGGAGGGTACTCCAGTGGGGGAGTCTCCGACGCTCAAATTAGAAAGAGCGATTTTCAAATGTAAAAAAATAGACTAAGAGGTTGGGAAGGGAGAGGTTCCGTGTGATGAGTGTGCTCAATGTGTGGGCCTCCAAGAACATACCTGGTTTATGGGATTTTAGGATATCTTATACTTGCCAGAGTCGTACGCTGTCGGGGTGCTTCAACCATACTTTCCTTATTGAACTGAACCGAAAATATCAGAGTTTAATATTCTGAATTGATTGTGATTCTCATCTCATGGGAAACATTCATTTTCTGAAGGGACCCTTTCCTTAACTAAAAGGTCTTAGAAATGCTATTCTCAAATAGGAAATCAGAGTTATTAGGATATTTTGACCTAATTTTAAAATCGTTAATGTTGTTGACTATCGATCAGTTGTTTGGTCAATGGAAGATCTTCTGAGTTCGTTCATTTGATAGACTAATAATTTAATACCCGATCGGAGCGATTACTTTCACTTGATTAATCACGTTCGGCTGGTGAGACGACTGAACCCCTATCACTTGGGAGATCTGGGTGACTAAAACCCTATCGATAGGTAGTCACAACCCGGGTGACTGAGACCCTTCAGTAGATAGTCATAGAGAGCATTAAATATCGGTCGATAGTTGTCATTTGTGGGCCTTGTACATGTGGGCCCTTCAAATGTTGTCTGTTGAACTGGGCCTAGGGCTATGCCCCACCACTTGCCCCCTACTCAGGGTGCCGTTTCGTGAGGAAGGTACCGTGAGTAATGTTGGCATCGTAGGCCATCATTGGGGGTAGATGGATCGTCTCTTAATAGTTTTATAAGACCATTTGCTCATGTGTGCCTGGTATCTTCATTCTTCTTTTTTCTCTAAAATCTATTAGAAAAGTCATTTCCAGAAACAATGGCGAAAACGTTCACTTCTCAGTCTTTTCCAGGCATCAGTGACATCGCGAGCGTTATGTCCCTAAAGGAATTTCAAGAAGTCCAAACTAATATGCTGATAGGAGATGATTATACCTTGGTGTCTATCATAGAAGCCGATAAGGCTAATACGGCGCCAGAGGGTTGCGTGCCGATATATCTCCAGTCGGTTAAGTATGGATTAAAAGTCTCATACACATGTCCTTTTGTAGAGGTATTACATCGTTGGAATATATTTCCAACTCTCCTAATACAAAGTGCTTGGCGTTTGGTAGTTGCTGTGGATTCCCTATTAGGGTTTTGTCACCTTCACTTTGATTTCGATATCTTGTCGTCCATCTTTATTTTGATGAGATGTGGAAATAGTGGCTCAACCAGGGACTGGTACAAACTACAGACTTGACCCGAGTTTGATTGGAAGTTTTGCTATAAGGAGTCCATCGATAAGAAATGGATGCACAAGTTTTTTTTCATAGAGTTTTCGGATAAAAATCGCATCCCTGTCCTACCCGATGCCAATGAGGGGCCTTGTTTAGGACTGAAGCCTCTAACCGCATCTAAACACGGTCACTTCATTCAGTCGGTCGGCAATTATTGTAAGTCCACCGGTCAAAGTATATGGGTCGAGTCCCTATTAGATGATCAAATGTTGTCCTTGGCTAGCCTGCTAATCGGGGAGAAGAGGAAGATCGACAGACCTCTCTTATTGGAGAGGGGAAAGGTTGCGTTGGTCGATTCTGTGGACGCCATCGATGATGTTGTACTGGAGAAAATTACCATTGATAGGCAGGTTCGGTTGGGTGCAAGGGAATCTCTTCAGGAGCCCATCGGGGAGTCTATGGTCCTCTAGAAGTCTTCTTCTCCCTTATCGAAGAGAAGAAAATTTTCATCATCTTTGCCTTCATCAGGGCGCGAGCTGATTGTTCTATCAGAGCGCTCGATTCCGTCAGGAGCCATTCTAATGGAGACTCTCGCCTCTCGCCTCGAAAGATAGTGAGTCTTCGGGGAAAGGAAGCACTGGTAAGGGTGAACCATGGAGATTAGGAGATGCTCTCTCATCTGGCGCTAAGACAGGATCACGCGCTCCCACAGCTGTGATAGAGGAAATGATAGGGCCTTCATCTGTTGTTCCAGTTTGGCCTTTGCGCAAAGGAAAGCGCAATGTTCCTGATGGCACTGCTTTTCCACCTACCATTCATGTTCAATTCTTTGATGGGAAAAAGGGTTCAAAGAGCGGGGAACCGTCATCATCTATGCTGGGGATATGCAATACAACAACATAAACTTGGCTGAGGCGGATCGCGTTGCCAACTATTGGACTTTTATTGGTGTGAACTCGACTTTCATAGGATGTCTTACGAGCAAATCGGGGGCTCTTAAGTTTCTAGGTTTAATGGTATTGTCTTCTCTATACTCATTGGATTTTTTCTCATTTTTACCTTTGTTAACCCAGTTTCCCTTTCAGACAATAACTCTTGCTGAATTTTAAGAACAGCAAGGGAGACAGGTAATAAATCACTTAGAGGGACGTATCTCTGTCAACCCATCCGGCTCAAGCACAGGAAGGAGTCCCTGTTCAGGAGGAAAAGGGCACGAAAACTGAGAGTACATCAGGTGCATTGCTCAATAAGAAAGAAGAAGAGTTAAGGAACCTTCAATTAGAGTTAGCCCAGTGTCAAGAGCAATGCAAGAGGTTGACATCGGAGGCTAAGGTGCGCGAGGCATGTCTTCAATCGGTCGAGAAGTTGGCCTAATTTCATGAAGAGTCTGTTCGGGTGGCAAAATACAGAATAGCTGATCTTGAGGAATCTTGTATGAAGAACGCTATCACCTTTAAAGATTCTCAACACCAATTGTCCGAAAGGTTGAAGTGTGCCGAAGAAATGATCCACCATATGTGTCTAAGTGATGCTCTGCCCCTGGTTAAGGAGGCGGCGAAAACTCAGTATCCGGCTATCCTCCATTCTTGATTTTTTGTAACCTTCGTTCGAAATTTTATACCCGATGCCCTTTGCTTGTTCAATAAGAAATCCTGACTTTTTCGTCGATAGAAGACACCTTATTAGTTGCAATTCTTGCTGCGTCAGTCCGGTAGATTTAGGATGACTTGGGCCCATTATTCGGTAAAACATAGGTAATAGTAGGACCGTGTCCACCTATTCAAAGAGTCCCAACACGTTTGAATAATAGGTTCTGGGCTACTTAAACCCGTTGCTCGATAGAAATGTTAAATAGAGGGTCCGTATTTACCCGTTCGGAGAATTCTATCCCTTATTGACAACGCGTACGAACGACAGGATTTGAGCGATTTAGGCTCTTCATACGGGAGAAACGTTAGATAGAGGGGCTGTGTCCACATTCGGATGATAGGATCTGGGGGCAACTTGGGCCCTTCGTTCATTAGATAAAGAGGCCGTGTCTACCCGTTTGGTGAGTTTCATCCCTTATTGATGACACGTTCGAAAGATAAAATCTGGGTGACTTGGGTCCTCCATTCATTAGATAAAGGGATCGTATCCATCTGTTCGGAGAGTTTCATCCCTTATTGACGACACGTTCGGACGATAGGATTTGGGCGATTTGGGTCATTCGTTCATTAAATAAAGGGACAGTATCCACCAATTTGGGGAGTTCTATCCTATATTGACGTCCCGTTCGGACGATAAGATTTGGGCGACTTGGACCCTCCGTTGGTTAGATAAAGGGGCTGTATCCACCTATTCGGGGAGTTTCATTCCTTATAACGACACGTTTGGGCGATAGGATCTGGATGACTTAGACTCTCCGTTTTGTTGGATCGGGGAATATTCTTGCCGGAAGTCCATTAAGTCGATGCCTCACTAAATTGAAAAATACCCCCACATTTTGGAGAGAAAACCATTAACAGACCCTGATGATCACTTTAGAGCAGAAGTGGAGGGTTCCGGATCGCATGACAACGTTCCGATCCCTAACGGTGTTCTAAACTTGATTTTTATGTGTTTAGTGCTGGGCAAAGATTCCAGGGCGTTCAAACTCAGCCTACCCAGAATGACATTATAGAGCGAATGAAGATCAATCACGTTGAACATCACAGAAGCTGTTGCATGGTTAGGGAGTGTTCCGAGGGTAATCGGGAGTGAGATAATACCTTTGGGGTATATCCATTTATCTGAAAGCCCTTTAACTGAGTCTGCATGAGATTGGAGATGAATAGAAGTAAACTCCATTCGTCTGAAAGCATCCTGGTACAAAAGGTTGCAGCCTGTCCCCTGATCGACAAAGATCTTTCTGATTTCGTGTTGCCCAATCCTAGCGATCATCACAAGGGGGTCATGTCAATTTGGGTCTATTTCAACTAGATCTTCGTTCGTAAAACCAATGACGGGCCTATTCCCCCTTGTCTCTTGTTAGCATCTGTCATTAGAATTTCTTGTGGTGCAAAAAGAAGTGTCTTTGAAAAATAGAAGATCGACATGATTAGGCGTTCTGCTTCATTTTCTGACAAATTATCGAAAGAATGGGAAAGCTTCTGGAGAACTCACCCATTCTGGATTTGGAGTATTACTCCATCTCTTCTGTCTGTTGGGGACCGAGCAGCTTATCGATCCTCCATCAGGTTACGTCGCAACGGCTCCTACCGATGGTCGGTGGTGGGATCTCCTTCCCTCTTGTTGATGAACTCTTGTAGTCTCCCATTGTGCACAAGGAATTCTAGTTCATCCTTTAGCTTCTTGCAATCATCTGTTGTGTGGCCATAATCGCAGTGAAAGTAGTAGTATTTAGTTCTATCTTTGCTAGAGTCATCCTCAGTCGACCGTGGGGGCCATCGGATGTATGGCTTATCCCTGATTAAAGCTAAGACCCGGCCTAGAGTCTCGTTCAGTGGGGTGTAATAGTGATACCTCCGTGAAGGAGGGGGATTCACTCGGCTCTTTCTTGGTGGAGACCTTCTGGGTAATAGATTACGTTCCTTTTAAACGGATCAGTCTCTTTTATGGTCAAACGCTTCAGCATCTTCAGCGACGATATATTTCTCAGCTCGGGCGTAAAATTCTTGGATAGTAGCAGGAGAGTTCTTCTTGATCGATATTTTCATACCAGAAGGTCGTAGTCCTGTTGATAGCACAGCCAGCGCGATGGAATGATTCAAAGATATGACCCTCATCATCTCTGCCTTGAATCTCTCCAAAAAGTCCCTTAGGGAGTCATTCTCTTGCTGATGTAATGATAGTAGAGAAGTGAACTTTCTTTTGACACCTCTACTTATCATGAAATGTGATTTAAACTGTTCCCGTGGTTAAGAGAAAGTCTTTATGCTCAACGGAGGAAGAGAGTTGAACCAAATTAACATGTTCCCCGTGAGGGTAGTGGGAAAATGTTTACACATGACTGCATCGGACATGTCTTTCGAAATGGGCCACATGATCACGGGGATCTGTTGTCCTGTCGTATCTTTCTATGGGGGCAGGAGTACATTGCGAGGCGTAAGTTCTGAAGAGACCTTTGGATCGAAAGGTGAAGCGTGAGAATAGAGGGAAAGTTGGTTTCCTGAGAATAGAGGGAAGGTTGGTTTCCCTGAGCATTAATCTGCCTAAGTTCTTCGGCAACGAATTGTTTGACTTACTTTTGAAGATCGTCAGGATCTAATCTGGAATTTTCAGACACTTCATGGCGTGGGGGCAACGATCGTCGCTGGGGACGCCTGGACCCCCCAATAGAAGACTGGCTCTCAGGTTTAAGGGCGTGACTAAGGCCCTCCAGTTGTTTGCTCATATCCTAAATCTTTGACTTCAGCCTCTCCATCTGAGAGCGGCTGACTTGTTCTGGAGTAAGGGCCATAATTGGTTGTTCCGAGATCGCGGGCTGTAGGGCCTGTTCCTGATGAGGTAGGTGAGAGGAGGCTGGAAGATCATGAGTAGAGTGATCGGGTGCCATAAGAAGGGCGGCCTCTGAAGAAGTTGCAGTGCGCCCTTCTGTAATAGAGGCGACTTTCAAAGATACTCTGGTTCTCGAAGGCATGGTTGTCAGAATTACAGAAATTACTCTAGTCTGTTTTCCACAGACGGCGTTAATCTGTTAGAGGTGGGTTATACCTCCACAGATTTCGACTCCTTGTTGACTCGAACGGCTGCAGTCAAAAGAATATCAGACCTGCAAAAATCATCGGAGGGTGCTCCGATGGGGGAGATTTCGACGCTCAAGTCAGAAAGAGCGATTTTCGAATATAAAGAAACAGACTGAGAGCTTGGGAAGGGAAAGGTTCCTTGTGATGAGTGTGCTCAATATGTGAGGCTCCAAGAACGTACCTGGTTTAGGGGATTTTAGGATATCTTATACCTGCGAGAGTCGTAACCCTACTTTCCTTATTGAACCGATCCGAAAATCTCAGAGCGTAATATTCTGAATTGATTATGATTCTCATCTCTTGGGGAACATTCATTTTCTGGAGTGACCATTTCCTTAACTAAAAGGTCCTAGAAATGTTGCTCTCAAATAGGAAATCAGAGTTATTATGATATTTTGACCTTAATCGTTAGTGTTGTTGGCTATCAATCAGTCATTTGTCCGATGGAAGATCTTCTGAGTTCGTTCGTTTGATGAACTAATAATTCAGTACCCGATTGAGGTGATTACTTTCACTTGATGAATCACGTTCAGCTGGTGAGGCGACTGAGACCCTATCGCTCGAAAGATCTAGGCAACTAAGGCCCTATTGATAGGTAGTCACAACCCGAGCGACTGAGCCCCTTCGGTAGATAGTTATAGAGAACATTAAATATCGGTTGATAGTTGTCCTTTGTGAGCCTTGTGCGTGTGGGCCCTTCAAACGCTGTCCTGCTGAACTGGGCCTAGGGCTACGCCCCACCAAGTATGAGGCATTCCTTCACTCACATCCACTATCTTTTGATTCAACTTCAATTTTGCTGAAATTGATCTTGTGGAGATGCTTGCGTTTGTTGAGTTAAGCCCCACCCAAATTGACCTGGGTTTATAGAGCTTGGACCAGGTTGATCTCGCTTTGGTTGAGCCTGCACAAACTCTTCTGGGGCATTCAACATTGTGGGAGAAATATTCATGTTCAGATGATTTAGGGTAATTTGCTGGGGAATTGCAATTATTTGTTGTTGATGAATCCCACCATGAGGCAAAGACACTTGAAGACTGAAATTGTTAAAGGTGCCCTGACCAATACCTTTCAAATCGACTAACCTAGGAAAATCTTTGCTTGGATTCATTTGACCAACACCAGAACCATTAAAACCTAGACAAGAATTACCATTAATAACCAAATTACCCGAACAAGGTTCTAGAATAGGCTCTTCAAACCCTACATTCTGGTTGACTAGGTTGCCATTGAACTCGAGCAGCTGTTTCAGATTTAATGTGGCATCAAAATCCACATCCCCAACAATCAATTGAAACAATGGCAGCTTCTGAGCCGGAAAAGCCGCAGTGTCCAACAGCAACATGCTTCCCCAATGTTCAAACCCAATCGGAATCCGGTGGATCTCTGCCTCCCATCCTTCCTTCTGGCCATCGAATAAGGCAAACGAATCCTCAATTAAACCAACACCACCACCACTGTCCTAAAGTAGAGGATTTTGCCATACTTTATTATTATGTGAGTTAACGGAAACCACCGCCAGTGCCGTTGTGTTATCCCTACCACCACTTCTTCCTCCGCCATTTATGTTGCCGCCATGAGCAAAGGGTTGAAGTTGAGTGGGTGGCTCAGGCTTCGAATTTTATCTAGCACAAAAGTGGGTTCGCTATTCAAAGAGGTACCCAACTGTGGAAAGACCATAATGCCCCCGTTGTGCTGATGTGGCAGTGTCATGTCCGCAACATGATAGCGTGACACTATCACATTAGCAAAATATTGATGTGGCAATATGAAGTATTGAGGGTGTTGACCTGGTTATGATAGTTCAGCGTCCGTACGATCACGTAAACTGTCACATCAGTTCACGTCAGCACTTAACGACCACGCTATCGTTATTAGTGACGGAAGAACCAAGACGTTACAATTTTAAAAATTTAAAAACTATAAGATAACATTCCTAATTATAGATACTCACTTTCTCTCCTCTGCAGCACATTTTCCGCTTTTCACAACAATCCTATACATTTTGAACACACCAAATCCCTTCTCATTTTTGCTATTCTCACATCATTTCCAATACATTGATTTTCTAAAGGTAGATTTTTTTTATTTACTTTAATTGGTCAAAAAGCATCACGTGTAACTCTGAAATTAATTTTATTAAAAATAAAAATTTAATAAAAATTATAATATTTTAATAAATTAGATCTCAAAGAATAATAGTTTAAAAGTAAGCCATCACTTTCTTCACCCATTCACAAATTAAGGAGGAAAAAAGGATTCACGTCCACACCTCGGTTTCTAAAGTCTTGGTAACGCGCGACACGATACTTAGAAATCCATGCCGATCTTTCGTTGCGTGCGTGAATATTCCTCCAACGTGGACCAAACAAAAATTATTCTATTTTTACTTTTAGTGGCATTTATGACCATGTCAGCGCAAAGCTGACCTGTCCGGCTCGCCAAAGACAACGTCACTTTCTTCACCCAGAAATTATATCAGGGGAAAAAAAAAAGAAATTCTTGTCCACGATATATGATCGATTAATTACAAGAGGAAATATGCGCTTTTCCAATTGGGTACTGTTCTTGAAGGCTCACCTTTTTTTTTTTTTTATCTGAATCATATTATCTAATTATTTTTCGATCTTTAATTTTTTGAATTATGTCCACTCTTTTTTAATTATTATTTCATTTTAAGTTCTCGTGTTACAATAATAATTATATTTTGTGAAGTTTCCCTTCCCCTTTTACAATTTTTTAAAACAAAGTTTAAACCTGGCCATCTATTCTTATTCATTGAGAGGGGTTATATTTGGGAAGTTTCCTTGGACTTTCCCTGGACTTTTACATTTTTTCAAAACGAAATTTCAACTTCAACCGACGAAATCGGTGCCAGCCGACGAATTCGTTTTCTATAAATAGAAAATTTTGTTCAGCCATTTGCCTTACTTCCCACTATTACAACTCTCTCTCTCTCTCCCCACAAGAGAACAAGATGCGGATGTATTCCAACATTCCGTTCCTATCTAGAGTTACTATCATCGAGAATCGAGCAGAGGAGGTGGTGAAGCTGCAAGAAGTTCTGTGGCCTTCCCACCTTATCCGGTCGGAAACAGTAATGAAACCGGGTCAGTCCACAAAACTGAAGGCTACCAGGTTCTGTTATTACAACTCCAATCCTGACCGAAACGCCGTCGTTTGGGTCCGTGCTGGCGCTGATTCCTTCAATTACAAACTGTTAACGCCAAGTGATTTTGTGAATTACTCCAAAATCATAATCCTGACTGATGCCAACTCTAACCTCAAGCTCAAGGGCGTCGAATCCTCCTGGGCCAACCTCTCTCGCGTCAAGTCTCCCCCCCTTTTTCTCTCTCTCTCTCTCTCTCTCTCTCTCTCTCTCTCTATTTTTGTGTTTAGTTTAGTTGTTTCTGTTGTGTGCGAGGTTTTAAACTTTGACTGATACTTGGATCGTTTTGATGATGGTAGGGGCTTTGGATGGCTTGCTGGGTTGGGCTTCCACGGTTTCACGGGCCCCGAGAAAGACATCCTCTAGGGTAACTCTCAAAATCGAAAATGAAAAAAATTAATGTCACCACTCGGGCCGGGTCCAACCCGAACAAAACCTATGATCCGTCCAAATCTGAAATATTCGGATTGAGTTAATTCAGATTTTTTTATTATATTAGATCGGATTCGGGTCGATAATTAAAAAAACTAAATTAACTCGACTCACCCGAATCAACCGAATATATTTATAAATATGCTATAATCATGAGGATAAAAATGGAATTAGAGAAAAAACGTTTTGCAAAGACCATATATCCATTTCTTTTTCGATTTGTATATAGAGTTCTCTTAAAAAAAATTAATATTTTTCTTTTTTTTTTTAATATTATAAGGATAAGAATCTTAGGAAAAAAAATCTTTCACTTCTACATTGCAAAAAATAAAAATAAAAATCTCCTTGTTATGTTTACTAAAAAAATAATATTTAGATATTATTTTAAATTTATGAGTTAAAAAAAAAATTTTCAAATTCTGGTACCCTCCTGAATTTAAGTAATTTGCTCAGGTTTGAGTTTAGGTAAAAAAAAAATATAACCCGAGTACCTCGGGTCGAGTCAAAATAGTATATTCGAGTTCGGATACCCAACCCGAACACAGCCCTAGTCACCACCCTCCATTGGGATAACCTGTTGCATTTATGACTTAATCACTAAGAATTAATTATGGAAAAATCTTTTTATTAAAATCAGTCACTAAACAAGATTAAGATTTATTTGACCATGAAATTTATAAAATATTTGGATCATATGACTACATCATGGTCCCAATAATATTATTGGGATATGTACGATGAGTAAATAAAATTTAAATTATTTTGAATATTTTATAGTTAAATATTTAGATTTACTGGTAGTGACTATTTTAAATTGATATAGTTTTGAAAAAGAGTAAGAAAGATCACCCACCCCCTCCCTCGTGAACAGTGTCTGAATGATCGTTAGGAGACCAACCTCTTACAATGAAATTGCTTTATTTGCGTGTAGGGAAGGAGCCGGAGATGGGATTGCATACTCGTGCGTGCGTTATGGGGAGAAAGATGACTTGCACTGCACCTGTTCTGTTTACTCAGTATAATGAACAATAAAATAATTGTGGGTAGGAGACTTTCTTTTGGTGACATGTTTTGGTCATGTTTGTGTGCTATTGTAGTTACTGATGTGGTCTTGCCTATAGTAAAAGAGCCAAGTTCAATGATGTCATACGAATGCTTGTAAAATCATTTAATCAAAGTAGTATTGGTAGGTTTTGTAGTAATATACTGTTTTTTTTTAATAAAAAATATTATAAATAAAAGGATAAAATAAATATATGGTCAACTCAACCATTCCTTGGGCACCTGTTTTGATTTAGATGTCAGTCTTCCTAGATTCGCGTCTTATCATTCCATCATGGGATGGGACCCATTTAACAAAGAGCTTGCCCGCGATGTAAGGACACGCGATTCATTTAATTGACTATAGGTCAGTGTACCAATGGTAATAGAGGACTTCTTGTCACGAGGCCGACATCATTTGAAATGCTGACCCCACATTTTGAGAGGAGAGTTGTATGTTTACGTCATCGTGATGTAAGGATGCGCGTGATGGTTGACAGGTATTTAGCGGAACACCAAGTTATGTATGACCGAGTGATGTAGGGACATCCACGTGAGGGCTGAAAAAGACTTATTTTTATTTTCCAAGGAGAGGCGAGAAGTCATAATTATCCATACGCACCCCAAAAAAAAAAAAAAGATATTTCAGCATTTAAAATTTTGGTCAAGATAAATTAATTCAAAAATAATGGTTATAATTCCAAAGGGTAAAAAACACCTTTTAATAAAATTTTTTACCTTATTTAAAAAAAAGAAGAAGATGAAAAGTAGTCCAGAAAAGGAGAAGAAGAAATAGTTTGAAAATTAAAAACCATAATTAATGTGATAGCACCACGGGTAGACTTTGGACTTATTTAATAAGGCTCACCTTTTAAAAGCATCAATTTTTTTTTCCTAATTAAAAGGAAAAATGGAGTTTCCCTGCAATAATTCAATTGACTCGTACATGTGAGAGTGAGACAGAGGGAGAAGTGGAACCTTTCAACTAATTGAGCTAAAACTTTGGTTGATGGGTTAGAATATTTTTTATGGGGGGCAAGATGAAGACGATGACCCAGTGGCCATTGAACATGGCCTTTGCCTACACCCAATAATGCTGGACATACTTAAAGGCGTTCTAAAAGATTGTTGATTGGGACAACTATCAACACTGGAAATACCCTCTAATAATTATTAATGACATATCCTCCAGAGAACCTTCAACTTATACTAAAAAAGAAAATATCATTTTTTTTTTGGTTGAATGGGAGATTGCAACCAACCTTAAGGTTTGAGTAATGACCCATATTCCTTCTTCCATTTCCAATTTGCCCCCTTTCTTTCTTTCTCCATTTTTTGCCCCACCTAAGATTACTAAAGAAAGGGTATATGGTTGACTAGCTTGTGTGGATATAATGTTTCAATATATGCATCAACGGACAATCCATTTAGTAAGATGAGATGTCACATCTTTTAATCAAATCTTGATTTTGAAATTTGAGAATAAAAAAAATGAAAGAGTAGGCTCCTAAATATGGTTCTTATAGATGCTTGAATCGGATTAATTGGATTATGATTTCGGATACGAATGATAGATAAAAAGAATAATGCCTCAATATATGTACTTTTAAGTTTCTAGACTGTCTTGGAAAAATGGAACTTATAATTTGATTTAGTCCCACTTTGGGCTGTTGTCAATTTCCATACTAAACATGAATTCGTATCAAAGGATAACATTGTCTCGCATATTCCTCCTCCATATGCTATTATAATGCGTCCAAAAGGTTTTTTTTCTTAATACATTAAACAGGTATCAACCAACCAATTAGTGGCAGATCTAGAACTCAATGACAGTGGGAGTAAAATATTTTCACAAGAGCAATGATCAAGGGACAATATCTTGAATTTAATGAGAGCAATATTTATTTGATATGTAAAAATTAGTGGAATTATATTGGTGTAATGGAAGCAATTGTCCACCCTATTTTCTACGTGATTCTGCCACCGCAACGAACCTTTTTTAAAAGAGGAAAGGAGATTAAAAGAAAGAACTTTCGGGTCAAAGATCAATTAAATTAACATATAGATTAGCTTGTTTACATTTTTCAAAGCTCTTGTTTTTTCCTTAATTTTTAATTTGGTAATGCCGAAGCGTTACCATGAATAATTTCATTAATTATAAAAATGTCAACTCGAACTATAATTATTATTATTTTTTTCACATCTTATACATGTAAAAAAAGATTTAAAAAAAATCATAATTCATATACATGTACATGTATATAATGTGGGACTCACCCATCTTATGAAGAAAGCTTGAAGTCGGTATGGCCCACATAAGATTGAAAACCAGGTCTCATCTTCTTGGCCTCTTATTAAGGTGCTTCTGGTTCTAGTCCACTTGCTTCACTAGATGCTCGAACACATTGGGATTTCGTCGACAAGAATCACGAATAAAATAAACAAGGTTCATATTTTCTATATGGCTAATTATTGGACTACAGTGCAGGGGTTCTGTTCAACAACAAGGGGACTAAGCATTATTTTCTAGCTCCCATTCTAACTGTCGAAGAGAAATTAAGTATGTGACCATCTTCACAAAGCTTGGAAACTTCATCCTCTGCAAGTGTAACCAAAACCACCCTACTGAATGGACCATCCCCACCCCTGCGGTGCAGGTAGGATCAAAACTTGACCGTTCTCGGATACCGGCTCTATGTGGCAGGAAATGCGCATTAGCTCCATTCCTCGCCCAAATATGGCCATATATGGATCTATATGGTCCAACTTAGCGCAAATTAGGTCACGACTATTACTTCAAGAAAGCATTTGATCGTCGCTCTGCTCGAGTGACTCGATCTGATCATTAATCGCCTCTATGTCAATTTTTTCCAATACATTTCTTATTGCCATGGCAGCTTTTGATAATTTAACTTCACTTAGACCTTCCCCATTAACCTTATTATAAACCATGCAATTTCTGAAGAACCCTTGATCCAGGTTAAGCAGTTTCTCATGTCAGAGCAAAAGGACATGTGAATGAGCCCATTCTTTTTTCCCTTAGTTGATACTGACCCAAAAGAGCCCTGCTAAAGCCTCAAAGGGAGATGGGCTTTGGATTGGGCCATTGCAATGCAGGCCCGAACCATGAGATTCCAAAAATTCTAGGATTATAGTGGAGTGTTGGACAGGACTTTGTGTGGTTGAGTTGTTAGCAGAGGATTTGTGGAAGTCGACTACTTGGGTATGATGGTTGTGGTTTGGGTCTCTGTTGCTGGGCCTTCTTGGGGTAATGGGTGAAACAGTGGTGGTTTTACCATTTCACCTGTCAGGCTTATGTCAGCCCATGCCTTGAGAAACATAGTTGCAGAAATTGGATCTGATAGAAGATGTGTGCAACTCAGCCCTACAGCTAGACCCCCTTCTTCAAATTCAGTCAACCACAATGAAGAGGAAAAAAACACACTCACACACACACACACACACACACACTATTACAACTCTCTCTCTCTCTCCCCACAAGAGAACAAGATGCGGATGTATTCCAACATTCCGTTCCTATCTAGAGTTACTATCATCGAGAATCGAGCAGAGGAGGTGGTGAAGCTGCAAGAAGTTCTGTGGCCTTCCCACCTTATCCGGTCGGAAACAGTAATGAAACCGGGTCAGTCCACAAAACTGAAGGCTACCAGGTTCTGTTATTACAACTCCAATCCTGACCGAAACGCCGTCGTTTGGGTCCGTGCTGGCGCTGATTCCTTCAATTACAAACTGTTAACGCCAAGTGATTTTGTGAATTACTCCAAAATCATAATCCTGACTGATGCCAACTCTAACCTCAAGCTCAAGGGCGTCGAATCCTCCTGGGCCAACCTCTCTCGCGTCAAGTCTCCCTCTCTCTCTCTCTCTCTCTCTCTCTCTCTCTCTCTCTCTCTCTATTTTTTGTGTTTAGTTTAGTTGTTTCTGTTGTGTGCGAGGTTTTAAACTTTGACTGATACTTGGATCGTTTTGATGATGGTAGGGGCTTTGGATGGCTTGCTGGGTTGGGCTTCCACGGTTTCACGGGCCCCGAGAAAGACATCCTCTAGGGTAACTCTCAAAATCGAAAATGAAAAAATTAATGTCACCACTCGGGCCGGGTCCAACCCGAACAAAACCTATGATCCGTCCAAATCTGAAATATTCGGATTGAGTTAATTCAGATTTTTTTATTATATTAGATCGGATTCGGGTCGATAATTAAAAAAACTAAATTAACTCGACTCACCCGAATCAACCGAATATATTTATAAATATGCTATAATCATGAGGATAAAAATGGAATTAGAGAAAAAACGTTTTGCAAAGACCATATATCCATTTCTTTTTCGATTTGTATATAGAGTTCTCTTAAAAAAAATTAATATTTTTCTTTTTTTTTTTAATATTATAAGGATAAGAATCTTAGGAAAAAAAATCTTTCACTTCTACATTGCAAAAAATAAAAATAAAAATCTCCTTGTTATGTTTACTAAAAAAATAATATTTAGATATTATTTTAAATTTTTGAGTTAAAAAAAAAAGAATTTTCAAATTCGGGTACCCTCCCGAATTTAAGTAAATTGCTTAGGTTCGAGTTCAGGTAAAAAAAAATATAACCCGAGTACCTCGGGTCGAGTCAAAATAGTATATTCGAGTTCGGATACCCAACCCGAACACAGCCCTAGTCACCACCTTCCATTGGGATAACCTGTTGCATTTATGACTTAATCACTAAGAATTAATTATGGAAAAATCTTTTTATTAAAATCAGTCACTAAACAAGATTAAGATTTATTTGACCATGAAATTTATAAAATATTTGGATCATATGACTACATCATGGTCCCAATAATATTATTGGGATATGTACGATGAGTAAATAAAATTTAAATTATTTTGAATATTTTATAGTTAAATATTTAGATTTACTGGTAGTGACTATTTTAAATTGATATAGTTTTGAAAAAGAGTAAGAAAGATCACCCACCCCCTCCCTCGTGAACAGTGTCTGAATGATCGTTAGGAGACCAACCTCTTACAATGAAATTGCTTTATTTGCGTGTAGGGAAGGAGCCGGAGATGGGATTGCATACTCGTGCGTGCGTTATGGGGAGAAAGATGACTTGCACTGCACCTGTTCTGTTTACTCAGTATAATGAACAATAAAATAATTGTGGGTAGGAGACTTTCTTTTGGTGACATGTTTTGGTCATGTTTGTGTGCTATTGTAGTTACTGATGTGGTCTTGCCTATAGTAAAAGAGCCAAGTTCAATGATGTCATACGAATGCTTGTAAAATCATTTAATCAAAGTAGTATTGGTAGGTTTTGTAGTAATATACTGTTTTTTTTTTAAAAAAAAATATTATAAATAAAAGGATAAAATAAATATATGGTCAACTCAACCATTCCTTGGGCACCTGTTTTGATTTAGATGTCAGTCTTCCTAGATTCGCGTCTTATCATTCCATCATGGGATGGGACCCATTTAACAAAGAGCTTGCCCGCGATGTAAGGACACGCGATTCATTTAATTGACTATAGGTCAGTGTACCAATGGTAATAGAGGACTTCTTGTCACGAGGCCGACATCATTTGAAATGCTGACCCCACATTTTGAGAGGAGAGTTGTATGTTTACGTCATCGTGATGTAAGGATGCGCGTGATGGTTGACAGGTATTTAGCGGAACACCAAGTTATGTATGACCGAGTGATGTAGGGACATCCACGTGAGGGCTGAAAAAGACTTATTTTTATTTTCCAAGGAGAGGCGAGAAGTCATAATTATCCATATGCACCCCAAAAAAAAAAAAAAAAAAAATTTCAGCATTTAAAATTTTGGTCAAGATAAATTAATTCAAAAATAATGGTTATAATTCCAAAGGGTAAAAAACACCTTTTAATAAAATTTTTTACCTTATTTAAAAAAAAGAAGAAGATGAAAAGTAGTCCAGAAAAGGAGAAGAAGAAATAGTTTGAAAATTAAAAACCATAATTAATGTGATAGCACCACGGGTAGACTTTGGACTTATTTAATAAGGCTCACCTTTTAAAAGCATCAATTTTTTTTTCCTAATTAAAAGGAAAAATGGAGTTTCCCTGCAATAATTCAATTGACTCGTACATGTGAGAGTGAGACAGAGGGAGAAGTGGAACCTTTCAACTAATTGAGCTAAAACTTTGGTTGATGGGTTAGAATATTTTTTATGGGGGGCAAGATGAAGACGATGACCCAGTGGCCATTGAACATGGCCTTTGCCTACACCCAATAATGCTGGACATACTTAAAGGCGTTCTAAAAGATTGTTGATTGGGACAACTATCAACACTGGAAATACCCTCTAATAATTATTAATGACATATCCTCCAGAGAACCTTCAACTTATACTAAAAAAGAAAATATCATTTTTTTTTGGTTGAATGGGAGATTGCAACCAACCTTAAGGTTTGAGTAATGACCCATATTCCTTCTTCCATTTCCAATTTGCCCCCTTTCTTTCTTTCTCCATTTTTTGCCCCACCTAAGATTACTAAAGAAAGGGTATATGGTTGACTAGCTTGTGTGGATATAATGTTTCAATATATGCATCAACGGACAATCCATTTAGTAAGATGAGATGTCACATCTTTTAATCAAATCTTGATTTTGAAATTTGAGAATAAAAAAAATGAAAGAGTAGGCTCCTAAATATGGTTCTTATAGATGCTTGAATCGGATTAATTGGATTATGATTTCGGATACGAATGATAGATAAAAAGAATAATGCCTCAATATATGTACTTTTAAGTTTCTAGACTGTCTTGGAAAAATGGAACTTATAATTTGATTTAGTCCCACTTTGGGCTGTTGTCAATTTCCATACTAAACATGAATTCGTATCAAAGGATAACATTGTCTCGCATATTCCTCCTCCATATGCTATTATAATGCGTCCAAAAGGTTTTTTTTCTTAATACATTAAACAGGTATCAACCAACCAATTAGTGGCAGATCTAGAACTCAATGACAGTGGGAGTAAAATATTTTCACAAGAGCAATGATCAAGGGACAATATCTTGAATTTAATGAGAGCAATATTTATTTGATATGTAAAAAATTAGTAGAATTATATTGGTGTAATGGAAGCAATTGTCCACCCTATTTTCTCATTGATTCGCCACCGCAAACGAACCTTTTTTAAAAGAGGAAAGGAGATTAAAAGAAAGAACTTTCGGGTCAAAGATCAATTAAATTAACATATAGATTAGCTTGTTTACATTTTTCAAAGCTCTTGTTTTTTCCTTAATTTTTAATTTGGTAATGCCGAAGCGTTACCATGAATAATTTCATTAATTATAAAAATGTCAACTCGAACTATAATTATTATTATTTTTTTCACATCTTATACATGTAAAAAAAGATTTAAAAAAAATCATAATTCATATACATGTACATGTATATAATGTGGGACTCACCCATCTTATGAAGAAAGCTTGAAGTCGGTATGGCCCACATAAGATTGAAAACCAGGTCTCATCTTCTTGGCCTCTTATTAAGGTGCTTCTGGTTCTAGTCCACTTGCTTCACTAGATGCTCGAACACATTGGGATTTCGTCGACAAGAATCACGAATAAAATAAACAAGGTTCATATTTTCTATATGGCTAATTATTGGACTACAGTGCAGGGGTTCTGTTCAACAACAAGGGGACTAAGCATTATTTTCTAGCTCCCATTCTAACTGTCGAAGAGAAATTAAGTATGTGACCATCTTCACAAAGCTTGGAAACTTCATCCTCTGCAAGTGTAACCAAAACCACCCTACTGAATGGACCATCCCCACCCCTGCGGTGCAGGTAGGATCAAAACTTGACCGTTCTCGGATACCGGCTCTATGTGGCAGGAAATGCGCATTAGCTCCATTCCTCGCCCAAATATGGCCATATATGGATCTATATGGTCCAACTTAGCGCAAATTAGGTCACGACTATTACTTCAAGAAAGCATTTGATCGTCGCTCTGCTCGAGTGACTCGATCTGATCATTAATCGCCTCTATGTCAATTTTTTCCAATACATTTCTTATTGCCATGGCAGCTTTTGATAATTTAACTTCACTTAGACCTTCCCCATTAACCTTATTATAAACCATGCAATTTCTGAAGAACCCTTGATCCAGGTTAAGCAGTTTCTCATGTCAGAGCAAAAGGACATGTGAATGAGCCCATTCTTTTTTCCCTTAGTTGATACTGACCCAAAAGAGCCCTGCTAAAGCCTCAAAGGGAGATGGGCTTTGGATTGGGCCATTGCAATGCAGGCCCGAACCATGAGATTCCAAAAATTCTAGGATTATAGTGGAGTGTTGGACAGGACTTTGTGTGGTTGAGTTGTTAGCAGAGGATTTGTGGAAGTCGACTACTTGGGTATGATGGTTGTGGTTTGGGTCTCTGTTGCTGGGCCTTCTTGGGGTAATGGGTGAAACAGTGGTGGTTTTACCATTTCACCTGTCAGGCTTATGTCAGCCCATGCCTTGAGAAACATAGTTGCAGAAATTGGATCTGATAGAAGATGTGTGCAACTCAGCCCTACAGCTAGACCCCCTTCTTCAAATTCAGTCAACCACAATGAAGAGGAAAAAAACACACTCACACACACACACACACACACACACTATTACAACTCTCTCTCTCTCTCTCCCCACAAGAGAACAAGATGCGGATGTATTCCAACATTCCGTTCCTATCTAGAGTTACTATCATCGAGAATCGAGCAGAGGAGGTGGTGAAGCTGCAAGAAGTTCTGTGGCCTTCCCACCTTATCCGGTCGGAAACAGTAATGAAACCGGGTCAGTCCACAAAACTGAAGGCTACCAGGTTCTGTTATTACAACTCCAATCCTGACCGAAACGCCGTCGTTTGGGTCCGTGCTGGCGCTGATTCCTTCAATTACAAACTGTTAACGCCAAGTGATTTTGTGAATTACTCCAAAATCATAATCCTGACTGATGCCAACTCTAACCTCAAGCTCAAGGGCGTCGAATCCTCCTGGGCCAACCTCTCTCGCGTCAAGTCTCCCTCTCTCTCTCTCTCTCTCTCTCTCTCTCTCTCTCTCTCTCTCTATTTTTGTGTTTAGTTTAGTTGTTTCTGTTGTGTGCGAGGTTTTAAACTTTGACTGATACTTGGATCGTTTTGATGATGGTAGGGGCTTTGGATGGCTTGCTGGGTTGGGCTTCCACGGTTTCACGGGCCCCGAGAAAGACATCCTCTAGGGTAACTCTCAAAATCGAAAATGAAAAAATTAATGTCACCACTCGGGCCGGGTCCAACCCGAACAAAACCTATGATCCGTCCAAATCTGAAATATTCGGATTGAGTTAATTCAGATTTTTTTATTATATTAGATCGGATTCGGGTCGATAATTAAAAAAACTAAATTAACTCGACTCACCCGAATCAACCGAATATATTTATAAATATGCTATAATCATGAGGATAAAAATGGAATTAGAGAAAAAACGTTTTGCAAAGACCATATATCCATTTCTTTTTCGATTTGTATATAGAGTTCTCTTAAAAAAAATTAATATTTTTCTTTTTTTTTTTAATATTATAAGGATAAGAATCTTAGGAAAAAAAATCTTTCACTTCTACATTGCAAAAAATAAAAATAAAAATCTCCTTGTTATGTTTACTAAAAAAATAATATTTAGATATTATTTTAAATTTTTGAGTTAAAAAAAAAAGAATTTTCAAATTCGGGTACCCTCCCGAATTTAAGTAAATTGCTTAGGTTCGAGTTCAGGTAAAAAAAAATATAACCCGAAAGTACCTGGTCGAGTCAAAATAGTATATTCGAGTTCGGATACCCAACCCGAACACAGCCCTAGTCACCACCTTCCATTGGGATAACCTGTTGCATTTATGACTTAATCACTAAGAATTAATTATGGAAAAATCTTTTTATTAAAATCAGTCACTAAACAAGATTAAGATTTATTTGACCATGAAATTTATAAAATATTTGGATCATATGACTACATCATGGTCCCAATAATATTATTGGGATATGTACGATGAGTAAATAAAATTTAAATTATTTTGAATATTTTATAGTTAAATATTTAGATTTACTGGTAGTGACTATTTTAAATTGATATAGTTTTGAAAAAGAGTAAGAAAGATCACCCACCCCCTCCCTCGTGAACAGTGTCTGAATGATCGTTAGGAGACCAACCTCTTACAATGAAATTGCTTTATTTGCGTGTAGGGAAGGAGCCGGAGATGGGATTGCATACTCGTGCGTGCGTTATGGGGAGAAAGATGACTTGCACTGCACCTGTTCTGTTTTCTCAGTATAATGAACAATAAAATAATTGTGGATAGGAGACTTTCTTCTGGTGACATGTTTTGGTCATGTTTGTGTGCTATTGTAGTTACTGCTGTGGTCTTGCCTATAGTAAAAGAGCCAAGTGCAATGATGTCATACGAATGCTTGTAAAATCATTTAATCAAGTTGGTATTGGTAGGATTTCTAGTAATATACTGTTTTTTTTTAATAAAAAATATTATAAATAAAAGGATAAAATAAATATATGGTCAACTCAACCATTACTTGGGCACCTAGATGTCAGTCTCTCCTAGATTCGCGTCTTATCATTCCACCGTGAGATGGGACCCATTTAACAAAGAGCTTGCCCGCGATGTAAGGACACGCGATTCATTTAATTGACTATAGGTCAGTGTACCAATGATAATAGAGGACTTCTTGTCACGAGGCCGACATCATTTGAAATGCTGACCCCACATTTTGAGAGGAGAGTTGTATGTTTACGTCATCGTGATGTAAGGATGCGCGTGATGGTTGACAGGTATTTAACAGAACAACAAGTTAGGTACGACCGAGTGATGTAGGGACATCCACGTGAGGGCTGAAAAAGACTTATTTTTATTTTCCAAGGAGAGGCGAGAAGTCATAATTATCCATATGCACCCCAAAAAAAAAAAAAAAAAAAAATTTCAGCATTTAAAATTTTGGTCAAGATAAATTAATTCAAAAATAATGGTTATAATTCCAAAGGGTAAAAAACACCTTTTAATAAAATTTTTTACCTTATTTAAAAAAAAGAAGAAGATGAAAAGTAGTCCAGACAAGGAGAAGAAGAAATAGTTTGAAAATTAAAAACCATAATTAATGTGATACGGGTAGACTTTGGACTTATTTAATAAGGCTCACCTTTTGAAAGCATCAATTTTTTTTTCCTAATTAAAAGGAAAAATGGAGTTTCCCTGCAATAATTCAATTGACTCGTACATGTGAGAGTGAGACAGAGGGAGAAGTGGAACCTTTCAACTAATTGAGCTAAAACTTTGGTTGATGGGTTAGAATATTTTTTATGGGGGCAAGATGAAGATGATGACCCAGTGGCCATTGAACATGGCCTTTGCCTACACCCAATAATGCTGGACATACTTAAAGGCGTTCTAAAAGATTGTTGATTGGGACAAATATCAACACTGGAAATACCCTCTAATAATTATTAATGACATATCCTCCAGAGAACCTTCAACTTATACTAAAAAAGAAAATATCATTTTTTTTTGGTTGAATGGGAGATTGCAACCAACCTTAAGGTTTGAGTAATGACCCATTTTCCTTCTTCCATTTCCAATTTGCCCCCATTCTTTCTTTCTCCATTTTTTGCCCCACCTAAGATTACTAAAGAAAGGGTATATGGTTGACTAGCTTGTGTGGATATAATGTTTCAATATATCCATCAACGAACAATCCATTTAATAAGATGAGGTGTCACATCTTTTAATCAAATCTTGATTTTGAAATTTAAGAATGAAAAAAATGAAAGAGTAGGCTCTTAAATATGGTTTTTATAGATGCTTGAATCGGATTAATTGGAATATGATTTCGGATACGGACGGTAGATAAAAAGAATAATGCCTCAATATATGTACTTTTAAGTTTCTAGACTGTCTTGGAAAAATGGAACTTATAATTTGATTTAGTCCCACTTTGGGCTGTTGTCAATTTCCATACTAAACATGAATTCGTATCAAAGGATAAGATTGTCTCGCATATTCCTCCTCCATATGCTATTATAATGCGTCCAAAAGGTTTTTTTTTCTTAATACATTATACAGGTATCAACCAACCAATTAGTGGCAGATCTAGAACTCAATGACAGTGGGAGTAAAATATTTTCACAAGAGCAATGATCAAGGTACAATATCTTGAATTTAATGAGAACAATATTTATTTGATATGTAAAAATTAGTGGAATTATATTGGTATAATGGAAGCAATTGTCCACCCTATTTTCTATGTGGTTCCGCCACCACAACGAACCTTTCTTAAAAGAGGAAAGGAGATTAAAAGAAAGAACGTTCGGGTCAAAGATCAATTAAATTAACATATTGATTAGCTTGTTTACATTTTTCAAAGCTCTTTTTTTTTCCTTAATTTTTAATTTGGTAACGCCGAAGCGTTACCATGAATAATTTCATTAATTATAAAAATGTCAACTCGAACTATAATTATTATTATTTTTTTCACATCTTATACATGTAAAAAAGATTTAAAAAAAAATCATAATTCATATACATGTACATGTATATAATGTGGGACTCACCCATCTTATGAAGAAAGCTTGAAGTCGGTATGGCCCACATAAGATTGAAAACCAGGTCTCATCTTCTTGGCCTCTTATTAAGGTGCTTCTGGTTCTAGTCCACTTGCTTCACTAGATGCTCGAACACATTGGGATTTCGTCGACAAGAATCACGAATAAAATAAACAGGGTTCATATTTTCTATATGGCTAATTATTGGAGTACAGTGCAGGGGTTCTGTTCAACAACAAGGGGACTAAGCATTATTTTCTAGCTCCCATTCTAACTGTCGAAGAGAAATTAAGTATGTGACCATCTTCACAAAGCTTGGAAACTACATCCTCTGCAAGTGTAACCAAAACCACCCTACTGAATGGACCATCCCCACCCCTGCGGTGCAGGTAGGATCAAAACTTGACCGTTCTCGGATACCGGCTCTATGTGGCAGGAAATGCGCATTAGCTCCATTCCTCGCCCAAATATGGCCATATATGGATCTATATAGTCCAACTTAGCGCAAATTAGGTCACGACTATTACTTAAAGAAAGCATTTGATCGTCGCTCTGCTCGAGTGACTCTATCTGATCATTAATCGCCTCTATGTCAATTTTTTCCAACACATTTCTTATTGCCATGGCAGCTTTTGATAATTTAACTTCACTTAGACCTTCCCCATTAACCTTATTATAAGCCATGCAATTTCTGAAGAACCCTTGATCCAGGTTAAGCAGTTTCTCATGTCAGAGCAAAAGGACATGTGAATGAGCCCATTCTTTTTTCCCTTAGTTGATACTGACCCAAAAGAGCCCTGCTAAAGCCTCAAAGGGAGATGGGCTTTGGATTGGGCCTTTGCAAAGCAGGCCCGAACCATGCGATTCCAAAAATTCTAGGGTTATAGTGGAGTGTTGGACAGGACTTTGTGTGGTTGAGTTGTTAGCAGAGGATTTGTGGAAGTCGACTACTTGGGTATGATGGTTGTGGTTTGGGTCTCTGTTGCTGGGCCTTCTTGGGGGTAATGGGTGAAACAGTGGTGGTTTTAGCATTTCACCTGTCAGGCTTATGTCAGCACATGCCTTGAGAAACATAGTTGCAGAAATTGGATCTGATAGGAGATGTGTGCAACTCAGCCCTACAGCTAGACCCCCTTCTTCAAATTCAGTCAACCACAATGAAGAGGAAAAAAACAAAAAAAACACACACACACACACACACAGAGAGAGAGAGAGAGATGATGATGATGCTTCCATCTCTATTTTTTATTTAATATAGGCATTGGTTTATTATGAAAAATATCTTATTATTTGAGCTATTGATATACTTTTTCTATTATCAATTATCAATGACTTGCGGATTTAGTAATAGGGAACTAAATTTCCTCAAAAGCATCAACATTTCAATGTAAAATATTTTTTAGAAGGAAAAGAATTTGTTTGATTATTTTCAGTATTTTGGACCTATAGTGGTTTTTTTTTTTTTGGGGGGGGGGGGGGGGTACCTGAACATAGAAGGTGGACCAAAAATATGGCAAATGGAACATTTCCACCCAGTGAGCAAGCTTAAGCTGCTTTTCACTGTCAACATTCTCCAACCACTCCTCTACACTACCCTTAGTCCTAGCCTCAGACCATACGAACTCCTGCATCATTGCACTTTATCATCCAATGCCCTTTCTCATTTCTCTGCGATCTTCCTGTCACAATTGGGTAGCTTGTAAGCATCTCTGCAAAACGCTCTCTTAGTATTTTTGTCATCTCACCGGGTTCTCTATCAATCTGAGATCAATAATAGTACACCATTTTAATGTGTTTTGATTCCATGGCACGATCAAAAACTGAAAGTTGGTGAAACTTTCCTGGCTGCACCGCTTTGGTGCTAACTGCGGTTCGCTTGCAAATAAAGGAGATGTCAGCCATGCTAAAATCTTAAGACAATTCTTGTTCAAGGTCTTAGTGAAGGTAGCATTGGTCGCAGGTTTATGTTTATATGGTATGGTATTGTAGGACACCGGGATCATGTAACCTAATTTTGTGC
Organism: Dillenia turbinata; assembly: GCA_037126225.1. Classification (NCBI taxonomy): domain Eukaryota; kingdom Viridiplantae; phylum Streptophyta; class Magnoliopsida; order Dilleniales; family Dilleniaceae; genus Dillenia; species Dillenia turbinata. Next base: position 3,767,497 of record JBAMMX010000014.1, read on the forward strand.
ATACCAGAACAAACAACCCCTATAAAGTTGGGGAAATGCAAATTTCATGACTTGGAAACACAATGGGAGTTTAAGTTTACCCAACACGATACCCATGTTCTTTTGGGCCTTTCTAATTGGGCCTCCGTAAATGAAGGTTTTTTTTTTTTTTTGGTACAAAGTTTGATAATTATATTAGTTTCGACTAAATTCGATTTAAGACGAATCTCTTTCAACACCTATTTTCTCTCTATACAAGATCTGAATCCAAAACTTTATTTAAACGATGCCAATACTCGGCCACTAGATCAATTAGGATTTGATAATAAATGAATGGTCTAGAAATAGTTGCAGTTATCAACGCTTAATTGGTCCAGTGGCTAGACACCAATATCGATACCTAAGATCTCGGATTCGAGTATTATGTATGATAAAAATAGATTTCGGGAGTATTTCCCTTAAGGTGAAAAGACCCTCATATTATCAGCTAATTCATCAGTCACCTATCCGATTGATATCATACACATTTATCAGCCAATTGGTCTCTATTTTATCCTCCCTTTGTTATTCATATTTTTTGTTCATTGGCAAACAATATTCTTGCAATTCACTACCGGTTTATAATAATTACAGCTGCTCTCATCTTCATTCATACTTCTATTTTTTTGAAGGTGAAAAAACCCTCAAAAGTTGAAATCATGAATTTGAATCTAATTCAAAGAAAATTATTGATAAAATTATATTTAGATTTTTTTAAAAAAAAATATTATGAGGGAGATATGCCTTATACACAAAAATTTGAATCCTAAGTCTCAGAGTTGAGAGAGAAGAATTATGATCACTAGATTATCTCATTCGGAATGGAGATATGCGTTATCAAGCATTGTACCAAGCAACTCAATTTCTTAGCATGTAGAAAACCTTAATAAAAATATTTTTGGTACATTAGAAGAAACCCCAATATGATTTGCTTGTTAACAAGTTATCCTTTTGTGATTTATTCCATAACCTCTTGATTAAAAAAATTAAAAATTTAAAAATTAAATTTCACGCATTAGAATAAACAGTTTTTATGTGGTAAATTGTAATTAACATGAGAGAGAGAGAGAGAGAGAGAGAGAGAGTTGATCATCATCTCCCTCAAGCAAGCCTTGACTACCCACTCAAACACTCTCAAATCTCTTCATTCTTTCAAATTTTTCATTGATTTTTCATAACTTTCATCGCCATTATCATCATCTGATCATCAACATCTTTATCACATTTCTCATCCCAAATGTTTCCCCACCACCATTCGAAGCCTCTTCCTCCACCACCTGCGCGATGACCATAATGTCAAAGTTTTATGCTAATTGGTAATTGAATCGCAATGTTTTCTTTCAATTTTTTTAATATATAAATCAGATATTTTAAGAGTTTCATATCTTGATTTTATTATTTTTTTAGAGCAAATTTGAGATTAAGAAATTCAATAGCAAATTTCTATAACCAAAATTCATTAACATCATCAAATCATTGATCAATTTTTGTTTTTGATTCAATAATCAATTAAAAAACTAGTTCAATATGAAAGGGGAAACATTGTGGATGACGTGTGAGAGACAACTAAGAAAGAAATAAACAAGTAAGAGAGAGAAAAAATGTACAATTTTTAATGGTATTTTTGAAAAAAGTTTAAAATTAACTGCATATTTGAGTTTTCGTGTTTCCTTTAGTCATTTTCTTCTCTTTAAACTATGTTTGTTTTTCTCATCCTCTTCGTCTTCCCAAAATCCTTATTAAACTTCAATTTATATTATCAATGTGATAATTATATATTGATACTAATTATTAAACTCGACTCACATATTAATTTGTGTGTTTTAAAATTTATAAATTAATCCGTTGAATTATTGGATTACTAATTCAAGTGTTAATTTTTTTTATTATTTTAAAATATAAAAAATATATATAATTATATTTTTTTAATTATAATTATATTGAAATCTTGGCGTCCTTTTAAATATCATTATATTCTTTAATTGGAATGGACGTGTACCCGTTGCATAACAACTCTCACTCAGCCTCTCTCTCTCTCTCGCTCTTCCCATTCTTTTTCTGTTTTATTACCTCTCTCATTCCCCTCTTTTTCTCCCATTCTCACTTTCACTGTCTCTTTGTCACCTGGGGCATCAGACCTTCCATATGGAACCCCGCTCTCTCTAAAATCACATCCAAAAACTCAAATCTTTTTTCTAACTTCAAACTCTTAAATTACATCTTTTCTCCTCTATAAACCCATGTGAAACCACAATTTTAAGTTTTGTTGTACAAAAATATTTATAAATTATTTTTAAGTTATTAAATATTTTAATCACTTCCCAAACCACTTCGAGTAGTGACTTTTCATTTGAATCTCAATTTCTGTGACTCTAAAGGTACCATTGGAAGATGATTTTTGTATTTTTTATTTCTTTTGAGTTTTTAAAATATATGACATTCGTAGGTCGATGCCCGGGGCTTTGTACGGTTGATTGCATAAACTATCCGATTTATAAATCGACGAGTAACATAAATGGGTCGAAGGTCTAACTATGGTACTGATATCGTCTCCAATTTGATAACTGTTAGAATTTTTAGGTGACTCAACACGCAGCGGAAGTAATAAAATAATTTTCGGAATCGTAAAAGGTTAGGGTTCGCGATATACCTCAATCGGTGATTCGAAAATCGTCAGAACCGCAAACTCCCGATCTGAACTTCTCGTAGTCGGGATGATAATCACGATGAACGGACTATCACCGTAATGCCACAACGATCCAACCCTCAACCCGATGAATCGTAGACGGATCCGGAAACCCTCGAAAAATTAATCGTTCTTCGCAACAATTAATTTTTCCACTCTTAGAAATATTTTTCCTACTCGAAAAAATATCTCCTCTCAATTTTCTCTCAAAGAAAAATGAATTGAATGGATAGAGCAAAAGTCTCTCACCATTAACAGGAAGAAGGCTGCTGTTTTTTTTTTTTTTTCTTTTTCGAAGAACAAAACGTAAATTCACTCTTCCGTTTGCTCTCTCACATAGGAAGGTAAGTCACACACCAATAATGGAAAATGTGACTCCATTAGCTAATAACTCAACCATTAATCAAGGAAGGTAATTAAGGAGAGAGAAATGAGGGGTAGGGATTTGGTAACTGCCCCACGTGGGCATACCAATCAACATCTCCCACTTGCACACGAGGGCACTTCATCTCCGTCAAAAGATCACAACTCATGCGATCTATCACATCACCCTACAGGGTTTTCATATAGGGTTGGTCGTCGTGCGACTAGCGAGTACACTGCAGAACAAAGACTTCTCGATACACCTGTTAGGATGATCGAGTAGTCACCGTTAGTATCAAAAGAAAACTCGCAGTACCCCAGATCCAAGACTAATCGTATCCATCGAGCTACTTTCCTCATCGAAAGTAATCCCCAGATATCGCTCGACTATGTATTCACTAGTATGTTCAAATCCCTACATGGATGAACATAAAAGACCGGTCGGTGAATACAAAACCGTGATACAATGTCAATTGGTCTTCCTTTTCCCAAACTCGAATCTATCGATCCCAACTCAATCGCTTTCCTAGACTGTCCCTCGGACCTCAATTTATATTCCGGGCCATCGGTAAACGGACTAAAGTAGCAAACACCGAATCGAATCTCAAGATACAGCGGAAAGTAATAAGGGCACTTGAGATCCCACTCAATGGATCTCGGGTCTCACACAGTGGGGCTTGGGGATAAATATCAAATAACTGTCTCAAATAATAAAGCTCCCACTATCCCAAGTCGTCTTTTCACACGTGGTATGAAACACGTGCCACAGTGTTATTCCCCCATCTCTCAAAGGGCATATGTCAGATTTCTCTAACACTGTGCAGGTATAGGGACTCAGTCTACACATAAGACTTTACCCGGGAGATCTCAAAGAGAGTACCTCGGAGACAATATCACAAAACGCGAGGTGATATCCGAGATCTCAAACCCGGCTACTCACGAGCAACATGGATGTGGGTACTTCCATGTCGGTCATGTCGCACATGACCTCATCCCGAACACGCATCGGGCGACTTATGTTCTAGCGGGGCTACTCTCAAAGCCTCTTACGGCTAGAATCCGTCTCATCTCCACTCACTCGAGGCCGGAGGTGGTCACTCGTGTGAGAGAGTCGACCTTGCCTGCCTGACACATCTATTATCACATCACATAATATATATGACAATAAAGGTAAGTGCATTAAAGAAAATATAACACAAAAGTGACTGAATAATGCACTAGAATCATATATATATAAAATCAATAAGCATCAACGTCATCAATAAGTACAAGATGAGAAATGTCAGTAAATTCCCAAACCCAATGACTCTCTATGCCCTAGAAAGGAGTCTCTAGTGATGGGTTTGGTGAAGGGATCAGCCACCATGCTGTGTGTCGAAATGTACTTGACGGTCACTTCACCCTTCTCGATGATGTCTCTAACATAATGAAATCTAGTGTCAATGTGTTTGGTCCGACCATGAAACTTGGGATCTCGTGTGTAGGCGATAGCGGCTTGATTATCACAATAAATCATCACTGGCCTCCCACTATCCGCTACAATCCCTAAGTCGTCCGGGTGAGTCTACGGAGCCAAACACTCTCCTGACGCCTGCCGAGCATGCCACGAACTCGGCCTCCATCGTAGATAGAGCAACACGAGTTTGCTTCTTCTTTGCTCCAAGAGATGGCCCCGCCATTGAGCAAGAAAGCAAAACCTGATGTCGATTTGCGCTTATCCAAATCGCCTCCCCCGGTCGGCGTCGAATATCCCACAAGGCGCAAATCACCTCCCCCGTAACACAAGGAGAAGTTCGCAGTTCCTTTTAGATATCGGAAAATCCTTTTCACTGCTCTCCAGTGATCCCTTCCAGGATTTGCCTGATATCTGCTCACTAGACCAACTGCATAACAAATGTCCGGTCTTGTACACAACATTGCGTACATTAAACTTCCCACTGCACTGGAGTAAGGTACTTTACTCATTTCCCTTACTTCTTCCTGAGTTTTCGGACACATTTCCAGGCTCAGGCCCTCACCTTTGGCGATCGGAGTATCTATGGGATTACAATCACTCATCCCAAAACGTTCGAGAATTTTCTTAACGTAGGTCTCTTGTGAAAGAGCTAACGTCTTTCTCGAACGATCCCTCCGGATCTGAACTCCGAGGATGAACTCGGCTTCACCCATGTCTTTCATGTCGAAACGGATGACAACCATGCTTTGATGGTCATTAAATGCTCAATGTTGTTCCCGGCCAACATTATATCATCCACGTACCTCGACTGGATCACAAATGAGTTATCGGAACGAATCAGATAGATACAATGATCCTCCTCGACCATCGTAAAACCGTAAGATATCACCTCCTCGTGAAATCTTAGGTACCACCGCCTGGATGATTGCTTTAGGCCGTATATCGACTTCGAAGTCGACAGACCTTATCCTCGTGACCTACTAGAACGAACCCCGGGGGGCTGTTCCATGTAGATCTCCTCATCCGGGCTCCCGTTAAGGAAAGCGGTTTTAACGTCCATCTGATGCAACTCTAGATCCAAACTAGCGACAATCGCCAAAAGCAAACGGATCGAAGTAAACTTGACTACTGGAGAGAAAGTCTCCTCGTAGTCAATGCCCTTAGTCTGCGTGTAACCCTTGGCTACCGAGACGGGCCTTGTACTTCTCAATCGATCCGTCGGCCTTTCTTTTAATTTTGAGAACCCACTTGTTCCCAATGGCCTTTCTATCCTCAGGAAGGTCAACTAGCTCCCAGACTTCGTTGACTCTCATTGATTCTAATTCTTCGTGCATGGCCCCGTAACCATTGGTCCTTTGCAGGAACTCTCGAGAGCCTCTGTACGGTCCTCGGCTCTCCGTCGTCCTCGGGAGTCACAATGAGGATCTCATCCTCAATCGGGAAGCGGCGACGAGGCACTTGTCCCCGACTACTCCTGCGAGGAGTGAGAGAACCTACACCCTCGGATGGACCGCTCCCACTAGGACCAAGATCCGTAACCGGGTCTTGTGTCCCGCCGCTGGGTTCGTTTGAGCCATTAGGCTCATCCATCTCATAGAAGGTAAAATCTCGATCGATTTCTCCTCTCTTAGGGAAATCACTCTCGAGAAAAGTGGCATCACGAGACTCTATCTCAGTGACAGTGCCGTCCGTATGTTCTCCTAGGAACACGTATCCTTTGGAGTGTTCAGAGTATCTGATAAAGATACACTTCTTTCCTCGTGGGCCTAACTTGCCGTACTTATGCGAGGAATCGTGAACGTACGCGGCGCAACCCCATGGTCTTAAATGGCTAAGGTCAGGCTGTCTCCCTGTCCAAAGCTCGTATGGGGTGCTGACTACGGACTTCGTCGGAACACGGTTAAGGACGTAGGTTGCAGTCAACAACGCATCCCCCCAATGGGAGATAGGTAAGTTGGCCTGCGCCATCATCGACCTCACCATCTCCAACAGAGTCCTATTCCTTCTCTCGGCTACTCCGTTCTGCTGAGGAGTAGCAGGAATAGTCAACTGTCTAGTGATACCTCTATCGGAACAGAGCTCTTTAAACTGCTCAGACAGATACTCGCGCCCTCGATCGGTTCTGAGAGTTTTCACCCTCAAGTCTAGCTGATTCTCAACCTCGCTAATAAACCTCCTGAAGCACTCTAGTGCCTCAGACTTGTGCGAGATCAGATAGACATAACCGAAACGCGTGTAGTCGTCTATGAACGTAATAAAATACGTGGCTCCGTTTCGGGCTCTCACATTCATGGGTCCGCAAATATCGGAATGGACCAACTGCAATGGAGTCCCAGCTCTCATTGCTTTCCCAAATGGTTTTCTAGTAGCTTTGCCCGCAAGGCAAAACTCACATACGGGCAACGGACCTTGGTTAGCGGGCCCAACAAACCACTCGTAGCTAACCGGGTCATCCTCTCTTGCCCTATGTGGCCAAGTCTACTATGCCATACATTCACATCATCCACTACACTATCAGATGCAAAAGCAATAGTAGATGAAGAATTAATTTCATAATATGAAATCATATCCAGTACATAAAGTCCCTCATGGACCAAACCGGAACATATTAAAGAACTGTCATAAGTTATGGAAACTCTAGAGTTTCCCAAAAACAGAGAATATCCTAGCAAATCCAAACAACGGACAGATACAAGGTTCCGCCTTATTTCAGGAGCATATAATACATCATGAAGGTACAAGACTTGATCACTTTGCAGCATTAACTTGCAAGTGCCAATCCCTTTAACTTCAATAAATGCTCCATTCCCCACGTACAGCCTCCTCGCTTGGGGACTCAAACGGCGGAACTCCACGTACGCGCTCCTGTCCCGAGCTACATGGTCCGTGGCTCCTGAGTCTACAATCCACAAAGGAGAAGAGTTAGCGAGCATCACACTAGATGACACGTAACTCAAACCATGTAAAGAAGAAGGATATACCTTTCGCTCGCCACACTCGCGTGCGAAATGCCCAAACTTGCCACACACGTAGCACTGGACTTTGCTCTTATCGAGCTCCTTCTTCTTGCTTTTCTGCCCTTTGTCGTCGGTCTTGGCAGATTGCTTCCTCTTGCCTTGGCCCTTGGCTTTCTTCTCATGCTTGCGCCACTTGCGCTTTACACCTCGAGAGCCCTTACTCGACTCCGCAAAGTTAGCATGAGCAAAAGAAAACCTAGCCACCTCCTGACGCTCCTCCTCGAGCTCACAATGCCTACTCACGTCCATGAAAGTACGAATACTCTCAGTGTGCGTGAGATAGGTCTTAACCACATCCCAAGAGTCAGGCAAGGACTGGATCACACCCAATACCTGAAGCTCATCAGACATCGGCTCCCCCATGTTCCTCAAAGAGGCGATCATACTCGACATATGCATTAAATGCTGCTTCATAGTATGATCACGCCTCTTCTTGTAGGTGATGAACTTGTAGGTCAGCATCCTCAACTTAGGAGCGCGACGGGTGCCGTATAGCTCTCTCAGAGCATGCCAAATCGACCGTGCAGTAGGATACTGCTCATAAATGGGGATCATCTCATCGTGCATCTCGCTAAGGAGGATCACCCTTGCGAGGCCATCCTTCCTCCTCCAAGCACGATATACCTCCTGATCCTTTTGTGCTTGTGCTGTGGTACCCTCCCCGGGGTCCACCATCTCGTTGTCAAGAACCTCCCCGAGTTCTTGTTCCTCGAAGACAAACTGAACTTTCCGGTGCCAAATCTCATAATTGTCACCGTTCAGCTTGTCTCCCTTCACGAGATCTAATACGACATTCTTCGTTGCAGCCATGTCTCTGTTACACAGAAAAATAGACATTAGTGACAAATTGATGCTTAAATCACAAATTTTATGTACCCTACGAATCATCAAAACCAAAATGACTTGAATACAGTCCCAAGACGAGCGTATGAGTCAACGGACACCATACACCACAATCCGGGATTGCATCTTACCATTCGGAATGCGATTCGGTACATAAAAACCCACAATAAGTCACTTTTATCACAAAAAAAAAACTTCAAAAATCAGAAAAATCCGATTTTCAGACGACCTACGCGCCGCCGGGAGGGTTCACGCGCCGCGGTCCCCGGCGGCGCGTCCCACGCGCCCCACGCGCCGGGAGCGCCCCGGGCGCGTGCGGGGCGCGCTGCGCGTCCCGCACGCGCCGCACGCGCCGGGACGCGTCGGCAGACGCGCCCGACGCGGGCGCGCGGGCGATGCGCCTGCACGCGCGCGCCCGCGTCACTCGGGCCGGACCCGGACGCGGGTCCGGGTGGGACCCGGAACCCGGTCCGGATCCGCCGGTTTGGGTCGGGTCCGAACCGGTTCGGGTCTGACCCGGTCAGACCCGACCTATCACGCGCCTATGCGCGCGTGTGTGTCACGCGCCAGGGCGCCGTGCGCCGCCGCGCCTGCGCGCGTGTGGTACACGCGCCGGCCGTCCTCCTGTGCAGACGCGCCTCCTCGCGCGTGTTCTGCACGCGCCTGACTCGTCTTCTTCGCCCGAGAGCCTGCAACGCGATTTTCCGGGTATTTTCTCCGACCCGGTACCGAAATCTCAAATTCCGGTGTTAGAATTAAACAATATATATATCAAAATGCAGATCTAAATTAGACAATTACAGATCTACAATTTTTATTAATTGATTTGACCTAAAACTCGTCAAATCTGGGGTTCAAAAGTTCGGTCTCCATTCGCGGCAGAATGCTTCAACCGGAATTTTCATGGCCTAAACGTGCTCATAAAATTACGAAAAAAAATATATTCGTGTTCTACACAATTTGGGTGACACAGTGGTATAACCGGATTCACGAAACTCATCCGTAATCCGGACCCCAATTTTTTATACCCTATATTTCAAAACCCAAATTTTTTATTCCGAAAATTATTTAAATAATTCTAACATGCTCTGATACCAATGTTAGAATTTTTAGGTGACTCAACACGCAGCGGAAGTAATAAAATAATTTTCGGAATCGTAAAAGGTTAGGGTTCGCGATATACCTCAATCGGTGATTCGAAAATCGTCAGAACCGCAAACTCCCGATCTGAACTTCTCGTAGTCGGGATGATAATCACGATGAACGGACTATCACCGCAATGCCACAACGATCCAACCCTCAACCCGATGAATCGTAGACGGATCCGGAAACCCTCGAAAAATTAATCATTCTTCGCAACAATTAATTTTTCCACTCTTAGAAATATTTTTCCTACTCGAAAAAATATCTCCTCTCAATTTTCTCTCAAAGAAAAATGAATTGAATGGATAGAGCAAAAGTCTCTCACCATTAACAGGAAGAAGGCTGCTGTTTTTTTTTTTTTCTTTTTCGAAGAACAAAACGTAAATTCACTCTTCCGTTTGCTCTCTCACATAGGAAGGTAAGTCACACACCAATAATGGAAAATGTGACTCCATTAGCTAATAACTCAACCATTAATCAAGGAAGGTAATTAAGGAGAGAGAAATGAGGGGTAGGGATTTGGTAACTGCCCCACGTGGGCATACCAATCAACAATAACAAAAACATGCAGGAAAAAATTGTCTGACTCGATCCAGATTTAATGGTGATGGTGCTCAACATAATCATTGGATACAGACTACTTCGATTCATGTTTTCAATTTCGAAACTGTTGGGGATGTGTTGCGACTCCATAGATATCGGCTTTTTATAGACTTGAATGATTATCATCAAAATAGATGTAATACCTACAAAAACGGCCAGAGGGTATTCCGACGGGGAGACTCCGACACTCAAGTCAGAAAAACAGTTTTCGAATGAAAGAGAAATAGACTGAAAGCTCAAGGGAGTGATTCTCTATGATTAGAGTATCCAATGTGTGAGGCCAATAGAGTGTACCTGATTTGGAAGATTTTAGGATATCTTATACCTGTGAGAGTCGTGCGCCGTCGGAATACTTTAACCCTACTTTCCTTATCGAATAGATCCGAAAATCTCGGGAGTTCAATATTCCAAATTAGTCATGATTTTCATATTTTGGGAAGTTTTTGTTTTCTGGTGGGATCATTTTCTCAACTGAAAGATATTAAAGATACTGCTTTCAAATAGGAAATCAGAATTATTAGGATATTTCGAATTTCTCTTGGAATCGTTAGAGCTGTTGGCTATCGATCGGTCATTCGACCAATGAAGGGTCTTCAGAGTTTGTTCGCTTGATGGATCAGCGTTTGCATACCCGATCGGAGCGATTACTTTTATTAGATAAATCACGTTCAGGAGGTCTGAGCGACTGAGACCCTATCGTTCGTGAGATCTGGGCAACAAAGACCCTTCGGTGAATAGTCATCAGAAATATTTGAATGTTGATCGGTAGCTATCATTTGTGGGCTTTTCAAGAGTTAACCCTTCTAGTAGGATCTTCGACCATATCTCATCATTTGCCACCGACTTATGGTCACCTTGATAAAAAGGCGCCATGAGTAATGATTATTGCAAAAGGTACGAAACTTTTAAATGTGACTTCTATCGCTTTAGTTTCGGTGAATCATCTTTTGTACGCTTCATAAGGATTCACGCTTATCGAATGATCACATACCCCAACATTCTTATTGCTCTTCTAACTTTTCTCTGAAGAACCTCTTCTTGTAGACAAAATGCCGAAAGATTCTTCCTCATCACAAGGTATAGGCAGTATATGGAGCGCCATGACCGAAGAGGATCTAATGGAAGTCCAAAGGGAGATGTCGTTCGGAAGCGACTTTGAATTAGTGTTGCTCGGTGAAGGGGACAAAGCAAGTCATGCCCCTGAGCGTTGTGTTCTGATGTACAAACAGTGCGTAAAGTATGGTTTGAAGATCCCATACACGAGCCTACTAGCAGAGGTTCTGACATAATGGAACATCCACCCTTCGTTGCTCATCCTGAGCGCTTGGCGTTTCGTGATTGCTCTGATTTCCTTTCTAGGGTTTATTCGTGTTCACTTCGAATTGGAGATTTTAGAGGCCCTTTTTTCTTTAGGGCGTTGCAGTTCCAAACGTTCTACCCATGGTTGGTATAAGCTGCAAACCCAACGGGAGTCTTGTTGGAGGTTTTTCTACAGCGAATCTCAGGATAAACATTGGATGTATAAATTCTTCTACGTGAGATTTCTAAACAAGGACCTCCTCCCAATGTTTCCGAATGCTAACCAAGCTTCTTTCTTGAACATAAAGATCTAGAATGTCCTTCGTCATTCTCATCACCTACGAGCTGTCGGCCGCTACTGTGAGGCTCATTATCGGAGCCTTTGGGTAGATCTCTTGATAGAGGACCAAATGTTGTTGTTGTCCGGCTTGCTGGTGGATGAAGCAAGACAGATCACCAAGCCTATCTTACTGGAGCGACAGAGAATAGAGTTGGTTGATTTGTGTCATTCGTAAATGCTTTTCTTCTCAATGAGATCTCTATCGAGCGGGAAGTGTGACCGAACTCAAAGAGAAAGGCAGTTGATAGCTCCTCTGAGTCCCAACGGAAAAGATCAAGGGTTCGATCGCTTAGCCCACTCGCCGGTGAGGAGGAGCCAATGGGAACTAGAGAACATGAGCATTTTCAAGAACACTCCGAAACGGGAGAGGGCCAACCTATCGGTCATCCGGTGACCCTTGATGCACCCCTTGAGGTCGGGGAGGGGAACGTTCAAGACGAGGAATTCCTTGAGGTGACTAGGAGTGCTTTAGCTCAGGATTCACAGTGGTAGGAAGGGGCCCCAGCAGTACATGCTTCTGCTTCCGCTCCAAGAGAAGCATCGGAATGGTCTCCTCAAGGATCCCAATGTCTTCTGCAAGACATAGAGGATGAGTACAACGTTCCACCACCTATTCCAGTTGAGTCTCTCGTTAGAGAAGAGGATGATTTTGAAGAAGGATCGATGGCGGTCTGTATGAGGGGTTGTCAGTTTAACTTCATTGATTCACAAGCGACACTGCAGCTGACCGAAAGGTTTGAGTTTTCTCCAAAACTCACCCTCCAAATGATGCCACTTGATTGCATCGACAAGGCTATTCACTCTCTTTGCCTTACGGTGATCATTCCCTTCGTTCGAGCTATGTTTGGTTTTGTTACCTCATGACTATGATAAATATATTTGTTCCCAAACCTCGGTCTTGACCAAATTTTAAAAGAAACGGAGAAGAGAGTGCGATGAGCAAGTCATCCGCTTGAGCAACCAAGTGTTAGCGCTGAAGGACATTCTAGAGAACAAGGAAAAAGAAGCCGAAGAGGAGAAAAACAAACAAATTGATCAACTTCAAGTGGTCTTTACCCTGACCCAAGAGCATTGCGAAAGGTTGGAGGCTGAGGCGCGTGTTCAGGAGGCCAGATTGGCGACCGCTGAAACGTTAGCTCATTTTCGGGAGGAATCTCTTCAAAATACTGAGTGGGAAGTAACCGATCTTAAGGCGTTCATTGCCAAAGATGCTAGATGCTGCCGACCGCCAGTTCTTTCAGCGTAGGTTACTCGAGTGTCTGAGATATGCTAGAGAGATAATTCACCGAATGGGTCTGGATGATGCTTTACCCCTAGTTGAGAAAGTTATAGCCACTCAGTGCTCGTCAGTCATTCCTGAGGCTCCTACTATAAATCCAGCTGCCAGGGGATCTACTTCTCGATGAGTCCCATCGTTCCCATCTGGTCTTTTATATTTTTCCTTCAGAACTTTGTATCCGAGTACTTTTGTTTTTAAGCAATCATTGCTTTACATTCTCGATTGAAGCTGTCTCACGATTTGATGTTATAATCCTTCGATGCACTAGCTTGCGCGGCCATTAAAGACTTCAGAGGGAGAGGAAGTTCCATTCACTTAGTAGAAACGTCAGATAGGTTGGGGTATGTCCACCCGTTCTGGGAGTCTCATCCATTTTTAACAATATGCTCAAACGATAGGATCTGGATAATTTAGATCCGTCATTCGGTAGAAACGTTAAATAGAGGGGCCGCGTCCACCCATTCGGAGAGTTCCATCCCAATTTAACGACACATTCGTTCAGAGGGATCTGGGCGTTTAAGACCCAACGTTCGATTAGAGACTTTAGAAATTAGGATCGTGTCCACCCGTTCGGGGAGTTCCATCCCAATTTAATGACAATTCATTCAGAAGGATTTGAGCATCTAAGAGCCGACGTTCGATTAGAGACTTTAGGAATTAGGGCCGTGTTCACCCGTTCGGAGAGTTCTATCCTAATTTAACAACACGTTCGTTCGGAAGGATCTGGGTGTCGAAAGCCTGACGTTTGATTAAAGACTTTAGAAATTATGGTCATATCCACTCGTTCGGGGGAGTTCCATCCCAATTTAACGACATATTTGTTCAGAAGGATCTGGATGACTGAGACCCGACGTTCAATTAGAGACTTTAGAAATTAGGGTTGTGTCTATCCGTTCGGAGAGTTCCATCCCAATTTAATAACACTTTCGTTCGGAAGGATTTGGGAGTCTAAAACTCGACGTTCGATTAGAGACTTTACGGATTAGGATCGTGTCCATTCGTTCGGGGAGTTTCATCTCAATTTAATGGCATATTCGTTTAGAAGGATTGCCCGATATTCAATTAGAGACTTTAGAAATTATGGCTGTGTCCAGCCGTTCGGGGAGTTCCATCCTAATTTAACGACACATTCGTTCGGAAGGATCTGGATGACTGAATCTCGACATTCAATTAGAGACTTTAGAAATTAGAGCCGTATCCATCCGTTCGGGGAGTTCTATCTCAATTTAACGATACATTCATTCGGAAGGATCTGGGCGTCTAAGACCCGACGTTCGATTAGAGACTTTAGGAATTAGAGTTGTGTCCACTCATTTGGGAAATTCTATCACAATTTAACGATACATTCGTTTGAAAGGATCTGGGCGACTGAGACCCAATGTTCAATTAAAGACTTTAGAAATTAGGGTTGTGTCTACCCGTTCGAGGAGTTTCATCCCAATTTAACGACACATTTATTCGGAAGGATCTGAGCATCTAAGGCCCTACATTCGATTAGAGACTTTAGGAATTAGGGGGTGATTCCTCCGTAGGTCATTAAGAATCTCATGCTACGTGCTATCAACAAGTAACAAGAGAACGCCGAAACCTCTATCAAGGGAAAAGCGCAAGAAACTCTAGGTCATATGCCTAACAAATGCTGGTGTGAACATAGGGCTCATGCCAGTTGTCTTTGTCACAGATTTGGAGAAGCTGTGGCTTGGGATCTAGTCTATTAGGTGGCTCATTCTCCCGTGATGCATTGTGTCTGTCGAGAGAAGGTAGATTCCTTCCTTTCATACTGATAAAATTCTGTAGTTTACCACTGCGAACCAAAAACTCCAACTCGTCCTTAAACCTTTTGCACTCATCGGTCGTGTGACCGTAGTCTCAATAGAAATGATAGTACTTGGACTTGTCTTTCTTAAGATCTTCTTCTGTGGGACAAGGGGACCATCTGACATATGATTTGTTTTTTATCTGATATAAAACCTAGCTTGGGGTCTCGTTTAGCAGAGTGCAGATGTTGAACTTTCGCGAGGGCAGAGCTCCTGGTTTGCTTCTTGTCAGAAAGGGTTAGCGAGGCGATCGGCTGCATTCCTTTCTGCTAGGATGGTTCCTCCGTTGGTCGGACACTTCCGCTTCTTCTACTACAATATACTTCTCCGTTCGAGAGTAAAATTCTTGGATGGTTGCCGGGGGTTTTTTCATAATAAAGATTTTCATGTCGGAAGAGCGCAAGCTCGTTAGGAGGGCAGCCAATGCGATATTATGGTCCAAAGCGGGGACCTTTAGCAACTCTGACTTAAATCTTTCCATAAATTCTCTCAGAGACTCTTCTTCCCATTGCTGTAATGATAGTAAGGAAGTGGATTTCTGCTTGGCTCCCCGGCTGATTATAAAATAAATCTCAAACTGTTGTCGGAGTTGAGTAAAACTCTTGATACTAAACGATGGGAGAGATTTAAACCATGTCAGGGCATTACCCCTGGGAGTAGTGGGAAAGTGCTTGCACATTACTGCGTCTGACAGGTCTCTAGAAACCATAACTGTTATGAAGTGGGCAACGTGGTCACGGGGGTCAGTTGTTCCATCATATCGTTCCATGGGAGGTAGAAGGACATCTCTTGGCATTGACTTTGAGGAAATCTTTGAGTCGAAGGGCGATTCACCTGAAGGGTGTAGGAGATCTTCCCCATTCCTTGCACCCGCCCTTTTAAGCTCGGCGGTCACAAATTGTTCGACTTGTTTCTTCAGATCTCCAAGGTCATATTGGGAGATCATCGATGGTTCATAATTAGCAGGAAGTTCTCATCTCGGTGATCGCTCATATTCGGACTCCGCTGCGGATGAGTGGCTGTTTGGTCCGAGAGCTCGGCTGAGTCCCTCCAATTGTTTACTCATTCTTTGCAGTCTCGACTCCAATCTCTCTATTTGGGGCTGGTTTGCCTGTTCTGGCACTGATACCATGACCGGCTATTCCTGAGCCGCGGGTTGTAGGATTTGCTCCGGACGAGACGGTTGGGGAGAAAATATATGATCATGAATTGAATGATTAGGTGCTGGAGAGATGATAGACTCAGTGGGTATAGGGGCGTGCCTTTCTATAGGGGACGGCTCTCGATGATGCTCTAGTTCTCAGAGGCATAGTTATCAAAATAACAGAGGTTGCTTTAATCTGTTCTTAAGGACGGTGCCAATCTGTTAGAAGTGAGTTGCGGCTTCACAGATACCGGCTCCTTATAGACTTAAATGGTTGCTATTAGAAGGGATGTAATACCTACAAAAACCGTCGGAAGGTACTCCGGTGGGGAGACTCCAATGCTCAAGTCAGAAAGAACTGTTTTCGAATGAAAGAAAAACAGACTGATAGTTCAAAGGAGTGATTCCCTGTGATTAAAGTGCCCAATGTGTGAGGCCAAGAGAATGTATTTGGTTTGGAGGATTTTAGGATATCTTATACCTGTGAGAGTCGTACGCCATTGGAGTGCTTCAACCCTACTTTCCTTATCAAACAGATCTAGAAATCTCGGGAGTTCAATATTCTAAATTGGTCGTGATTTTCATCCTTTGTGAAGTTTTCGTTTTCTGGTAAAATTCTTTCCTCAACTGAAAGATTCTAAAGATGCTGCTTTCAAATAAGAAATCGGAATTGTTAGGATATTTTGACTTTCCTTTGGAATCGTTAGAGCTGTTGGCTATCGATTGGTCATTCGACCAATAAAAAGTCTTCGGAGTTTGTTCACTTGATGGATCAGCAATTGGATACCCGAACGGGGCGGTTGTCTTTGCTTGATAAATCATGTTCGGGAGGTCTGGATGACTGAGGCCCTATCGTTCATGAGATCTAGGCGACTGAGACCCTTCAGTGAATAGTCATTAGGAATATTTGAATGTTAATCGGTAGCTATCCTTTGTAGGCTTTTCAAGAGCTAACCCTTCTAGCTGGGGCTTGGACCATGTCCCATCATAAACACTTTCAAATTATTGGAAAATGAAAAGGAGAGAGAAAGAAGTGGCATTATACAGACGGACCAAGGAAGACCATCTAGATAGAACCAAAGGAACACATTGACGTTAAATCAACTGAGTTCAACTATGATGATATTAAACCCCAGATGTCTGCAACTAATGTAGTGTTTTTAGGTGGATCTAGTGCTAACAAGGTTCTGATACCTAGTGATTTTGTACATTATTACAATATTTTCATTCGTAGTGATAATGGACATCATGTTTCTGTGATGGGATTAGAGCAAAACCGATAGATATTGGTGGAATCAGGGGGCTTGGTCATATTGCTAGGAGAGACTATCTAGGCAAGGAAGGTCGGGAAGAAGTTCATATTTGATCATTCCTGTAACACTGAACAAGTCCGGATATGTAAAAATGTACTCTAAATGTAATTATTTGAAAATTCCTACATTTTGTAAAATTTTAGAAGAGTAATTAATTTTAAATGTAAATGTGAATTTTTATTTTTTGGGTTGTTTGGGAGCTCCTCTAGATGAATAGACTTTTAATTTTTAACTTCCCGATCATTGGAGTCAATGGTTATTTAAATGTTTTGTGTTCGGTACTGTCGGCTATTTTACAAATTTGGAACTCTATCGGTAAATGAAGGAAGTTGTAATCTTGCAGTATACTTATTATTTTATAGTTTTTATATATCCATCGGTACATCCAATTTTCATATACCGTTCGATGTAGTGCATTCTACTTATATTATCTGACGGTACTACCCCACCCGGTCGATACCTTTTTTCTACTATCTCACTTTTCTATATGTTCGATGACATCCAATTCTGAATTCCTATTTTTATTATGAGATATCCATGAAATTTCTAGTTAACTATTTTGCCACCGATCAGTAATATTCTTGGCTGTTCGGTATAATTATCCATTGGTAATGTTCTTGATCGTTCGGTATAATGTGTTTTCATATATATGTTCTGTCACTTTGTCTTGTTCGGTCAATGAGGATTTAAGACTTCCATACATCTTTTCGGCTTGATGGACACTTGAATTTGGAAATTCTATATCATCCCATCGGCACAGTATATTCCCTCCAATTTCTCCCTTTGATATTGACCGAACAGCACATTCCTCTCATCGGCTCCCCCATTCAGCAATTCCCTTCAACATTATGCAATTCTGAAATTTTGCACTCTCAATTCCCTACTGTTCGGTGTACATACACACATATATTCAATACAAATTGACTCTCATCAGCTGGTCTTGTTCCATTCCCATTGATTGGCTTGAACACTCCTTATCGGTTAACAAGTGGACCCATTTGACCGAACACCTCATGCATCAATTTGCGAATTCCTCCACTTATGCCTTTGGTCTTCTTCTTCATTTGACCGAACACCATTGCTTTCATTTGACCGAATACCCCATTGCTTCCAACAATTTGCATTTTCTTCAAACACCGAACACCATTACTTCCAACAATTGCATTGCATTTTCTTCCAAGACTTGAAATTTGCACACGTAACTTGTTTATAGTGAGATTTGATCCCTTGTCTTGAAGGCATCCAAAAAGTATTTATCCACAAAGCCATGCAACATCTCTAGTTATGTATTACCTAATTTATATTATATCTCATACTTATTATTTCTTCTAATTTATTTTCATTAAATGTGAGATTCCTTCGGTGCAGCAAATGTAACCCATTGGTGAATGACACTTTCTTTTAAATTGTGTTAGAACATTTGCTTTTCCCTATTCGGTAACTGATGAGAATTGAACCCAAGCACCACAATTTCTCATCTACACTTTGTCTCCCCTTTTTGGAAATTATTGTTGGAAAATTTAACTAGCTCCCACCAGTCCCAAGTAGCCCATTTGCCATTCTTCATTACTGAGAACCCATCGGTCAATGCTGAGAGCCCTTCGGTCAATACATTCTCCTTGTGCACCTTTTATTTTCCTAGTAAATTTAAGTCTTGTAGCACCAAGAAAACTTGATCACTATTCGGTCTCTCTCATCACCGAATGCACTCTCTCTCTCTATAAATAATAATCTAAGTATTTAAACCCATTGGATTGAGTTCCAAATTATCAAAAAGGGTATGTTAGGTACTTATATAAGTTGGAAGAGAATGAGAGCAATTAAGTAAATTGGAAAGATGAGTTATAAATAAAAAAGTGAAGTTGGAACTCTAAAACCTACGAATGTCACATTTCAACTTTTCTCTCTCTCTCTGCTCATACAGTACCACTTCCTCTCTTCTTGTTTTCAGCAATGATCCATTAAAATACCATAAAATACACATTCTAAAGACTCCAAAATTCATAACCCAGTCTCTAAAAGTTAGATTTTGTGAGAAATTTAAGGTTTTCTAGTGAAAGAAAACTTAGAGTTTAATCGTGACCCGACTTAAGGCGAAATCGGAGACCAAAATTTAGGTAATGTTTTTAATCTTAGTTTGGCTTTATTTTTTCTCTTTCATGACTTTGGAGTTCTGCTGAAATTTGATAAAATAGATTTGGTAGATTTTGAGTCACCGTAAGTGAGAGAAAGATTGAGTATTGAATATTAGGGTTTTGGGTTTACTTGAAAGGATTGACATTAATGATGATGGATATTTGATTATGTCTCTTAAGAGTTTGCGAAAACTGAACGAAACAAAACATTCGCTGCAGAGATGTCTGGGAGTGACTATCATCCCTAATACTGTGAGTGGTTGTATGTTTGCACTTAAATAAAATAAATGTTTTCAATGGATTTTTTAAATAATTTTCAATAGATTTTCTAAATTATTTTGAAACTTGATTTTAAATGTTTTAGTGTGTGTGTGGAATATCCAAAAAAATGATTTTGAAATTCATATGCATCCAAATGTTTAAAATGAATATATGTGTCATGTTGATTTATTGATGTTAAGCATATTGTAATGCTGGTTATTGATGAATAATTATTTATTTGATGGCACATGGAATGGATTGTTAAATTTTTATGAAATGGTGCACGGTGTGGTTAATGGGGGAAGAGCCTGAATCCCAAAAAATGGCTAATCATTTTCCGTCATGGTGCGACTCGACGGGGTGACATAGTGGGATTAATCTTAATAGACATGGTGTGTGACCGGTCGCGATGGTACATTCATGATCGAATAATGCACCGCTTGAAAGGTATGGGATAATTGGTTGCACCGCCAATGAAATGCTATGACCAATGCCAAGGAGTGGGATATTTGTAAACTGAAATTACTAAAACTCTTGACGGTTCCACCAAAGGTCATGGCAAACATTTGTTGAGAATAATGATTTTGGCTGCTCCATGTTCGAAAATGTGAAATGATTGGATGCATATGAGATTGAATTATAATGATTGGAAATTTATTTTATTGCTGAATGATATTGAGACTGATACGGTGATTTGATATATATATATTTGGTATGTCCACCACATAAAATCTTATTTTTGTTCAACGTGTATATCACTCACTGAGTATTCTCATACTCATCCCTCTTTCTCCATTTTTACAGAGGAATGTTAGTTATTTCGCGAAGTCGTTTAGAGCCAGAATTTTTAGGAAGGCCTCTGTCAGATATTCTTTTTTGGTATAGATCTTACTATTGTCTTTGAGGTATCAATAAATTGACCTATAGAAGGCATTTTGTATAAAAATCTATATGAATATTTTTTAAACTCTGTATTCGATTTCGATCAGATTTGGCTGTGTAAACTTTTATCGGGAATACTTAATTTCCTTTTTATGAAATTTTTCTTGGGAATTATGGTTGATTTTGTTTCTATCCCTAGAGAGAGAATTATATTTTGATTTGGTTGATGGCATTTAGTGGCCGGGATGACCTATGGTTTTATTTGATATTTTGAATGCCTTGCGATGTCTTAGAGCACGGGGTGAGATTCACACATGTTCAAGATAGCTCGGCGGTTGTCGTGTGCTCAGATTTGCGGGTCGGGGCGTGACAGTTCCTATATTATTTGAACAGGTTATGTTGTGGACAAGAAGAAGCTTTACGTAGCAAGGTTCTGCTAAGTCTTTCTATCATTTGAATGTTAGTTTCTCTCCTCTAGTTAGGAGTACCACTCAACGATAATGCCTGCTTAGATAGTAAATTCAGATTTGTGATTGTATTCCACTGTGGATTATATTGGAGGTGGACTTCTAGGGTTCAGATTGATAATTAGTTCATTTCGTAGTAATTGTTATTTAGCTCATTTTTTAATAATTGTAAAGAGAAGATAGACAACCTAACCTAATGCGGGAGAGATGGAAGGAAAACAACAGTGTTTATAAAAGAGAAAACCCTAAAACTCTCAAAAGAGAGATATCACTTTCAAAAAAATATTATTAATCATGAATGCCAAAATAATGAAACACTATAAGTATTTATAAGGAATGTAAACTCCATAAATTAGGAAACTATAAAAATAAAGAAACTAATAAAATTAGGAAACTAGAAATTAGAATAATTAGAAAACTAGACAAATTAAGAAACTTTAAAAATTTAAAAATTATAGAAATTAGAAACTAATAGATCTCTTTCCTTTTTCTTGAACCACCTGAATAATTTTTGAAAGTTTGTTCCACATCAGTCCCCCTTCCTGAAAAGAACTCACTATCAAGTGATACCTTCAATGTCTGCATCCATATCTTCAACTCTCTTCTTTGGTTTTCTTCCCCCAAAAACTTATGTTGAGTATGATAAATATCAAAACAATTATTATAACTATATAATCATAGTCAATCTCAAATTCTTCTACCCCACCACATGCTTGTTTGAATTAGAATGATAGTAAGCTTTCCTATTTACTAGATCAATCTTGAAATATTCATATTCCGAATAAAAAATATTTACCTTCTTTCTAATTATGTTGTGAATTTATTCTATGACGTTGCGAACTTCCACTATACCACATGTAACACTTGGTAGCAATGGGGTGAATGCTAAGTAATTATAAGGTAATAATATCAGAACTTCATATGATTGATCTTTTAAATTTTTCAAAAAGCTTGTTTTAGTCCAACCTGTGTCAAGCACCACCACTTTCTTCTGTGTCTCAGCCTTTAAAGAAATAACGGCATTTGCAGATGTAATAGTTTTGGTGAACCAATTTCCTCCAAACCATGCAATGAGTTTAAATCTGCACATGCAATAAAACCACCGCTACGATTTTGAAAGAGTCCATTCCATTGTGTATCATCTCGTTTATGGATCAGCAACACCTTTCTAACCACCAGGTCTGCACATTTTCATCTTCTCCATCTGTCTCATAGATCCTTTCGTCCTCATCAGCAGACTTTTCGTCATCCTCCCTACCATATCCGACCAGATGAATTTGACGGCATTGAGGGCAATTGTTAGATCCATGTCTAACTTGCCCACACATGTAGTACTTATCTTCCATTGACTTCGAATAAGGGTTGTTGGCTAGTTCCTTTGCATGCTCCTTCTCTGCCATATCTTTCTTTACGAATTCAGAACTGGACCATGTACTGACTTTTGGACTTATACTAGATGTCTCGCCTAAAGGTTTATGGGTACCTTCATTCCCATAATATCCCCTAAACTCCATTGACTCTGCTCTGTGGGCTATATTTTGGGATTCATTGAGAGTTAAAATGATCTGACAATCGATTTTATCACGAATTGCAGATTTCAATCTATGAATATATTTCGCCATCTATTAACTTTCACTCTCCATCAAATTATTTTGTCTTGATAATCGCAAGAAATCTGCGATATATTCAGCAATAGATTTTTGCCCCTGTGTCAACGTTTGATATTGATGAAACAAAAATTGATTATAATCTGGAGGAAAAAATCTAGCCATCAATATCTTCTTCATCTTTGGCCAAAACCTTATTGGCTGTTTTTCCAAACGCCTTCATTGGATCTAAGTTTGTTCCCACCACGAAGAAGCCCCACCTTTTAATCGATATACCACCAACTTTACTTGCTTATTCTCTGGAATCTCTGTGAAGTCGAAAAACCTTTCGACCTCTGCTACCCAATTTAGGAAATTTTTAATATTTAGATTTTCATTGAATGAAGGGATGTCGACTTTCAATCGAATATCTTCTTGTCAATATTGATGAGTTGCCCTTAAATTAGGGTTATGATAAAAAAAACTGAGTAACCTCCTCGTTTAAAAAATCATCATCGTTGGTCTGAACCCTACGAAATTATTGTGATAATATGGGATTGAAGTGAGGTTCCTGAGCGATTCTCCTGCCGCCACCTTCACCTCCTATATTGCCCTGATTTAATCACAACATCTGTTATTCCGTTTCTGTCTGCTCCATTCGAACAGACAAAGTTTGGAATACAGCCATCATAGCTTGCAACTCTCTGAACACGTCAGAAAGAGTACTACTTTCACTGGGTTTGTTGGCTATCGCAAGGAAAAATCTTGACTCTGATACCACCTAACGTAAGAGAGATAGAAGAAAAACAACGAGATTTGTAAAAGAGAAAATCCTAAAATTCTCAAAAGAGAAATATCACTCTCAAAGAAAATATTATTAATCATGAATGTCAAAATAATGAAACACTATAAATATTTATAGGGAATACAAACTTCATAAATTAGAAAACTATAAAAATAAATAAATTAAAAAAATTAAGAAACTAATAAAATTAAAAAACTAGAAACTAGAAAAATTAGGAAACTAAAGAAATTAAAAAACTTTAAAAATTAAAAAATTATAGAAATTAGAAACAAATCGATATCTTTCATTTTTCTTAAACCAGACTAATTTTTGAAAATTTATCCCACATCATAACCTATGCTCCATAGATCTGCGTTTCTGCGATGTACAGTTCCATGATTAATATAGTCACTTCTGTTGTCTTGAAACCTCTTTAGGTTTTTTCAAGCTTCATGACACTAATAATAAAGCTTCTTTTTAATCCTTTTCACTCATTTGGTTTCATGTACAAACCGGCTAATGTTGGTAGTTGTCTAGAATACATGTTTGGATCTTATAAAAATGCCAGTTGAAATCAAGGAAGGTACTTGGGAAATATGGGAACTGCATAGACATGGAGTAATCATCGACATTGCTGCAGATTCCGGGTCTTTTTGCTGGTGTCTAGCATGGCAATTCGCTCCGCATATGCAATGCTTAAAAATTCTGGATTTACTTTCTTACTTTGATTCATGTCTGTGCCCTCTATGGGACCTCTTCCCTAGCATCTTTCCCATCAGATTTCTTGATATTCCATGTCCGCTGTCACTTGAGTTTAGATTCGGAGTCTGCAAAACGATCTCCTTGGCAAAAGTTCACTGGTACATACAGCATGTATCTGATTTGTGGTGTGTGGTAGTACTTGTGGATGATGACAGGAATATCACATGCTCTTCTTTTTCCTTCCTATGACAGGTCCCTTATTGTCTTTGTCCCAAAAATTGTCTTTGTTTTTGGTTCTTATGTAGGTTTCTGATCCTGTCGCGCAGGAGAGACATGGAGCAGGAAACCTCATTTTACCAGCTACAAGCTCGAGCTGCACAAAACTGTATGTACACTATTCTTGTCGAAGTATTTTTGTAGGCACCAGCGATACAGCTATTGTTACTCAGGAGGATGGATTTCTGAAGAGCAAGTTTGTCCATGTTTCTGCCTTGGTCAATTCAATTGGAAACCAGTAAGGTGATGGAAGAATAAAGAAGACGTAAAGAAAATGTCATAGAGGCTTCGGTGGATAGATGAGTCTTTTATAAGGTATCATTCGTATGATCCATTTGACAAGTAATTCTACAGGTATTGTAAGATGCCTTCATGGCTCAGGCTCACACATTATGCAAGTATTATGCATATGTTTGTCTGTTCCATGATCCGGTGGATGGGTAAGGAAGCAATTTTAAGATCTTCCCCCGAGACTTATGAGGTTGTAACAGCGTCCACAAATGAGGTGCCATCATCTTTACTTGCATTAATTTGAGTTTCTGAGCCTTTTTAACTGAATTTGACAAATAGATTGGTCTATTTTAGGGAAAATTTCACTGATTTACATTATAGGAGCTGAGAAAGTTAACCTGAAACAGAGTACATGAATCCCATAAACTTAGTGTAGTTTTCATTATTACCTATACATTTCAATGAAGTATCCATTCGTCAAATCGGTCTTTTCACTCATTCTCTGGCTGTTGATCTGATCAGATTCCCTGCTTACATTTAGGAGCTTAGGAGTCCAGGGAAGCTTTTGGCTGTCATTAGTTTCGGTCATGATATAACCTGTTTGGTTAATCAATTGCAGTTGCTTCTACTAGCAAATGTTGAGTTGCATGAGCTGATTTCTGCACAAAGTCTTCTGCTTCTGTGTGGCTTTTTGCTGCTGCTAAGGATCTTAGGCTAAGTTTGGTTCATGGAAGGGGAGGGGGAGAGGGAGGAGGAAGGGAAGGGAAAGATTTATTTCACCTTATAGAAATAAATATATTTTCTTCTATTTTGTTTGGTAGGAGTGGAAGGAAATGAAATAGGAATTACTTTCCCTTATTTTGTTAGAGTGAAAAGTAGAGGGAAAGGGAGAAGGAAATACTCCCAAGCCATTTAAAATTTAAAAAAAAAAAAAAAAAAAGGATAATTTTATTCACAAATTTTCATTACAATCTCAATCCGTTTGGAAGGAAATTTTTTTTGAGGTGGAGGGAGTGTTGTATTTCACCCCTTTTTTGCTTTCATCCCCTTTTCACTCCGAACCAAATAAGGGTAAACTTCTATTTCATCTCATATTTACTTTTTTCCCCCTTTTCTTCCGCTTTACATTCTAACCAAACTTATTGCTAGCTCAGTCAAGTGTCATCAATTCTTGCTCTCACCACCTATTGCCCAACCGCAGGATTATTTATGAGTGTCCCATGTTTTTCCTTCGATCTCTGTACCAAGTGTTAGGGCCATACATTTATACCATTCGCCAGTGAAGTGTAGAGCATGTACCTTCGTTTAGGATGGGGAGAACGGATATTAGATTTGCTTATGAAAACAATTTGTTTTTTGACCCTTTAGTAAAATTTTTGTCACTCCCCCAGATTGTTTGGATGCTATGTACTAAAAGGTTGTTTATGTGTAATACTACAATGTGGCATCAAACTTCATTTGTTCTTAAAAACCATTGCAATTGATGTGTTTGGAGAAGCTCAATTTTGTTTTATATTATTTGTAATAATCTTTTTACTAAAGTGAAAAAAATATAGAAAATATAATCTTGCAAATAGAAAATAAATTTGTAAATAATAAAAATCAAAAGTGGTATCATACCAACCATTTTTATTTTTGGGAGAATTCAATCTAAATCGTCAAATACAACTTAATAATGTAATACAGAAACGTGATACAAATACAAACAGAAACTTAAATAAATAAAGTTTCACTTCATATCAGTATATATTTTGATTTTGACTAACTTATGATCAAATTATATAATTAAAATCTAGAGTTCTACGCATAGCAGAGAAGCTCATGGCAAGTGAAGAGCATGATAGCAGCAAAAGCAAGCAAGCAAGTGAAGACTAGATAAATGTAAACGTATCTCTTGAACCAAGCCACTTTGTCAGGCTTCAAAACCTCTGCTTTATCACTACACAAATTATGGGTGATCAGTTCACGTTTGATTGCCTCGTGGTGGAGTCGATTCAAGTCGAGTTGATACTGGTATCTGACAAACCTGACGATAATATGGCAGAAGGTAATGATGTAGAGGAATGAAACCATGAGGGAGAGGCTGAATGGAATCCACCAATGCTGGCACTTGAGCAAAGAGGAAGAGGAAGATGCAATGAGTGAATGGAGGACGAGGATTTGGAAGATGAAGTAGGCAATGGTGAGATAAATGGCCTTGTTCCTGAGAGCGTCTACCCGCTTTTCTTGACGGTAGTTTATGGAGGACATCTCTTTGTCATCATGCTTCAGCTGATCTACCCTGCTTGCTTCCATACTTCTTTGAACTTCTGGCTAAATTTTTTAGTTGTAAAATTTTTTATTTGTCATAGAAAAATATTTCACTTTACCCAAAAACTATAAAAACAAAATCAAACCAAATCAAAATTAATAAAAGAGAGCATAGAAGGAATTGATAAAAACACATAAGTCACACAAAGGGTTATATCAATACCTAATTATTTCACACTGATATTTCTTAAATAAAATTTTAGTTTCAAATCTTGTGTATGAAAAAAATAGACATTAAGAGAGTTTTTCTCCTTATAGGTATAATTTGGGTCAAATTAGATTTAATTGAATTCAATATAATTATTGGATATTGGAGATTTATTTAACAAAAAAAAAAAAAAAAGCATAGGGATGATTGACTATCATGGCCTGTTTGGGTTTAGTACAGAGGCAATCATCTATTTTTGCTAAAAAAAAATAACATTTAACACTAAAAATTATAAATTTAATGATTATTTTATTTTTGTTTAGGTTGTACTCTTTTCATGGTAATCGAAAACTTAGATGAGTTTGTAAGTTATGGCAATTCAAGATTTTGAGACTTTAAATGCACGAGTCCAAAAAAAAATTTGTTGTTTGCAATATAATATTTTAATTTTAAAGAAATATTCAAAATTACTCCGGTTAATCCAATAACTAGAAATCTATACCATTTAAACAACATCTTGAATTCGAGCATTATTTTTTAAAATTTAATCAAACTCAAATCATGTTTAATAGAATCTAATATAATTATCAGATACTAATAATTTATTTCAAAAATATTCAAATTTAAATTATTGATATATAAAATGGATACTCTTTGAAGAAAAGATGAAAATAAGGTTACGTTTGGAATCGAATGAACTTTTATTTAAAAAAAATTAATTAAAATTGTGTCGTTTCTTAAAATTTTGCTATTGCAGGATTGTACATTATTTTTTTTTCTAAATTATTTGAAGTTAATGAGGTATTATGTACATAAAAGGACAACAAACTTTTCATATTAATTCATGACTAAGATTAATATTCGATGAGATGTGGGGGTGTGAGACCCAACCATTCACGCAGAGAAATCGCCGGGAAAACTGAAAAGTTCCCATGGGTGATTTTATAGTAATAAAGCGGTTGTTATGATTCATTCATATATATAGGATAGGATGGGAATATAAACAAAGGAAGGTGATGAACTAACCTTTAATATTTCAACCGGAGCGAGGCTTCAGCACCTAACTCCTATCTCCCCAGTTCTGAATTCTGTTTTTGAGGCAGCGGAGCGGACTCGACTCTTCTTGATTCTATGCTCCTCACACAAAGCATAAAGTGATCGTCTAATCTACGCAACTCACTCTATGGTCCTGGCATCGAGAATAAAGTGAATCGTCCTATCTTCTGTCTCTCTCTCTCTATCTCTCTTCCCCCACCCCCTTCTCCTTTGTATTTGTACAAAGGAGTAGCCTTAAAAAAAAAAGAAAAAAAAAAAATGAAACCAGGGGATTAAATTCAATATGACTTCAACTGCATTTGGAATCATAAGACCCACTCCAAACAGCCGTGCACATTTACCAGACATCCAAGAATCAGGCACCACTATTCTACTTGATAACCATAGTTACCAAACAATTAAAACAAAATTGTAAATAATGGTATTTAATATGCTTTATTATTTGTTAATAGCACCGGTCTTGTGCAATTAACATGAATTCTAATTGTTAGATCTGGGTTTCGGCTCTACAGATTCTCACTCTTCTCAACTCGAACGGCTGATTGCAGAAGCGATTTGAAACCTGCAAAAAACCTCCGGAGGGTATCCGGCGGGGACACTCTGACATTCAAATAAGAAAGAGCAGTTTTCGGTAGAAAAGAAATAGACTAAGAGCAAGAGAGAGAGAGAGAGAACTAAT
Source organism: Dillenia turbinata (assembly GCA_037126225.1). Taxonomy (NCBI): domain Eukaryota; kingdom Viridiplantae; phylum Streptophyta; class Magnoliopsida; order Dilleniales; family Dilleniaceae; genus Dillenia; species Dillenia turbinata. Next base: position 3,796,335 of record JBAMMX010000014.1, read on the forward strand.
ATTCATATGACTTGTGTGTCAAGTGTATAAGTTTTAGAAAGTGTATCTAGGTTTCGGTGTACCAAAGGCTTATATATGGGGTGCCGCAAGATTCGTGTGTTCTCGGGGTATTGTAACCCTAATTTCCTTTCAAAGAGATCCAAAATTTTCAGAATTCCATAATCAAATATTCTGAAAATTTTGTGAATTTTATCAGTTAGGAAGTTCGATGATGTAGAGAAATTTCTTCACTTATTGATTAGATTCTGAAGGTTTCCTTCCTTATTTAGGAGATACGTTTCGTGTCGAAATAGAAAACAAAATCTCGATGTGAGATTTAGTCAAATATTACCTTTAACTAATGCGATCGGTTCCTTACGAAGCGCTTGCTCATCAGCTAAGGATATCGGTTCAGCCTTGCCGAATGCTTCTTTGAACCGATCGAACTACCATCATCGGGAACTAATTTAACAATCAGTTGTTGGCCACTCTAGTAGGGAGATAAATCTCTCATCAATATGAATCCTAATACGGGTCTTCGGGGACTACTCCGATAGTCCTTTGGATAATATCTCATCATTTACACCCGACTCAAGGTGTCATTTTGTAAGAAATGTGCCATGAGAGATGAATGTTTACAAGAAATTGGGAAGGTGCAAGAGCTACTAATGTCACACGCATCGCCTCAAATGGTGCGACTTGTCCTTAGCACGTTTCGTATGTGGCGGAATTAAGGTGAATCCCCTCTTTTCTCAATTGTTCCATCTTCCCATGATTTAGTTCCGAAGTAAATGCATGGATAGTGGAGGGGATTTAATCCTTCCATTTGTTCCTCAAGATTTTGTTGAACCGTTTCATCTGTCCAGTGATTCACTGAGATATTTTTCCCTTGCGACTATAAATAGCGATAGCTGGACCCCATGTTGCCTCAAGAAAGACTTGTGAAGTCCCTTTCGTCTGAGAGTTCTTTTCTGTCAAGAGTTATCTTTCTTTAGGAGATCTTTTGATGGAGTGCTTTTGTTTGCAAAGCCCAAGAGTATAGATTGTTCCTATGGATGTGAGGTCCAATCAAAAATGGAACCATGGACGTGAGATCTAGTCATGTCGTTCAACCCTCGGATGCCATGATGGGCTCCGTCAAGATTCCTATGGGGGTTCTCGACTCAGTGGGGGGATTAAGATAAACTCCTTCTCTGGGTTGAGTTCATTGTCTAACTCACGTTTTCTCAAGTCGAAGACAAATGGTACTGGTAAAGTGTAAGAAGCTGGGGATGGCAGAAAGTTTGAATCCTGATGCATCCTCACAGTTTTTGCCTTGTACCCTCCGTAACTCATTTTTCAGCCGTCTTCTTGTCTAAGTTTGGCTATATGTAGGTTTTAAGTTCTTTTTCTTCTGTTTTCCCTTTTTACTATTTTTGTACTTTCTACTATTGTAAAATGGCCAGAGCATTATAACTTCGTCATCCAAGAACAATACTTGTTGATTTTCGTCTCTGATTGAATTCCTTCTGATAATGTTTGCGTGCTCGACTGAATGGCATCACTATCGGGATATCCACATGGTAAGCCCACAAATGATTTGAAAGATCATACTCATATCTGCTAGATCGGTAAGACAAAGTGTATTTATCTTATTCTATGAAGGTGACACAAGCTCAGATAAATCCCAATCAATAGATCAAGGCGACACAGGCCTATTCGGGAGGTAGATCCCATCGGTAGGTCTAGGCGACACAAGCTCATTTGGGAAGATAGATCCCATCGGTAGATCTATCCGACACAGGCCCGTTTGAAAAGATAGATCTCATCGACAGATAACAACTGGTAGAAGTGAAAATGGTAAAAAACGATTGATAGAGTAATCCAAAAGGAAAAGCATAAGAATCTGACTTGAAGGGAGACTCTTCCAACCTCAGGGGGCATGGGATTTGTGTAGGTTTTCTAAATTTTAGGTCCTGAGCACGGTTGACCCGTCTAGGTTGCTTAGGCAGTAAATCCCCAGGTGATCCACAGAACGTATCTGATAAGGACCTTCTCAATTAGGAACGAGTTTGCCCTTGGGTTGGGATTGACCGGTGACTTCCACTTTCCTTAACACCAATTCACCTTATTTAAACGTTCGGTTCCTGACTATTCGATTGTAGTACTAAGCCATTTGGTATTGGTACGTAGTCATTTGAGTAGATACAGATTCCTGCAGCTTTGGGAATAGATCTAGCCATTCTCAGAAGGCAGATTCATTTCATTCGGCATCTACTAAACCACTCGGAGTGAATGGATTCCTATCTCCATGGATATAATGGCTTTGCTTCTATATGTTAGGCTAAACATTGTTTCACTGGTTGTCCTTCGAGGCATAGTGCAATATAACTAGAGTATGCTGTAAAGTTCTTCTACCATCATCCTTTGACTTCATCCAGCACCATCTTGAGTCCTTGTAGGATCATCTTGTTAGTTATCTCGACAAGTTCATTGGTCTGTGGATGAGCAACCAATGAGAATCGATGGTAGATCCTTAGTTCGCTGTAGAATTCTCGGAAGCCGGTGTTATCAAACTGTTTCCCATTATCTATGATAAGGATGCGAGATATATCGAATCTGGTGATAACGTGAGTCCATACAAATGATTGAGCTTTGGATGCTGTGATCTATGCTAGAGGCTCAGCTTCCGCCCACTTGGTAAAGTAATCAATTGCCACTATGAGAAACTTTCGTTGTTCGATGGCTAAGGGGAGTGGTCCGAGAATGTCCATTCCCCATTGGACGAATGGCCATGGGATTGTCATAGGATTTAGTTCGGTCAAGGGCAGCTATGAAACCAAAAAGCAACATTGGCACTTGTCACGTCTCTTAATACAATTATCGGAGTCGGTCTTCATGGTCGATCAATAGTATTCTTAACGTAGGGTTTTGTGAACTAGGTTTCGAGCTCCCAAATGATTCCCACATATCCCTTTGTTGATCTCTCGAAAGACATAGTTTCTTTCTTTTGGGGTTAGACACCTTAAGTACGGATAGATAAAAGACTTTCGATACAGATTCCCATCGATGATTACGTAATGAGTGGCTTTCATTTCAGTTTGGCTACCTCTGATGATAAATCTGGCAGTCGATCATATTTTAGATATGTCTCTATATGATCTTTCCAACTGAGGGACTAGTCCGCTGTAAGGACCTCTTCGATCTTGTCTTTGTTGGTGTATGGTAGACTCTCGATGTAAACTGTTATACTAGGAGCGATTGAATCCGAATTGGCCAGCTTAAAGAGTGTATCGGCCCATGCGTTCTCTGACTGAGGGATTTGTTGAATATTGACTTTGTCTAATTTACTCTTCGTTACGTGCAGTTTACTCAAGTACTTGGCTTTGATTGGATTTTTGGTCTCATAGACCCCCTCGATCAACTTGATAACCAACTGGTTATCGGTAAATATCCAAACACTTCGGGCTTCCATGTTCATTGCGATTCAGAGTCTTATGAGCAAAGTTTCGTATTCCGCCTGATTGTTGGTAGCCTGGAAGTCAAAACGAATAGCATATTCGGCCTCAAAATTGTCCGAGCCCACCAATATGAGTCCAGTGCCACTTCCTAAGGAATTTGATGACCTGTCTACATATATAGTCCAATCCGATAATAACCATTCGTCCTGGCTATCGATGGAGTCGCGTTTGGCTAGGACTGAAGGGGTACATTTAATGATGAAATTGGTCAGATCTTGGCCTTTGATCACAGATTTAGGATAGTACTGAATGTCGAATTCACCCAGCTCTACACTCCATTTGATGATGTGGCCGAAGGTGTCTCTTTTCTGAAAGATTTGTTTCAGCAGTTGATCAGTAAGTACCACAATGATGTGTACTTGAAAGTATGACTGAAGATGCCTAGCCAAGATGACTAGAGCATATGCTATCTTCTCGATCGGTCTATAGTTGACCTTGGATTCTTTGAGTATCTTACTGATGTAGTAGACTAATTTCTATACGGTTGAGTCCTATCTCACAAGAATATAATAGAATGATCGATTAGAAATAGAAAGATATAAGTATAGTTTCTCACCAGGAGTCAAGCGAGAGAGCAGTGGAGGAGTCGTGAGATATTCCTTTAGTTGTTCGAAGGTCGTTTGATACTCAAGTGTCCATGCGAACCTCTGAGATCTTTTCAGGGCATCAAAGATGTGTTTGTACTTTTCTCCGACTTTTGACATGAATCAGTTTAAAGCCGATATTCTACCGATGAGACACTGTACCTCCTTCAATGTCTGCGGCGGTGACATGTTAAATATGGCTTGAATCTTCTTGGAACTCACCTCAATTCCCCAGTTGGTGATAACGAAGCCTATGAATTTGTCGGATGCAATCCCAAAAGTGCATTTAGTTGGGTTCAGTTGCATATTGTAACATTCTAGCGTCTGAAAGGTTTCTTTGAGATCGGCAATGTGAGACTCTGCATCGGTACTTTTGACAAGCATGTCGTCCATGTATACCTCCATGTTTCTATCGAGTTAGTCTTTGAAGACTTTATTGACTATCCATTGGAAGGTTGTCCCATATTTTTCAGGCCGAAAGGCATGACTCGATAGCAATACATATCAAATGCAGTGATAAAACTTGTCTTCTTTTCGTCCTTCGGTACCATTCATATCTGATTATAACTAGAGTAGGAGTCTATAGAACTCAGGAGTTAATGACTTGAAGAATTGTCCACCAGTTTGTCGATATTATGAAGTGGATAATTATCCTTTGGGCATACCTTGTTGAGATTTGTGAAATCTATGCACGTTCTCCAATTACCATTGGCCTTCTTTACTAGGATTATGTTGGCTAGCCACTCGAGATATTTGAATTCACAAAGGAATCTAGCAGTCAACAATTTTTGAGCTTCTTCTTGTATGGCCCATTGATATTCTAGTGCAAATACACTCTTCTTCTGTTTGACGGGCTTATACTTGGTGTTAACTATCAGTTTATGGGTTATAACTGAAGGGTGAATACTCGGCATGTCTTTGCGAGACCAAGCAAAGACCTTTGAATGTTTACGTAAGCGCTCGATGATAGCTTCTCGTAGAATGCTGATAAGTTGGCCTCGACTTACACAGTTTGATTGCATCAGTTAGAGAGATCTCGACCACCTCTTCCATAGGCTCGGGTTTGGTCATTGGCTCAACATCATCTCGGAATTACAGAGTGTCAATCGAAAAATTCTCTTGTCCGCCTTCGGCTATGAGGAGAATATAAGGATTAGGGTCGCTATGAAGAATAACGATTCATTTCGGCGTTCTGAATTTTATCTTCATGTGTCTCATGTTGGGTAGTACCTATAATTCCTTCAGACTAGGGCGATCGAGTATGGCGTTGTAAGACAAAAACAGTTTCACCACATGGAATATGATCTTGGCGGTTGCATGGCTAAGAGGAATTCCAAAAGTTACAGTGAGAGGGATAACACCTTCCAGATAGATGCATTCATCAGAGAGCCCTTTGAGGGACCCGATAGGAGGTTGAAGGTTAACTGAATTGAGGTCCATTCGCTATAAAGCATCCTATGTGAGGAGATCACAGTCTGCCTCTTGGTCGACAACGACTCTTTTGATAACATAAGATTCCATCCTCGTGGTGATAACTAGAGGATCATTGCGATTAGGTTCGATCCCGATTAAGTTGTCATCATCGAAACCAATGATTTCTCTTTTTCTCTTGTCAACTGTCATATTCTAAGCAGCGACAGAAAATAGACGATATGTTTGTCTATGGAATCAGTCTGCTCCCATGAATAGCACCAATCTGTTGTAAATGGGTTTCAACAACATAGATTATGACTCCTTTCAACTCAAACAGCTAGTTGTATAAGTAGTTTGAAACCTACAAAAGACTGTTAGAAGGTGTTCCGACGGATGAGACTCTGACGCTCAAGTTAGAAAAGATGATTTTTTGTAGGAAAAAAACAAATTGAGAGCAAGAGAGCGTACGAAAGAGAGAGAGAACTGGTCTCTCTGTTACATGTGTGTCAGGTGTATGAGTTTTAAAGAACGTACCTGGATTTTGGTGTATCGAAAGCTTATATACGAGATGTCGCAATAGTCATATGTTTTCGGAGTATTATAACCCTAGTTTCCTTTCAAAGAGACCCAAGGATTTCAAAATTCCATAATAAAATATTCTGAAAATTCATGATTTTTATCACTTAGGAAATTCGGTGATACAGAGAGATTTCTTTCCTTATCGATTAGATTTTGAAGGTTTCCTTTTTTATCTAAAAGATATGTTTCATGTCGAAATAAAAAACAAAAATTTGATATGAAATTTAGTCAAATATTACCTTTAGCTAATGCGATCGATTTTTTAGGGAGCACTTGCTCATCGGTTAAGGACATCGATTTGAGATTGCTAAATACTTCTATGAACTGGTCGAACTGTCATAATCGAGAACTAATTTAACGATCAGTTGTTGACCACTCTAGAGAGGAGATGAATCCCTCATCAATATGAGTCTTGGTACAGGTCTCTGGGTCTTCGGACACTACTCCGATAGTTCTTTGGGTCATGCCCTATCACTAATCATGTAACAAAATTATATTAAATTATAATTTTTAAATATCCGATATAGTGTGAAATTTTATATATTACTTTATTTTGAAAAATAAAACAAATTTAATTAATATAAATTTATCCAATTTGATTATTTTATAATTATTAATTAGTGAGTCGGTCGTCAGCCATCAATTACGAGTCATAAATCATCAACCACTAACTAAATGTTATGGGTTAAAACTTTATTTAAAGAAATGGTTGGACGTATGTACCAAACTTGTGCTTGCCTCAGTTTATAAACTATAATAATTGCACTTGTTCTCAAGAGCCCCGCAAAGACCCGATAAGAAAAACAAAGCTTTCTCATGTAGTCGGATTTATATGAATTATTGTCACATGGGATGAGCTGGTACGCAATGATATCCCAAAGAAGTTTTTTCCACACTAATATTACTATATTATGTTTTTTTTTTTTTTTTTTTTTTTGTTTATATATTGTTTTCATAACTTGTTCCATAATTTGTGCGCTTTTGTAGGACGGTCTTCTGGGTCAAGATTTAGCTTAGGAACTTGGGGTGGGTTGAAAGCTCCCATTAAATAATTGGTTAATAAAATTAATTAGGACAAAAATTTAGGTAAAAGCTTTCAATCATATTGTAAAATCATTAAAATATTTTGTTTGTGTTTAATAAAAAAATCATAATATGTGTTTTTTAATTTTCAAATGCAAAATTTGAACTCAAAGCAACAGGCCATCTATAAATATATATATATATATATATATATATATATATATATATATATATATATATATAATTGGAAGTAAGGTGCCTGTCACTAGAAGGTTCAATATCTTGTTCATTATGACTCAAATGATTAATCTTTTGAAATCAATCCGGATTAGATAACAATTTCTAAAATCTAAACCCTTATTAAATTGTATTATAATTTATAAATCATTTATTTTAAAAAAAATTACAATATTTTGAAGTTTTTTGCTATGTAAACTATATATTAATTACCTCATGCATCAGGTTAAATGTTAGTTAAGACCTACAATTGCAGGAAGCTTCCATCCAAATAATTTTGAACATTTGAGACAACAACTTGTGATCGATCCGGTAATTGTGTATGGGTATCTTTAGATAAAATTTTGAATTGAATTTAAATATACAGATATCGAAAGAATTTTATTTTTAATAATTCAATCTGTCTTAGATCAAATTTAGCTGAAATTATTATAAATATCGGATGTTGATAATTTAAAAAGATAATAATAATAGTTAAATAGGAGTGACATTCTACCACACATATGTGGCCCAATTTTTCTTTTTCTTGACTCTTAAGAAAGTTGCGGAGATTGTCAAATTTTCCATCGTGCCAGAGAAGGATAGAGAGGGTCAATTTCATCATGACTGGCTTGACAATGGTAGCACTACCTTTATTTATTTATTTATTTATTTCGTTTTCTAAAGAAAGGGGTGAAAAAAAAAATTGAAAACATTATTGTACCCTGTTAAAGTTAATCATGAAAATGTGACTTTTCATATAATTACTACATTGTAGTATAATTACTTCATATAATTATTGTACCCCCGATTTATTTGCTATAAATCGGTTATTTTGTGAATTACAATTACTACATTGTGGTTAAATTCTTTTTTTTTCCTGTTCTTTTAATCAAAAGTTCATGAAAATACAATGCATAATAAAAAATAATTATCTTCGTATAATTATTAAATAAATCAAAATTATCAATAAAAATTTTATATTATTTCTTAAAAGAAATTACTAGATATGTCAAACATTTTCCCGATAATCTTCATATAGAAATGCATAAAAAAACCCATTAGGTACGAATTTGGAAAATGTGATGTTTTTATTTTGTAATAAAATAAAACTTTCTTTCGCAGAACATTTTAGTCATAATAAACCCTTCTCCAGAGTTAGAAAATCAACCGCATAATTGGTTAAATAGATAGATCACTCAACCCTTTAATTAAGATTACGAGTTTAACTCGTGATTTGAACATAAAATAACTATATTAGGAAAATCTCTATCCTCCAAAGGAAAACCTAAACGATAATCGAGATGAAATCTCAAACACCAAACAATCGGGAAGTATCCCGTTGACCAAAAAAAAAGGTAAAAAAAAAAAAATCATCTATTTTTGTTCACAAAGGTGGTTCAATTAGTAGCTATTGAACATATCCTTTCGTTTCCTCAATGTTTTGTTTTTGTTAATTTACTTTCATGGATCATTGCATCAATGGGCTATAATTAAAATGGCCCTTTTTAACTTTAAATTTTTAAATTTTTGTCACCAAAAATCTCACAAACCAGATATAAGTAAAAATTACTTTAACCATACATATCATTTAAAATGTCCACTATTATTCATTTAAAATTCTATATTAATTAATCCAATCTTTTATACATAACATGTAAATATGAGAAGTCTTCACTTGACCAACATAGTTTTAAGTATGATTTATATTGTATCAAAATTATATTAAAATCTAAATTATTTTATTGGCACAAATCTATTTTATCACACAAACATCTAAAATGGCTTTATAACCATTATTCTATATTTTTGTGAATATAAATGTGGGGAGTATTTTTATAATTATAGGTTTTAATGCGTGATATGAGAACAAATCCTACCCAAAGTGAAATCTCATAATGGAGAACCTCACCCAAAAAGGGAGAACCAACTCTAACAATACCCCCAAACGCTTACGTTATATGTGTAAACTTCAACTGCAAGACTCCTAGTCTAATATATAAGAATCACACTAGAAGAACAGCCAAAAGAAATATACATAATTCAAACTCTTTTAACTAAGCATTACAAATTAGGTGCGTCTGGTACACCTGCACCAAAAAGTGACATCTGCACCACCAACTGTTAGGCACAGTCGCACCAATAGCAATTCAAGAGCAGAAGCAAAAGCAACGTGAGCATCATCAATAGTATTTGAATTTGGATCACCAACTATGACATAGATGCTCAACAAGTTCAAAGTTGTGGGTCAACTAAAATTTTCTTGGGATGGAGGAGTATGAAAATATTTGTGAGAAAAGAAAGGCATTTAAAAGAGCAAAAGCCAATACAAAATTAAAGCAATATATTTTTATTGTCGGTGAATTTTAGTGACAATTTTTTATGATTTTTAGAGACACTTTCGACGAAATCGTTAGAAAATATATACATTTTCTGATGATATAAAATTGTCAGTCAGAAAAAATTTATCAACCGTTAGTAAGGTAGTCAAACCGTCTATAAAAACTGATGTTCAATTTTGACGACTATTAGTTGTGGTCCTTAAATATAGCAGTGTATAGAGATAATTTAAAAACAATCACTATATAACTCTTCTTTTATGTCTACTTAACAATACCGTTTGTATAAATTCTTCATCTATACTGACTAATATATTTTACCATTTGTAAATGTCATCTATCATTCAGACGATTATCACTTGTCATTGATAAATGTGACAATCTTTAGTGATGATTTGAAAAAAGTTACTATATGAGTTTTTTTAGTAACGGTTAAATCATATCATTGACATAAGTCTATACTTATACTAACCTACTTCAATTAAAACAATTATTAATTGTCGTCAACACTATAGGTAGAGGTAACATTTTAATTTAATAATAAATTATGTTCATAACTAGTAGTAATACAGTGATAACTAAAATTGTGATAAGTTTAAGATAACTAATAGTAATATAGTAGTAATTTAAATTGTGTTAAAATTATATTAAATGATAGTAATATAGTGATAACTAATAGTAATATAGTAGTAACTTTAATTGTGTTAAGTTTTTCATAATTAGTAGTAATATAGTTGTAACTAATAATAATCAGTGGTAAGTTAAATTGTAATATAATATAATCAGCAGTAATATAGTGATAATTAATAGTAATATAATGGTAACTAATAGTAATATAATGGTAAATTAAATGTAATTAATAGTAATATAGTGATAATTAATGATAACTATGGTAACTTAAATTGTAGATAAGTTTACAAAAATTAATATTAAAAATATAGTGGTAATTAGTAGTAAAATGTAGTAAGTTTATAATAACTAGTGATATAGTTGTAATTAGTAGTAACTAGTAGTAATATATAGTGATAATTTAAATTGTTCTTACCCACCTTCGATTCCCGCTTCCCACTTTAGATTCCCGCTTCCCACCTTCGATTCCCGCTTAAATTGTTACACGATTTTTTTTTTTTTTGAAAACATAACTTTCGCTTTCAATTCTCTCTTTTCTTTCAAAACCTAACTTTCCTACATAATTTTTCTCGCTCTTCATAACTTCCCGCCTTTAATCCCCTCCAATTCTAATTCATCCTATTGTTTACCCTAAATATCCATTTAAGAGTTCGTTCTAATTACCTCCCAACCATTGGATCAAAAACAAAAAGTTTGTCCACCCATCGGTTAAAATGAGATTTATACAATTTAGAATTAATACGTGGACAGGATAACGGAACTAATTTTGGTTGTTTTTATGGTATACAAGAGCATCATTAACGTAATATGAATTTACATTATTATATTATTATATGTAATGCTATTTAAAATAAACTCAATAGTGCCGTGCCATTGTAGAGCACTATTATAATATGAAATCATATAACCAAGTAATACATAATATATAGTCTTACTTTGACAATTTTTACACAATTCATTAATAAATTGGATATTATTAATTTAAATAATAGTACATGATATTCAATATTAGTAATTAGATAAAATTAGTAATGAAAATTAATATTAGTAGTATTCGTAATTTAAATAATACTATATAATTATATAAATTAGTAATTATTAATATTATATAATCTAATAATCAATGTCCAATATCCATTCATTTTAAAGTTTAGCTAAGGCAATAAAATGTGATTTATCCGATTGGAATTTATCAAACTAGTTAGCGTAGTTAGCTGGTATAAAATAGTTTACTTCTTCCTCGAGGTACATCATAATATCTCTTCACCTGGATTAATTTTTTATATGATTAGTTATTCTTATATTATATTATAAATTTTTTGATTTTATTTAATCAATTATATTATTATTAATATTATGAATAATATTATATATGTTAAGAAATATAAGAAGAAATTATTAGTGGTAATGCGGGTGCCTGTGCACCCTCGCGAGCACCGCGTGCTAATGGTAAGTAGTGATAATTTGTGATAAGTAGTGGTGTGGTAGTGGTAAATAGTGATAATTGGTAGTAAATAGTGGTAATACAGACATTCATGTTGTAAGTAGTGGTAACTAACAATACGTTGTGGTAATACAGTGACCATGTGGTAATAATAAGTAATAACTATGGTGGTAAGTAGTGGTAAATGTCATCTCCACTACTCTTGTGCTTTTAATAATCATTAAAAACAAAAAAAAAAATTAATTCTAAAAATTAATTATATTAAATTTTAAAAATTAATTATATGATATAATTTTATATAAATTTCAACAAAAATAACAAATAAAAAAATAAAAATATTATATAATTTTATATAAAATCAAAAACTAATTTATCAATATAATTAATTAAACTAATATAATTAAATAATATCAAATATCATGTAGTTAATTATACTCACATAATTAATTACACTATTACATTCTCATACCCGATCGAAAAGAAACAAAAGAAACAAAACGAAATTATAAATTATTTAGTCGAGACATTTTGGCTGAATTGTAAAATAATTATTGTTATGTTAATATATATTTCTATATATTACTAATATATTAGTATAACTACATATTATTATATTATATATTAATATATTATATTATAACAAATATTATTATTATATTAATATTATATATATAGTATTATATTTTATATTATTGTATTACATATTATTATATTATATTTTAACACATTAGTATTAGATTATATACTACTAAATTGTAATATATTTTATAAATTACTTATTAAATTATAATATAATTTTAATTATATTATATGTTTTATAAAGATTTAATATTTTATTTTTTCTGATAAAATAATTAAAAAATGAAATAATAATAATAAAAAAAAAAAACAAAGTGGGGAGGCGCCAGGCAAGGCTGCTGCGCCCGTCTGTTTTTGCAAATGGTGACGCCCTTCTGTTTTGCAAAGTACGGCGCCTGCTTGTTTTCTTTCTTTTTTTTTTTTAAATCTAATATAAATCATTAAATAATTATATTTAATTGCATAAATTAATTATTTTTAATTATTTTACCTTTAAATCATTTGTTAACAATTATTATATTTAAACAATTATTGTATGACATAGTATTATATTTAAACAATTATTATTACATAATTAACTAATAATTATTTACCTTTAATTTATATTATTTTATATATTATTTTTTAAAATTAAAAAATAGAAAATAATAAAAGAAAAAAAAAAAAAGGAGGGGCGCCACTTGGCTGCCGGCGCCCATCCCTGGGCTGCCGGGTGCTCATCCTGGTCAGGCTGACGCCCTTCACTATATATATATATTTTTATATATATTATTATACTATACATATATATATGTATAATTAATATATAATTCTAAAATATATATATTATTATATTATATATTGTTGTATTCTATATTAGTATAATAATTAAAATAGATAAGATTATCAATATTATGTAGTTTATATGAAAAAAATTTAATTCTAAAATTAAATATCATTATTATTTTATTTTGTATAAATTCTAAAAAATAACTAACAATAATAATTTTAATTAATAATTTTTTGACACAAAAATTGGCGCCAAAAATATATTTTACTTTTTTAATTTTTATTTATATGCCATTAATTTTTTGGGAAATAATAATTTTATTTATAATATTAAATTAAATAATTTTAATTTTTACATTCTTTTTTGGTTTGAGAGAGTAACTTTGTTCATGCAATAATATTGTAATAACAAATAACAAAATTGTGTTGATAATATAAAGTAGTAATTTATATTAATGCAAGTGGTAATCCGACAGTTTCCTAACTGATAATACATGTGAACTATATTTCAATTTATATGTGCTAATATATGGTAACATATAGTAACAAATGATATATAACATGTAATGCAATATAGAACCTGGTGACCAAGCTTGGTGACTGTCTCAATACGCGGGCGCCAGCCTAATAAGGGGCCTGGCGCCCGCCCCCCATAAGCGGGCGCCCGCCATAGGGGGTCCTGGCGCCTGCCTCCATACGCGGGCGCCCGCCCTAGTGGGGGCTTGGCGACCGCCTCTTTACGCGGGCGCCCGCCCACACACATACAAATTTATTTATTTATTTTTTAAAACCAATTTGTCTCTCTCTCTCACTCCAATAGCACAATGGTATTACATTTTTGCTGATTTAGACTATATATTAAAATATGTATGTATTGATATATATTTTTTTAAAATCGGCATCACAAAAATTGTATTGAATATAGTAATGGTATAGTAACAAGTGGTAAAAATTGCATGAAATGTAATAAGTAATTTTTTGAACAAAAGACAAGTGATAGTATTAGTTAAAAGTATGAACAAATATGAGGAATTAAGACTAGTCAAACTAATGACTAAAACAAAAGTGTGTAATGAAAAAAGAGGCGGGTAAAGAGTAAAAGTGTGAAAAAATTGAAAAAGTGTGAAAAAGGCGCGAAAGGAGAAATATGGCGGATTTTGAAATTTTGTTTGTAAAAATGGTGATCAAATGGTTGAATTGAATTTGTAATAAATCATACTCCTCCTTCCCTCATTTTCTCGAAAACTCTTCTCTCTCAAAGCTCTCAAAGTTTTTATAAATCAATAACACATATTTTCAGTCTTATTCCATCGAAGCACACTCTATAGCAAATATTTAGACACCAACAAACAATGGCTTTGCAAAGTTTCATATAAGGTAATTGTATATTTTTTTATATAAAAAAGTTACTCTTGTGTTGTATTCTATTGATTGTATTGTTAGATTCCTCCAATACAAGATTGTGGAAGTATACAAAGAAATCAACCATCATCATCATCATCACCTACTTCATCCAATTTTATTCCAGAGGTAATATTTTCATCTATAACTATTTTTTTACATTGTCATGTAATTATATTCATTTCACAACTATGTAATCATATTCTTTTTATTTTCTATGAATAGATTGACGAAGAATTGTGCATAAAGTTGATCACAAAGTTGGTCATTGCTATCAACTTAATTTTAAAGTTATATGATTTTGATGCTGAATTGTGCCTTCAAGTGATGATAGCATTTTGATCGAAGTTAACATTTTTTGTTTGAGATGGTGACATTTTTACAGTTGTAGGATATGTAATCTTTTTTTTTTGTCTTATATGTATCCATTATTGTATTATAAATAAATGCATCAATAATTTTCAGATATTAATACAATCATTATTATTACGTTTATATTATTTTTATAAATTTTATAGATAAAATACAGTAATTTACTAGCGGACTATAAAAAGTAACAATATTATGGTATCTGATATTAACACATGGTAACCGATGATGAAAGTAATAATATCTGATAATATATAGTAACCGATGATAAAATCACTGATATTTCCTAATTCAATGGTAACCAACAATGAAAGTAGTAACATCTTATAGTATATATAACCGATGATAAATCATTAACATTTCCTAACTCAATTGTAACCGACAATGAAAACAGTAACATCTAGTAACACATGAAAAATGATGATAAAATCAATAACTTCTCCTGATCAAATGCCAACCAACGATACAAGTAGTAACATCTCGTAACACATGATAATTGATGATAAAACCACTAATTTTATTAATATTTTATACCGTCAACATTTTGTAACATTTTGTCACTCAATGGTAACCGATGACAAAAATAGCAACATATGGTAACACATAGTAACTGACTATAAAATCACAAATTTTATTAATATTTTTATACCGTCAATATTTTGTACCATCTGGTAATACGTAGTAACTGACGATACATCACTAATTTTACCGACACTTTTTAAAATGTCACAATACATCCATAGCATGCTACAATGGTTACACAAACCATCAGAATACCCCTATCCCAACTGGTGTATACTCCATTAATATTTTATCTGTTGGAGAAAGTGTTACCGACACTTTTTTTATCTTTTGCTGTCGTACAATGTAGTGAGCAAAGCAAAATACTTGATAAAAAGGATTGGAAAAGTTGGGGTTCCAATTGTGGTGATGAATGAAATCTTTGGTGACAGAAAAGAGGTTCTTGAAGTGATTGACCAACAAGTTTTGGCCACCGGTTTCTTTCTTCACTCGAGCCCCTTCCTGATTGTTTAAAAGTGGATGCATGAAAAAATTTGTTGTACCTCACTTTAACCAGTTCTCTCTTGATTTTTGATGCCACCATGGCATTTCCTCTGGTGCTAGCACTTCACAGAGTTTACTTTGCAAGTCCTTCAGTAAAAAGGATGTCTTTTGAACTGAGTTAGCACTTCACAGAGTTTACTTTGCAAGTCCTTCAGTAAAAAAGGATGTCTTTTGAACTGAGTCGCCCTTTGATTGTCCCCCAACTTTGCCAAGAAATCCCTTTTTTCCTGAATACATCCCCAACATCTCTTCATTTTATTGTGGGGTATCAGTGTTGTAACTAATGGTAGATTAGGAATTATCAAATACAGATAGACTGTAATTAGTAGCTAAGCTGGTAGGATTTGGGTCCTAGAACAATCTCGGGTTCCTTGAAATTGGGAACCATAATCCCAATTTTTATCAAATTTCTTTCAATTTCTTAGAAATTACTTTAGATTTTCTTATCCATAGCAAGAAAACTCCAGTTTTCTGAATTAATTCTAACTTCTATGAAAGTCAGATCTTTGTCATTTTCAGTATTAATGAAAAAATGATGAAAGATTTAAGGGCCTCCCTACGTCTTCCGTTGTCCAAAGAAGAGTAAAAGCTTATACTTTACAAGTAGTATCCGTTGGCCCTTATCACCAGGGTGAAAAATCTTTATGTGCCATGGAAGAGCAAAAGTTGAGGTACTTAGAAAAATTTCTCAACCAGACTAATCTCAGCTTGGATGTCTGTGTTCAAGCACTAAAGAAATGGGAAGCAAGAGTGAGGTGAGAATACAAGTAAAGAGATGAACAAGTATTGTGTCCTCAAGGGATAGTCTAGTGATTACAATTTACCTCGTCTAATTCAATGATCCCGAATTAAAATCGCGATGTAACCAAAAAAAAATGAACAAGTATTGCAAAGTACTGTTTTACGGAAGGAAGGCGACGTTCAAGCACGATTACTTTAGCACTCCATGGAGGACAGCTGCCACTACTGTTGCAGTATCATTGTTCTGATTTTGCTTAAAACATATGCCCCATTATTTCCCCTCCTATATTAAAGCTCTCATAATCTTTGTACCACAATGGGCATGTTTCCATTGGCTTTTGGTAAGTTCATGTTGTTGCAAATACAAGTGTGGACTTTCGGAGGTTGAGTTTGTCTTTCTATTTTTTGAAGGGGACCAAAAAAATGGGGAAAAACAGAAGGGCTCACCCGGTACCCCGGTCCCGCCCAACAATCATGCAACTTGAATCCTTTCCTTGAGCTTGTCTTCCAGTAACTTTATTGCTAGTCTAGGTTTGGGTTTGGCCCAAAGAGTGAGGTGATACTAAAAATTTGGTCCAAGTTCCAGATGATCTTTTTGTGCCCAAACCCACTTGGTAAACCAGTAATAATTTGTGGATTAAATGAATCAACTTTCAAATTCAAATATTATTTGGCAAATTATATTAATACATTTTGATAAATTTTTAATCAAATTATTAGTATATTTTAACTAATTGAAATAAAAATTTAATTAACAAAATAGACAAATTATTCTAATATGAACTAATATATAAAATTTGATCGATTTACTTCTTAACTCTTTTCATCAATATAGTATTGTTTTACCAAACTCTTTTAGGTTGAGGGGTCGGATACTCTACCCTTCTAACTAGAAATCTAGAGTTCGAACCCTAAAAATGGAATACAAGAATGTGGGAGAGCCAACCCCTTAATGGGTCACACACAATGCTTAGATCGGATTAGTCAGGTAAAATCCAGATACGATTGAGAATTAAATCAACGTCTAGCTCTGATGGCTAGATACTGATACACTTAAATAAAATATCATTCAAAAATAGCAAAAATTAGTACCAAGAGAGTTTCGCTCCTTAAGAAACTAATTCGGCTTGAACCAAATTTAGTCGAATGTAATATGATTACCGAATACCGATAATCTATTAAAAAACAATTTACTAAAAAAGTGCATTCATGTATATATTTTCCGGTTTGTGCATTAATTTTTTTAGAAATTATAATCACAACTTTTTAGTGAATCCATACTAACTAATTTGAGTCCTTAATAGAATTTTTATATTCTCTCTCTTAAAAGAATTTTTATAGCTTTCATATATAATCATCTTATCTTCTGAGATTTTATTAACATTTCTTAATTCTCAATAATTTTGGCTGATCAAACCTAAAGAAGGTGATTGTTGTTGGGATTCATTCACTCATTTTGAGCCTCGTATATCACTTAAATAATGACCTTTACACTTTTTATCGTGTAAAGTTAGACCATTATTGTGTAAGGGAGTAAAAGCAAAATGTGTTGAAATTATTTTATAAAAAATGCTTGGTAAAAGGAAAAAAAACTACATAAATTCATAATAAAAAGGTAGAATTTTGTTTTGCTAGTGAGAGAAATGTTTTGGCATTCAAATGGGGATATTGTTCTTCAACTCAAGTAAAATGTTTTCCTCTGTATATATAGTTTGTACAGGAAATATTATGAACAAAATATTTCATTCAAAATTTTGCATATAACATGTAATACCATGATATAAAAAATCCTAAATAATTTGGATACTCATTAATGCAATTCCAACAATTGAAATTTTGATTAATTATAGAAAAGTGTATTATATAAAAATTGTTCTACGAATGAGTTAAAATTCAAGTAACATCATTTTCCTAACCAAATATGCTATGAGGATTTTAAATGAATTTCATCTATTTTTTGGTCAATTATTTAGTGGGTAGGATGTTATGATATTCACTTATGATAAATACAAATAAACAAGGTGGGATATACATATATATTAAATTACAAATAATATATTCTACCACCAATAGAATACATGAGGTGTAATCACTAGATAATATCTTCTCTCATTCCATGCAAAGTGTTACACATAATCAAGATTTCCATGATTGACTTCAGCGGCGACGTCACCCTTAGATCCCACAGTCACCCCATCGAAACGAAGTTTGAATATTATTTTGTGGAAATAAGGTAAACAAAGAACTATAGGGGTTAAGCGGCAATTATGGAAGTTGTCCTTACTCTATAAGTCTACGAAGGTCGTTTTCCTCGAAGTTGTAGGGCTGGAGGGGCATGTGTCTAACCTCAAATCTCCTCATGTGGATGGACTTGGATTCGACCTGGTCATTGGGGGGGAACCTTGTCCACATTGTGGTTGTTTTTTTATTTTTTTATTTATTTATTTATTTTTGCTTCACACGCCATATTATATTCTC
Source organism: Dillenia turbinata (assembly GCA_037126225.1). Classification (NCBI taxonomy): domain Eukaryota; kingdom Viridiplantae; phylum Streptophyta; class Magnoliopsida; order Dilleniales; family Dilleniaceae; genus Dillenia; species Dillenia turbinata. Next base: position 3,815,443 of record JBAMMX010000014.1, read on the forward strand.
AATACACGTAAGTGCCTCTCCGAGTCATGATACGAAAGAGAATGATGACAGGACAGAAGAGATGTCTATTCCAAGTACCACAAGATAGCACATGAAGTAAAGATGTCAATAAAACCCTCGTCATGCCCATTTAAGTTTATATTTCAGCTTTAAAAAAAATAATAAAAAAAACCTAAATTTTCTTTAAAGTTACTTGTCAGAAAAGGACACCCATGATAATTGCCCCTCTTTTGGAAGTAAGTTATGTCTTACCTGAAAATTTCTTAGAAGTCCGACGCGTCATTTCTTAGAAGTCCGACCGACGCGTCATTTGAGATTAATGAAATTCAATGTTATTGTTAAATGTCGATAATTTTTATATATATAAAAAATATTTATAACAAATAAAATATATCAAAATACATATTCTTGAAATGATAAAGAGAAAAGATTTATTAAAACATAATTAAATAGAAATTTTATTGTTTGAAGGTTTAACCTGTGTAATAGGGGTGAAGTAAAAAAAAAAAAAAAAAAAAAATCCATTTTTGAATATGTAGGAAAATATAAAGTAGACATTATAGTTTTCTAAAAATAAAAATTTTAATAGTATTTTAAAATTAAGTTTTCTTTTATAATTTTCGGTGACATGTCACTAAAAGTTTTACACAATATATATATTTCAAAATGTTCGCCCCCACAACCCTGAAGTTTGTAATTAAAAATATATATATATATATATATATATATATATATATATATATATATATATATATATATATATATATACACTATGAATAGGGGTGTTACGACATCCGGATTGAGCTCGGGTATCATGATACCCGAGCTCAGCTCGAGTTTTATTTGGAAGAGCTCGAGCTCGTCGAGCTTGCGTTTCTTGAGCTCAAAGTGTCGCTGAAGTGTCGTCGGGTAGTGTCATTATTTATTTTAAAAATCATTTTTAAAAAATATAATTATTTTAATAAATAAAAATTATTTTTAAAAATAAAAAATTATTTAAAAAATTAAAAATATTTTTAAAAATATAATTTTCAGGTACTTCGAGCTTTCGAGCTCGACTCAGTTGGGCTCGAGCTCTAGCTTTAATCGGATAGTGTCACGGATACCCATGAGACTACCCGAGTGTCTTAACAGCCCTAACTATGAACTATGAAGGAGTGATTAATAATCGGTCGGTAAATTTTTTTAATAAAATATCAACAGATCATCAACTAAATTAATAATCAAAATATTTACTAGTCAAAATATTTTTTGTGTTCGGTTATGATTGTTTACTCACACAGGCAATTTTAAACCTTTTTTTTTTTTTGGTTTTCATCGATCCTCCTATGCGACTTTCGTTCAATTAATTCAATCTAAATCTTGTAAAATTCATTTAAGAATTAATTTTTTAAAATATTTTTTCTCTATTCCTAGATTTTGAATTTGAGATTTTTAATTAAAATAGTAGTGTCATTGCCCAATCTAAAAGATTTGATTTTTGATGGAGGTGGGTTTTGACTCTTCAGATATCAGCTTCTTGTTGACTCAGACGACGACCGTCGTAGGTGGATGGTCCTGTCAAAAACCGTCGGAGGGTGCTTTGCGGGAGACTCAACGCTCAAGTCGAGAGAGCGGTTTTCGTTTGAAAAAACAAGGGGAGAGTAGAGGGGAGAATGGTTCCCCCATGATCAATGTGCCCCGTATTAGGCGTCGAGAGTGCACTGTGTTGAGGGTTTGAGACCTCTTATACCGTGAGAGTCATGTGTCGTTGGAAGACCTTACCCTACTTTCCTTAACAGATTGATCCGGGAATCTCGGAAGTCAATACTGCAAGTTGATCACGATCCTTGCGTACCGGGAAACCTTTCTCTTCGAGAGGGGTCTTTTCCTTTTCTAAGAGATTCGGGATTTGCCGTTGTGAAATAGGAAATCTGAGTTAAATAACTCCTATCTTTCCTTTAGAGTCGCTTGGAGTGCTTAGCACCGATCGGTTGCTCAACCAACAAGAAGTTGTCGGGACTTGTTGATTAAGAGACCGATTTTCGTTTGATCGGTTGAGATAATCGCATCCGCATGATAAGTCTCGATCGCGTTGACGGGGCGACTAAGGCCATTTTCGTTCGGTAGACCTGGGCGACTGAGGCCTTTCGATAGATTGATCGGGATGGCTATGGCCCTTCGGTGGATTGGTGTTGCGGTCGGTTAGTGTAGATCGACAGGTCCCTCTTTCATGGGCCTTCAGAAAATCGACTCTTTTGGGTTAGGCCCTGGAATACGTTCCATCATTTGCCCCCGACTTATGGCTTTCTTGGAAAAGAAAAATCATAAGTGAGGCGTGTTTCATACGTTATGAATGCATAAGGACACCGGGTCTATCTTGATTTGTCCACCTTATACGTGAGGAGTGCGGACTTGTCCCTTCATATATTATTTCTTTTACGAGGAACTGAGAATGATTTACTTCGGCATTTATGACTTTCGTCTATGTCCTGTCTCATCTTCCTCGAACTAATTGGGGCTCTTGCTCTTTACGGCTATAAATAGCTATGATGCGCATTCGCTTTCTTCTGTGAAGGACTAACATTCTTGTTTCTTAGCTGATCGGTGAAAGATGATTCTTTCTGAGTGCTGGTTTCCAGGTTATTGTAACATGCAATGTCTCTTGGTTGGAGTGACTCCTGCTGGAATGAGGTCTCATTAAAGAAGAAGACCACTGGCATGGGATCTCATTATGTTGGTCGTTCGCTGGCCGGCAATTTGATTCATCGCCATTAAGGGGTGCATCTTGTACGGCCTTGAATGGTCTCGTCCGGTTGGTCCTCACCATCCGGATGCGGTGGGGATGTCTCTCATCATTTTTGGATGGGTAACTCGGCTCGGGCCGTGTTGGGGTGGCAAAACCGGGCTCGTTATCTCTTATCCTCGGCACTACATTTTCGCCTTGTACGCAGGGACTGTATTCTTCCTTGGTTGTTGGATCATTTCCTTGGTCCATGGCTAAGAACCGCTTGTAGAAAAATGTCTACGTGTACTCTTAGTAGTATAGTTAGCCCCTTTTAGCGGTATTCTCCCTTGTAAATGAATGTACTATTTCGCACAAATGTAAATAAAGAAGTTATGCTCCACTTACTTGAGTTTTTGCCTCTTCTCTTTCTCGTTCTTTTGTCCGATTGCATGCCTTTCTTCAATTTTTGTTGGAGTGAATCGAACTGCGGAAGCAACGGAGTCCTCCCGACAATAGAAAAACTTTTGAGTTGTGGGTCGTGTCCTCTGTCCGGGGAGTTATATCCCCTATTGATGACGCGTGTGATCGATCGATCCCGGACGACCGAGGCCCTCCTAGCAATGAAAGATTTGAATGGGCCGCATCCGCCCGTCCGGGGAGTTACATCCCCATCACGATGCGTTTGATCGATTGATCCTAGGCGACCGAGGCCCTCCTAGTAACGGAAAGATTTGTGGGCCGGCTCCGTCCGTCCGGGGAGTTACATCCCTATTTACGACGCGATTGATCGATTGATCCTGGGCAACTGAGGCCCTCCTAGCAATGGAAAGATTTATGGGCCGCGTCCGCCCATCCAGAAGTTACATCCCCATTTACGACGCGCTTCGATCGATTGATCCCGGGGACCGAGGCTCTCCTAGCAATGGAAAGATTTGTGGGTCGCGTCCGCCCGTCCAGAGTTACATCCCTATTTACGACGCGATTGATCGATTGATCCCGGGCGACCGAGGCCCTCCTAACAATGGAAAGATTTGTGGGTCACGTCCGCCCGTCCAGGGAATTACATCCCTATTTACGACGCGATTGATCGATTGATCCTAGGCGACTGAGGCCCTCCTAGCAATGGAATGATTTGTGGGCCGCGTCCTCCGTCTCGGGGTTACATCCCTACTTACGACTCGATTGATCAATCGATCCCGGGCGACTGAGGCCCCCCTAGCAATGGAAAGATTTGTGGGCCGCTGCCGTCCGTCCGGGGAGTTACATCCCTATTTACGACGTGATTGATCGATTGATCCTGGGCAACTGAGGCCCTCCTAGCAATGGAAAGATTTATGGGCCGCGTCCGCCCATCCAGAAGTTACATCCCCATTTATGACGCGTTTGATAGATTGATACTGGGTGACTGCGGCTCTCCTAGCAATGGAAAGATTTGTGGGTCACGTCCACCGTCCGGGAGTTACATCCCTATTTACGACGCGATTGATCGATTGATCCCGGGCGACCGAGGCCCTCCTAACAATGGAAAGATTTGTGGGTCACGTCCGCCCATCCAGGAATTACATCCCTATTTACGACGCGATTGATCGATTGATCCTAGGCGATCGAGGCCCTCCTAGCAATGGGAATGATTTGTGGGCCGCGTCCGCTCTCAGAGTTACATCCCTATTTACTACTCGATTGATCAATTGATCCGGGCGAACGAGGCCCTCCCCAGCAATGGAAAGATTTATGAGCCTCGTCCGCCCGTCCGGTGAGTTACATCCCTATTTATGACGCATTGATCGATTGATCCTGGGCGACCGAGGCCCTCCCCGTAGGTGTCGGATTGTGAGAAAGATCTCCCATCACCGACGTAACCGGGGTTTATTGATAGTATATACGCAAGTTTTTCAAGTTCCAAGTTCTCGACATTGCCAACCCATCTAGGTTGTCAGGCGGTACACTCTGGTCGGAACTACGGAACGTACTCGTACGGACCTTCCCCGGCTAGGGAGAGCTTACCCCCGTGCTGTTGGCGGCCGCTTCCACTTTCCTAACACCAATTCCCGGATGCACGATCGGTTCTCCCCTTCGGTTATGATATCGAGTCATTTGTTATTGGTGAGACCGTCATCCGTGTTGATGTAGATTTCCATAATTCCCAAGTAGGTCTAAATTTCTCTTAGTAAGTGGTCGTTTCGCCGCGCATCATAGTGAGCTATTCGAACCAGTGAATGCCTATTTCCGCAGTGTGTCGACTTCACTTCCATGTCGAGGAAGTGAAGGGTGTTTCTCCGGTTGCCCTTCGAGGAGTGGTATGTATGACCGGATGATGCCATGGGATTCTTCAACCCATTTGTCCCTTGGCATCGTCCGGCGTTGTCTTTAGTTCTTGTAGGATCGTTCGGTTATTCACTTCGGCCAATAAGTTGGTTTACTTGGTGTGACTAATGAGAATCTATGTTGAATTTCCGACTTCTCGCCAAAACTCCCGAAAGCAACGATTGTCGAATTGATTCCCATTATCCGTGATAAGGGCATGGTCTGGCAGGAGCCGAGTAATAATGTGAGTCCACTCTGAAGGGCTGAACTTTAGCGGCCGTGATCTGGAGCTAGAGCTTGGCTTCCACCATTTCGTAAAGCCAGTCGATTGCTACTATCAAGAATTTCCGTTGTTCATTGGCTAGAGGAAACGACCCTGGATGTCCATACTGAGCAAATGGACAAGGCTATATCGGGCTAAGGGTCGGTGAAGGGTAATCGAGGAACCGATGAGAAGCGTTGGCCGATTGTTATATTTTTGACATGATCGTCGAATACGCAGCTACATAGTCGGCCGGTAGTATCTGCCGAAGAGAGCTTTGTAGACTAGGTTTCGATGCTCGAGATGATTCAGTAGACCCCTCATGAATTTCCCGGAGGACGTAGTTTCCTTCTTCGGGGTCGGGCATTGTGAATAGAGGTCGTGAAGGACTTTCGATGAAGACCCATCGGTGTGGCGTGAGGTATGGCCTTTCATTTCCCCTTATGGTTTCTCTGAGGATTTCGGCGGACGATGGTGTCTC